>JAUTXW010002811.1:152500-500000 GCA_030620095.1 Kuschelorhynchus macadamiae
ACCCACGTGGCGACTATTCCATGAACCATCTCCCTAGCAAGATTTTCTAATAATTTTGAATGACTAATTACCTGATGTTATGGCTTTGAGTAGTCTTGAAGTGCTTTCCAATCCCAATTAAGGCTTCATAGAATTCGCCGATCAGTAGAACTTCTTACACGTCGCCGTCGTGTAAAATGGCGGCACAAAAAAACTATGAGAACTAACACTTCATTATTATTCTGCAGAGAGGTAGCAAGAGAGGATCTCTTTGTTCGGTCCAAAGGTTTTATAGTCCTAACATAGCGAAAAAAATGATGTATCCTGTTCCGGTACATGGTACCAACCTAGTAGTCTCGATGACAGAAACCCTCGACAGACATTAAAAAAATCACTTTATCATCCCGAAAAGTCTCAAAACATCTCCCTTTGCTACGGAACACCACCACCGATCACCACTAACGAGACAAAATCAGCTGATATAACCTCAGACTTTGAAACCCCTGACATAATTTGGAAATAAAACATAGGGTATAACGGGTTGCCTGCAGTAAGGTGTCGCCAAACAACAATCTCGAATTTTATTAACATTAGGGACTTGTCGCGTCGTTGCTTTATTATTTACGATAATTATTGGTTTGTATTTTATATATTTGACTGTCTTAAAAGAAACAAAATATCAGATATTTTGTGAATAAATAGGTAATAAGTAAGAACTTGACCGTTGTAATAGTCATTTTCAAAATGATTGTTACAAATACTCCCCACCTTAATATTTTCTTTTAAAGAAATAAATGTGTTAAATATCACTGCAAACCAGTATAAATATGAATCATCTTTCTATCAAAACTTACTTTACAATATAATGATTACAATACTTAAACCTAATTACATGCTAATTATGAGTAACTTAGTCAGCTATGATCTCTTCATCATCAGAATCTGTGTCAGGGTCGGGTTTAAGATCTTTCATATGATAACGACCTACATTTTGATCATTTTCGTCCAGGAGTTCATATATCAGAGGGGAAATCTTTTTAATTACTTTACATTTTATAAATCTTTTCGCGAGCTTCTTTGAAAAATAATTGCCAGCATTTGAAAGTTCAAAGTTTCGTTTATAAACGGTATCACCAACCTCGAGTTCAAGGTGGCGTTTGCGGAGGTTATAATATTTTCTATTTCTTTCATAAGACTTTTTAATGTGTTTATCCACGACCTCATACATCTCAGGTAAGCCAGATAATTGATCAATAAGTTCGCGCCTATCCTGAAATTTGTTTTTTAGATATGATGCCATAATAGTCGCCCTGTAAAGGTAGGTTTCTTCCAAAGGTCAGGAAAGCAGGTGAAAACCCTGTAACTTCATGTGTAGAAGTGTTTATTGCATTGCAAATCTTGTGAATATTTTGGTCCCAATTGCGGTGGTTCTGATTTTTGATATATGATCTAATAGCAGTACCAATTACACGATTAGAGCGCTCAGCATTGTTTGTTTGTGGATGGTACCTAGCATTGTACTAACTATGATCTGTGGTACCCCAAAATAATTAAAAACAATGGTTTCTACAAAGTTACAGACTTCCTTAGCCAATGCTCTTTTCATTTTATGGATAAATGTAAACTTTGTGAACCAGTCTACTGCAACCAACAAGAAAGAATAACCAGATTTTGATTTAGGAAATGGACCCAAAATGTGGAGAGAAATAAGCTGAAAGGGTACTGAGATATTTTTAGGTGCTCCCATTAACCCTGACTGTTTTAACTGGGAACTTTTTTGCTCATTGCACACTTGGCACTTGGTTATGTATTTTTTTGTGTCATAACGCACCCCAGGCCACCAATATTCATTTTGAATCCTATCCATGGTCTTTCACACACCGAAATGAGCTGAATTATCGTGAGATTCACGAATGATACCTAAACGGTCTTCCTTCGGTACGACTACTTTCCACGATTTTTGATTGACCTTATGGCCCAAATCAAAATGCTATTTCTCGGGACTATTCTGAACACTTGCCAGAAGTTTATTATACCACTTGTCATTAAATCCATGATTTATATCAGTTATGCAGATATTGGCTGTTTCATTCTGAAGAGGAGCCCTACTTAATGCATCAGGTACGACATTTTGTTTACCTGGTCTGTGAATTAATACATAATTAAATTGTGATAAAAGAATGGCCCATTTACAGAGTCTTCCTATTGGATTTTCAAGGCGATTCAACCATAATAGAGAATAATGATCTGTAATTATTTTAAAAGGTTCAGGGCCCCTTCAATGTAAGCGCGAAACTTTGTCACGGCGAATACGATGGCTAAACATTCTCTTTCCGTACATGTATAATTTATTTCCGCTTTCGTAAGGCTTCTCGAAGCATAGGAGATTACATGTTCTTCATCTCGCTCCCCCTGAGTTAGTACAGCACCTATGGCATAATTACTGGCATCAGTCTGGATTGAAAAAGCTTTAGAAAAATCCGGATTTTGTAAAACCGGTGTTGACATTAACCTCTTTTTAATATTTTCAAAAGCTGATTCGGCCTGTTCATTCCAGATGAAGGCTTGCCTTTTTTGACGACCTTTAATTAAATTATTTAATGGCACAATGAGTTCTGAAAAATTCTTTATAAAACGTCGATACCACGAGGCCATGCCAACAAATCTTTTGATTTCTGTTACATTTTTTGGTTGCGGATATTTTAAAATTGTCTCTACCTTATCCGCATTAGCGTGTAGGCCATGCTTATCTACGACATACCCCAAAAATGCTAAACTGGGCCTACAAAATTGACATTTCTTTACATTGACTGTTAATCCTGCCGAATCAAGCGTTTTATAAACTTTAGTTAATGTGCGCATATGATCCTCAAAAGAACTGTTGACTATAACCAGATCGTCTAAATATACGAAAATATTATTCTCCAGCGATGGATTAAATAACCTATCCATCAATCTTTGCAGTGTTTGAGCCGCGTTGCACAAATCAAAAGGCATTCTAACAAATTCAAATTGACCCCTACCTACAACACTAAAAGCAGTCTTTGGGCACGCATCCTCTGCCAATTTAATTTGCCAAAAAGCATGTTTAAGGTCTATAGATGATATAAACTTAGCATCTTGGACTTTATCTAGTATTCGCGAGAGATAAGGCAATCCGTATGGATCTTTTACTGTTACGTTGTTCAAAGGGCGTCCATCATAACAAAGCCTAAACTCCCCTGAAGATTTTTTAACCAAAAGTACATTTGCCGAATATGGACTAGTCGATGGTCTAATAACCCCTAATTTTAGCATTCTATCAATTTCGGAATTTAGGTGTTGTTGCATGTATGGTGATAGCAGAAAAGGTCTTTTCCTAAATGGTTCGTTAGATGCAACTTCGATTTTATGTTCTATTAAACCTGTAGCCCCAAGAGAATCAGAAACTGATGCCAATTTATTAAACAAAGAAACAACCCCATTAAGTTTGCTTTCCTGTTCTGAAGTTAATTCGCAAGCAGTGGAAATTGAAATTTTCTCAAAATGTTCTTTTACTTTTATTTTGTTAACACTGTCACATATGTTTTGATCTGGTAATATTAAAATTGAGTTATTATTGTTATGTGAAGGTGGATTTAATGAGTTATTACAGGTTTGAGCAAACCGTGCTGATAACAGATCCTGGTCAACTGTGTCCCTATCAGAAATATTGTAAGATTTATTACAAAAATCAATACTTAAACCAAATGCATCACAAAAGTCAGTTCCCAATATAAAAGTTTGACGAATTTTAGGCACCACCAAAACTTTAATATTCCTAGTTTTATCATGAACTTTTATTGGCAGATTTACCGAGCCAACTACCCGAACTGGTTCACCATTAGCTGTTGTGACAATCTTATCACCCGTTTCTGGAATAATTTCAAAATTCATATCTAAGACATATTGTAAGCCACGCCTACCAATTACACTCTCTACGGCTCCGGTATCAACCAATGCAACTACATTTTTATTTTTTATATTAATTTCTATATAAGGTCTAGGATCATAAATTGATTTTTTTATAAACAAAGATGCCAGTTCATCAAATTCAAAGAAATGTTTAACAGTATTAAGCCAGTTAGACCATTTATTTTGTGCATAATAGTCCCTAGAGCTATGTTTTAGTTTTTCGCAACTTCGCCTGCTGGCAAAGTCGCGCCTAGCACGTTTTTTGACTTACAAGATGGACAGTTAGGTTTTGTGATGTTTCGTTTACCACACCCATAGCAAAATACAGTTTTATTTTCATTACACTTAGTAAACAGATGGCCGTGCTTTAGGCAGTTCCGGCATTTGGTCGTTTTAAGGACATTTATTTCAGAAGTTAATTGAGTTTCTAATAGTCCATTCTCAGCAGAATTGGACTGTTGAGCACTTACAGTATTAATAGCAGAAAAGCTAGAAACAATTTCATTAACATTTGGAAGTCTGTTAAGGGATCTAGAAGAAACACTTTTTTGATAAGCCAGCTCTGGCTCTAATGTAGTTGGATTGCATGATGGAGGACCCTGAAATTTTTCAGTTCTGATTTTAGTATCCTCTAAAATTCTACAAGAATATTTTAGTTCTGATAACGAAAATGGTTGTCTCAATGCTAACTGTTGTTGGTAGTAAGGTAATAAGTTTCTCAAAATTAACTTCAATTGAACTGACTCATCTACAGGCTGAATAAAACGTTTAAAAAGATTCTCCATAATAGCTATATAAATAAGTGGTCTTTCAGTAGCTCCCTGAGTTCTTGCCCTAATTTCATCCCATAATGCGGCTTCATAATCTACCGGAAGAAAATTCCACTGTAACTTCTGTACTAACTCTTCCCAAGAAGTAATAGAACAGCGGACTGCTCTGTACCAGATTAGCGCGTCACCCTCAAAGAATTCATGTGCTTTTTATTTACCCTCTGAGACAATGAAAATTCCTCAACTCTTTCCAGAAAACCGTGTAGGCTCTGATTTCGCCCATTAAACCTCAAGTTAAAGCGGTTAATTTGAGGGAAGCGAAAACTATCACCAACAATAGATGGCATATTGTTATGAACCGGATTTTGGACATTTTTATTGTGATTTCCCATATTATATGCAAATTGGGGAATGAAATGGTTACCCTGATGTTGATTATTAACATTATAACCTGGCATTGAGTTATTTTGAAAACCTTTACTGTTTAAATTTTGTGAAATATTTTGATAGTTATTATTACTTTGTGTTGGACCTGAGAGATATAAATTTTGATGTGGATTGAAACTTAGCCTATCTGTTTGATATGAGGCTAGTTTATCTAAATTTCGGATATCATTATAATTATCTGGCCCACATTGATTAATATCATTACCTTAGGGTAGCCTGTTAAAATCTTGGTTACCAACGAACACTCGAGGCTGATTTGAACGATCAAAAAACTGATATGGAATACCGTTATACTGGCAATTATTTGATATATTGCGAATATTTGTATCATTAAATGGAACATTGGTTATTTGATCACCCAGTTTACAATTTGTTTGACCAACATTTGGCATGTATTGATAATTTTTCTCTAGTCTCTCAACTTGATCCCTGCTGTCAGTACCTTGGATAAGGGTTTCTGGCATTGTATTATTGGTGTTAGTCACCCGATGAGGTAAAAAATTGTGATCAGGTGTGAACTGAACACTAGGCTGTGCCTGTAGATTTATATTTTGTTGTGAAACTTGGATATTTTCAGGTGAGTTTAAAATATTTGTGGTTTGAGAAGTTTTGCAAATATTTTGATGTTCAATAATTGAAGAATTTTTAAAATTACTATTCTCAACAATTAAATCTGAAATGGTTGAGTCATCATCCTGATGGGACCGATGGCTGTTAGGCACATTGTTTAAATCTTGAAACAAACTACTGCTTATGTTAAAATCGTCTTGAGGATTAAGTAAAACGTTAGAATGAACCGTTATTTTTTTGTTAGATGTATTATCTGCCTCCTTAGCAAAAGTTACTTTTTTAATTGCTGGTTCTGCATTTGAAGGATAATCTAAAATCAAAGAATCACTGTTCTTTTCAGTAAGATCAACTAAATTTACCTCTTCCATTTCTGACCTCTGTTCAAGTTTGTCAACAAGGAGCATGTTTTTACATAAAAGTTGTGTTTTAATATCAGCAGATTGCTGATTACAAGAGGACAAATAGTTTATTCTATTAGTAAGATGAAATAATCTGGTCTTAATACGCTTGGAATCTGGATGACGCTTATCAGAATTAAAATTGTTTACCAAATCCGTGAATTGTGCGAGCTTGTCTGAACAGATCTCCCTCTCTGATGCGAAATCCATTGGTACAACTGGGAAGGATGTTTTCAATTCTTTCTCATACTTGAGATGACCTCTGAGCATAGACCGTTTTACTTCCACAGTGACTCCCTTTCCCTGGACAAAAACTCCTCTGATTCTGAGTTCCCAGTCGACCTCATCACTCTTCAAATAAGTAGGGTTCATATTTATTTTTACCTAGGAAGAAACAAAAATTAGCAAAACAAAAAACTAATAAAATACCTGCCGGAAAAATGAAGTAAGGAAAAATAAGATTTATTGTCTAAATGATGGAAAATTTTTAATATGTGTTACACTAGCTCAAGCCTCCAAAATATATAAAATATTATTACTTTTGTTGATGCCCCACTACGTTGGGTGCCAATTTTTACAACCTCCTTTTTTTATTTTTATTATTGTTTTTTTTTTAATTTTATTTATTTTTTTTATTTGTTTTACTCGGTGCTCAGATTCTTTTATTTCGGAGGCGTTAGGGCGTGAGTTCAAATAATTTAAACAATATTGTGGGCGCCAGGCCTAGAGTGGCCAAAGAGGTTGAGCAGAAAAGAAAAAAACAAGATAGATACTAATGTACGCTAAGACACAATACTTAAGAAAACTTGTAATGTAGCTTCCCAAAACCTTCTAATTCCTGCAATGGGCAGATTATAAATAAAAGAATGAAATACTAATGCAAGGAAATTTATTGTAAATTGTATATAAAATATAAGTATAAATATCACAGTGGTATTAAATGTTGTTCAACACAATCAACAGTAACAATCAAATCACCACATATGAGGTAAAACGATAACTACACTATTCATGAAATTAAATGTGCCAAATGAAATAATATTTATATCTTTAAGTATAATATCTTGAAAGTACTAAAAAATGTTGATACATAAATTTACCATAAAAGTTAAATGAACTACCAGTAATTAAATATTTTGATTATTAAAATTTAAATTATGCAAAACTGATTAGGTGGAAAGATTGGAGTGAATATTTAAAGTATTAAAATTTTAAATTAAGTAAAATGATTAGATGGATAATTGAAAAGAAAGAGAGAGGGCAAGGATACAACCTTGAATTAAATTTTATTTTCTTAATTAAGTTTTATATTTGTTACCAAATATTGTTGAAAGAGCATAGCATGAATGTTGCAAAAACCAGATTTAATAAATATTATTTTATAAAAACCTCATATGAGAGATGCAAATATTAGTATCATATACAGATATTGGCTGAAAATCACCAATAATATGAAGATGGGCTGTAATTCTGTATTCAAACAATCATAAAACTATAACAGGTGGCTGAAAATCACAGGTAATTTTAGGAAGTACTGCCCATTACAAAAAACTTAACACTTATGACACTAAGACATGGGTACCCAATATACACTCAACATACCTAATATAACTTATACTACAAAAAACATAAAGTCTCTTACTACCTATAAGCTATGAGCACTTACAAAGCAATTATTTGAAAAAAAAAACAATAAGAGTGTTTTACAAAACTCAAATTTAATAAAATAAGCCAGAAGATGCAATGAATTCTTTACTCAAAATCAACTAATTAAATAAAATACAACAAAGTAATACTTTAGAGAGTTATAGGTACCGAAATTAGAATAAAAGTTTATAGTTACTGATTTGCAAATGAATTCATGAGAAACTATTTAGAATTAAATTGGTTAATGACTTAAAGTGACTTTATAAAGGTAATTATAGTGCGAGAAGGCTGAATAATTGAAAAATTAGCAACGAAAGATCAAATTTCTAATGTACGCTCAGGGTAAGTAGAACACCAGTAGTAAAGCTACCTTTTATAAGCTAAAACAAGGAAAGGTACTTATCTTTAGACTCGGTGTTGGGTTGGTTCCCTAAATGAAGACTTTCCTCAACGCTTCACAGCAGCGGTTAGCCTATAAGCTCAACCAAAAGGAGGTGGTCCTCTAGACGGGCAGACTGCAACGGAGGCCCCAAAACAGCACAAGCCAACAAGGAAAACCTCAAATGCCCCGTTCCAGCTACGCCACGGTAGTCCAACCAGAATCTAAGTTTCTAACTTCCTGCCTGATGTCCCTAAGTTGACCTGCCTAAGCCACTGTTCTTCCCACAATAAAAGAGTGATGTTGATTTTATTGTAATTGCGGTATTAATTAAAATATGCTCCTGCTGTAGGTTAAAAGGTCCTTGTAGTAGAATAAAAGCTTCTTGCAGTACGTTAAAAGCCTGAAAAGATAGAGAAATGTGCTGAGTACCAACCCACGTGGCGACTATTCCATGAACCATCTCCCTAGCAAGATTTTCTAATAATTTTGAATGACTAATTACCTGATGTTATGGCTTTGAGTAGTCTTGAAGTGCTTTCCAATCCCAATTAAGGCTTCATAGAATTCGCCGATCAGTAGAACTTCTTACACGTCGTGTAAAATGGCGGCACAAAAAAACTATGAGAACTAACACTTCATTATTATTCTGCAGAGAGGTAGTAAGAGAGGGTCTCTTTGTTCGGTCCAAAGGTTTTATAGTCCTAACATAGCGAAAAAAATGATGTATCCTGTTCCGGTACATGGTACCAACCTAGTACTCTCAATGACAGAAACCCTCGACAGACATTAAAAAAATCACTTTATCATCCCGAAAAGTCTCAAAACATCTCCCTTTGCTACGGAACATCACCACCGATCACCACTAACGAGACAAAATCAGCTGATATAACCTCAGACTTTGAAACCCCTGACATAATTTGGAAATAAAACATAGGGTATAACGGGTTGCCTGCAGTAAGGTGTCGCCAAACAACGATCTCGGATTTTATTAACATTAGGGACTTGTCGCGTCGTTGCTTTATTATTTACGATAATTATTGGTTTGTATTTTATATATTTGACTGTCTTAAAAGAAACAAAATATCAGATATTCTGTGAATAAATAGGTGATAATTAAGAACTTGACCATTGTAATAATCATTTTCAAAATGATTGTTACAATATATATATATATATATATATATATATATATATATATATATATAAAAATCCAATATGGCAGAACAAAATGGCGGCCTAGTGAGTTGTTAAAAGATTCTTAAAAACTGCTTATCCAATTTTTCTCAAATTTTGCACAAAAATCAAGCATTTTTAAATTTAGTTCAGTACATAGTCACAGTATATGATATTATGTGTTACATATACGGTCCTTTCATTTTTTTTTTGTTCCATCATATTGGATTCCTACCAATATTTTACCATTTTCTTTCTGCTTATGCCACACTTGACTTTTGGGCATAATAAAAATTCAATAAGTGGTTTTTACATTGACACATACCGCTATTTTGCTACGTCACGTTGATTTCGTACCAGTTTATCACACTTCCACATCTAATTTTACTGCAAAATCAATTGAACAAGATTTACATTGATTTTTTAAAATTTTATTGGGCGGCCATTTTGTTTTGCAATCTTAAACTGAAACCCATATTATCTGTCTTTAATTACTCCATTGGACCGCAAATACTTCCCAGATATTAAGTTCCTGATTTTCGTTAGCGATCCTCTTGTTGCTTTGTTAAAGTGGTGTATCATTTGCTGCTAGGTTCCAGTAAAACAACTTTTTTAAAATGTCGGCGTTTCACAGCTTTATTGTTGCATCCTCAGTACACATAGATTTTATATCCTACGTGAAACCCATATTATCAGTCTTTACCAACTCCGTTGGTCTGCAGATATTTCCTAACCCCAAATAATACACCACTCTAACATCAAGAAGAACGTTAACGAAAACCATTTAAAAACTTAATATCTGAAAAATATCTGCTAACCAATGGAGTAGGTAGGAGACCGATAATATGGGTTTCATGTAGGATATAAAATCTATGTGTCCTGAGAATGCAACAATAGAGTTGCGAAACGTCGACAATTTAAAAAGACTGGTTTTTTTTTACTGGATCCTAACTCCAAATAATACACCACTACATGAGGATCGTTAACGAAAACCATTTAGAAACTTAATATCTGGAAAATTATTGCAGACTAGGTAATAGGTAAAGACTGATATTATGGGTTTCATGCAGGATATAGAATTTATATATGTGTCCTGAGGATGCAAATAAAGTTGCGAAACGTCGACAATTTAAAAAAGTCTTTTGTTTTTTTACTGGACTCCAACCCTAAATAATACACCAGTGTAGCATGACAACAAGAGGATCATTAACGAAAACCATAGAAACATTATACCTGGGAAATATATTACCACTTAAGCTCAGTGTTAACACGGCATTTAATACTGAAAATAACGAATTAACATCAACAACTCGAGAATTGCATAGTTAATTTAGTAAATTACTATATGAAATTAGTGGGTATCAAATGAGAAGTATTATGTTTCTTCATTTTATTCCGAACTTTCAGAAGATTATTCAAAGGCAGTATCGTTGTGTGTTGACTATTTAAAAATTTTTGATTTGTTAGAATTTGTGCGTGAACTGATAAAGTTAGGCTTTTATAGTGAGGTCATAAGTTTAAAAAAATGTGTTCAAAATTCAACAGTTTTGAAAGAAATATCAGCGGCAGAAGCTGAAAGAGATTTTTACTTGTCAATATCTCAAGAAGGTTTAGTCCAGGAAATTGTGTAATTGTGATGGAAAAACTAGTAACCGAAGTGCTTGAAGAGTTTGTTATGTCAGAAGCTTACTCAAGATATTTAGCTTTTGCTGGTGATGATGATAACCTGAATGCTCAAGATTTAATAAAAAGTCACGAATATTTAGAACATGCTTAATTTTGTAAAAAAATAGTGCAAGTGTGTAAAAACTTTTTAGAAAACAAAAACAGAAAACCGTTTAGAAATACAATATAATTTTAAAGTTATGTTATAATAAGTTTAAATAAAACAAAGTACATTAAGCTAATATTATTTTTATTCATTCATAAAAAAATTATCAAACAAGTATAAAACGTTTGAAAGTGCGCACATATATAATGATTTAGAGTGATAAAAACATTTTGGTTGAGATGCCCTTAAAACTAGTTGTTCATCTAACTCAATAATTGGCTTTTTTGAATACTTTCTTATACATTCAGCTTTTTCCTTCCCCTTAACGTAAACAAATTCAGTATCCGCCGTCAATTCTTTGATTATATTTGAAAATTGATGAAGTGGGGTATGTGCAGAATTCCAGTATATATAATGATAATTTTTCATTAACCAAATAGCTTGCTTATGTTGTTCAGTCGAAAGAAAGTTTAAAGGAAAAGGTTGTTTAAAAATATTGTGACTTATTCTATCTCCATCGTAAGCTGCCAATTCTTTAGGTATAAATTTATTTTCTTCGTCCTTAAAACCTTGAATATCTAATACTAGCCTCATATTTTTATATAGAAAATTTCTTAAAAATAAATGTTTTTTGGAGCAATCTTCAATATCCTTTTTGAGTTTTTTTAATTTTTTGATAAAAGTTTCTATCTCTCCTACTTGAAGTGACATTATCAGTTAGTCACGTTTTCTTGTCAAACGTCTACTAACAACTCTCATTACAATAGGTCCTGCTTGCAAAGATTCTTTTTGATGAGAACAATTAATGTATGCAATGGGGGCCTTTTCCTTGAATACGAGAGGATCAAATAATGGTTCTTCTGTTTTTCCATAATAAGTATTGCAGAAATGGAAATGCATTTCATTCAAGATAGCGAATTTATTTTTACTCATATCTAATATGAGATTATTATAAGGATACCTTTCAGAATTTAAGAATACTTTGATGTTCCTTGAGTCTATGTCATTAAATTCACTCATTGCTTTTTTTCTTATTCCATTTTTCTTGTTGAAATGCAAGTATAACATGACGGGGGGTTTCAACTCGGGTTGAAGTTTTAACTGGCCAATTGTGTCTATTAGTTTTTAATAGTTCTGGATACTCAATTAATTCTTAACTTCTAAACGCTATTATTATTTCAGTATTTTTATCTATAATTTTTGTTACTGATAGTTCTTGAGGAATTCCTACTGATATATGAGGTAAATTTCATGTAAGTTTGTTAAGAGTAATTTTTGGATTTTTCTTGTCATCTGTGGTTGAAATTGCATTGTTATCGGTATTATCCCTAACAAGTATGAGCTCTTGTTTCGAGTTTAGTATTACTTTTTTATAGTCTTCGAAGAATCTCATTAAAGTTTTAAGGGATATGCAAACATTAAAAAATCCTGGTTTTTCATCGACGATAGATACAGTTGTTGTCGTAGTCGCACCTGTATGAAGAGTTTTAACAGGAAGCCAGCCTGTATTTCGTAATTTAGCTGACTCGTTTTCATTAAATGAAAGATAACCTTTTAGAGTTAATGTGATACCAACATTTCTAACCGAATCTATAGTAACACCATTTAATTCATATCTTATTTCTTTAAAAAGAAAGACAATTATATTATTTATTAAACTCAACGTTTTAGAAACTGTTTCGTCCTCTCTAGTTAACTTTTCTTCTATGTAAAGAAAACTCTCACAAGGAAGGGTGTATTTTTCAATTTCATGGACGGGAATTATTATCTCATTCATCATTATTTCCTAATTTGGTGGGTAAATAAGGTTCATGAGAATGAATTTCCGAATGAGTGATGGAATTATCAATTAAAAGATTTTCTGTAACGTTAAGTATATTTATATTAAAAGTTTAAGTCCTAGAGACTCCAGAAACTTTTTATTTTCAGTTGTTAGCTTTTTAACGTTAACACGTCTACTAATATTTTTCTTGACTAATTTATGTCTATTATATGTTTTTTGAACAAGTTTATTTGGAATACTAAAGTTTCTGTTGTATAATATAACCATTATTAATCTAGTTTTTTAATGTGCAGTCCAAGTGTAACTGTTCCGTCCCGAAAATTCACTATTTCCCCATTTTGATCTAATATTCTTATAGTAATTTTGTCTATCATTTTCACAGTTACAGGAAAATATTATAAATATATATATATATATATATATATATATATATATATATATATATATATATATATATATTATATATTTTGTGAACTTTCAATTATTTTAAATCCAGGAGAGACGTTTGGAAAAAATTTATGAATAATATGAACGTTATCTTCCGCTCAAGTAGGAATCTTCAGTAATACTGCATTCGATACATAGTGAATTAACTTTTATAAATTCTGCAGGAATATCTGAATGTTTACTCTTTCCATCACCTCTAATAACCTGATCTTTGAATCCTAAAATTTTGCCTATGCTACCCTCTTTAAATGTGATATTTGTAGAAGATTTAATTACAGATTGTTGAGCCTTTGCAAATAAATGAAACGAAACCCTATTTTATCAAATTGGTATATTAAATATTTATTAATATCTTGAATTTCATAGCTTCCGGCAGGGATTTTAACAAAATCGTTACCACCCCATAGAAAAATTTATTATTTTTTTTTATCAATATTTGGAATAGCATTAAAAGTTTCAAAATTAGTTACCTACACCTACCTATAACATATACTGAGTCAACATTTAACAATGTTAAAATCCGCATGCAACGTTGCTCCTTGAGCAGAGAGTGCTAAGATTATATATTGTGTGCTTTTATAAAGAAATGTTAAACAGAGTTGACCACAATTTGAAGCATTGTAAGACTGGTAAGAGTTATGATTATATATAATTTTATTTTTGCTACCATCGCTAAAAAATAGGTTATAATCTCTAAAGGAGGCCTTAAATTGTCGAAATATCGAAATAATTGATAATTTTATCATTTTTAATATAAGCAGTCCAATGTGTAGCTGCTCCATTACTATTATCTAAATTTATAATACCAGATTCATATTTACTGATGACGTTTGGTATATTATTCCGCATAAATATACCACGAAATAACTTTATTATGTCTTTTTTGTTCTTCAAGTTTATTTTTAGCGCTCCTCGCCGAATTAACGGCTGAAGCAAGTCCAGCAGCCCCACCGCTAAGGGCTCCTAAAGCAGATAACCCTGCAAAAAGAGGGATTATTGGTAAAACCTCGCCGGTTTTTGGAATTGGGATAATTCGATTTGTGGGATTTCTTACTCTTCCTTTATAATTGCTGATTAAAGACAACACATTTTGAACTGCAACACGTAAATGTTTATATTTTTTTACGATTATTCCTTTCTTAGCTTTTTGAACTGCAGACTGAAAAGAAATTTTTTTGATTGAACGTTTTTCCTTTTTTTTTAACTTTATTCCCCTTCCTTTTAGTAGCCCATAATTCCAGATATTCCTTTTAAAACAACAATCTTTTCAGCGATGTTTTAAATCAGAACACTTATAGTAAGCAATATCGTGTTGTTTGCCAGCTTCGTCTAAAGGATTTTTGCTCTTATCTTCTCTAACAATCCGTTTACCTAGTTTGGTTCCTGGACCACAATAATTGTATGATGGAACGTGTAATTCGAATGGTAACTTGTTAATTAAAGTGTTGTAAACGAACCACCTCTCGTCATGAGCTTTGACCTCCTAATATGTCTACATCTACTACGTCTTCCTATTTGATATATACTAAAGCTTAATTGAGGTTATATATTTAAATGAAAAACCTGAAGATAATTCTCAGATACAAATTGATTTTCTTAAATGTGTTTAGAAAATCTTTCTCGTTGCCAGTCAAAAATCATCATGTCAACTTAAATAATTTTAAAAAGCATAGAAAGTTATTTGGGGGGTGTTCGAAAAAAGGTTTAATTATAGGACCTTCTGGTTCAGGAATGTGGTTGGTGGTCTTTTAATATCAGAAAATGGTTTACGTTTTGAGAATGTATATATTTTTTCAAAATCCTTGTACCAAACAAAATATGAGTTTTTAAGAAACGTAATGCAGACTATTAAAGAAATACGATATTTTGAGCCGACAAACGAAGAAGACATTGTGTCCCCTGCCGAGGTAAAACCCAAGTCTGTAATAATTTTTGATGATATTGTTTGCTGTAATCAAAGTATTATGCGAGATTACTTTTCCTTTGGACGACATAAAAACATCGATTGCTTTTATTTGTATCAAACCTATTCTTCAATTCCAAAACAACTAATTAGAGATAATGCAAATTTATTAATTTTATTTAGACAAGGTGGTACGAATTTAAAACATGTTTATAATGATCATGTCCCCTCAGATATGTCATTTGAAATTTAAAAAAAAATATATTCAATGTGTTGGAAATCTAACTATGATTTTTTAGTTATGGATAAGGATTGCAATTTAAAATCTGGAAGATATCGAAAAGGATTTGACAGTTTTATACATCTTTAAAACTCATATAATATGTAACCTTTACAATCGACTTTAGTTTATGACTCGTCATATTTTAGTCAACATGAATGTAAAAGTTGCAAAGGAACTTGTAGAAGCTCGAAAAGCTGTTAAACGAAAATATCAAGCACTAAAATCAGATTTAGCAGAGAGTAAAGTTCGACAAGAAAAAGAATTAAAACCAATAAATGAGCCTTTGCAAGAATTAATTAAAACAATAAAAACCGAACCCTTGGTAAAACGAGGCCTTACTTCACCATTACTTTTCTTAACTCTAGAAATCGGCAAATGTAGTTTTTCACCTACCAAAAAAAAACCAGGAAGAAGACAAACGATTATTTATAATAAATATCTTCCTCATGATATTCTATCATTTCTACGAGATGAAGACATTTTACAAAATTATAATGAAGATGTATCCTTAGATGAACCAACTGGGACTCAACCCAGTCGTTCATCCGAATCATCTTTTATTGATAAGCTGGCAGCAGATAAAAGACAGGAAATGCTTGAATTAACTATTAATTGATGACTCGATTAAGGGAAGTCGTGAACTAGATCATACACATCGTTTTGTCCACGACCCTTTACTAGGAAAATGGAAAATCGGAGATTCTACTGTTGAGTTTAAGGATGAAAACTTAAAACTTAAAGATCTATTTTATAAGGGAACTACTTTCTTTTAAAGATCCTAAAGGTTACAAACCTGATAATATAGAGAATTATATAGACATATTAATACGAACAAATGCTTATAAAAGAAATTGTGACCTCAAAGAGCAAGTTCAAGGGACCACAGATCCGAAATATATAACAATAATTAAACCATATTTAATAGAAAAAAACATTATTAAACCTACAAGATCTTCTGCATTTAGCATTTCAAGTAGCTCTAGTTTCAGTACTTTAAGCAAGTTAATACCTCCTCAGAGACCACGATCCTCATTATCAAAAAAAGGTGGAGCAATATTAAACTTATCTAACAAAAAAATTGATTACATTTATTTCGACAATATTAATGAAATAGTTGAAAGATTGAAACTACTTGTATCATCGCAAATGGCGGGTCATACAGGTCATCAAAATGAAATTGTGTCAACGTAGGGAGGCAAAAGTAATTAAATAAAAACACTGTATTGCAACAAAATATTTATTACTCGTAGGACTTTCATGCCAATATGTCGATTGACAAATTTGGATCACATATATTAGATAGAGATAAAAATAAATTAAACATAAATGCTTCTTTTCAAATTTTAAACGCTGTCAACATCGCCAAAACAAATTGGTTTTATAACATTGTTATGCTCTTTATTGGAACCTATGATGCATCTAAAAGAAGTTATCAACTACTTCAAGATGGAAGATTGATTATTTCACCTGAAGTAAATGGAAATTGATATATTAATCGTCTATCTTGAAGTAGTTGATAACTTCTTTTAGATGCATCATAGGTTCCAATAAAGAGCATAACAATGTTATACCTGAAGTAAATGAAAATTGATATATTAAAGTTAAGTACCCCAAAGATGCGGTTTTGTTAAAAATAAACAATATTCCTATTCCATATGGAAAGCGAATATATATCAATCAGAATGATTCAATTAGTTTTCATCTTCAAGATTATGTGACTATACCAACATTTTATGGTGAATTAGTAATAAAATGTTCGATAATTATTGAAACTTGATCATTGTCCAATTTTAGTCATGAGCAATAGAATTAAAGAAGATGTTAATGAACTTCATAGACCAAGCAGAAAAAAATATAGACGAAGAAGGTTATTGTAAAAGGAATAAATGATCTATGGCAAGGTGATTTAGTTAAAATATTACCATAATGGAAATCAAATAAAGGATACAGATACATTCTTGTAGTTATCAATGTGTTTTGAAAATTTCTGTGGGTAGAACCGGTTAAATCAAAGTCTGCAAATGACGTAACTTTGGCAATGCAAAAAATATTACAAAGAGCAAAATATAAACCGAAAAATCTACAAACTGATATGGAAAAAGAGTTTTTTAATACAAATTTTAAAAATTTAATAGTTAAATTTAACATAAATCACTACAATGCTTACTCAAACATGAAAGCTAGTGTCGTGGAGAGAGTAAATAGAACCATAAAAACTCTAATGTAAAAAAAGTTTAGTTTACATGGAAATTATAAATGGATAGACTTTTTACACGAAATTGTCAAAACTTATAATAATACAGTTCATTCCGCTACTGGAAAAAACCATCTGAAATCAATAAGAACAATGAAAAAGAAGTTCTGACATCATCTTATACATATAAGAAAACCATTGACTTTAGAAAACCAAAATTTAAAATTGGTGACTATGTCCGAATTAGCAAACAAAGAGAAGCTTTTACAAAGGTTTACACTCCTAATTGGTCAAATGAAATTTTTAAAATATATGAGGTTAAATTAACAAATCTTAGAACGTATTTAATTAAAGATGAAAGCAATTTAAAAATTAAAAAAGTCTTTTATGAGGAGGAATTACAAAAGGTCAAATAGGAAAGTCGTTTTTCATAATTTCTATAGAAATTGTTGTAAATTTCAGAATCAAAGCTTTCTAAAGACATATTTACTTCAAGTACTAAAGCAGTTAAAGAAACAACTGAAAACTGACTACGAGTTCTTCTGATTTACATTGTACAGAAGGTTTTTGAGTTATTTTCAACAACATCTTTGTAATGCACAAAATCTAATTGTTTTTTAATACTACCGGTTTTAATTCCCTTGGCCTTCTTAAGAGTATCACTCTCAGTTTTGACACAATATGCTTTGGCTGAAGTGCCGTAAAAACACTTTATGGGTTTACCAGCATATTCATCTTTAAACTTCCCTACTACAGATTTGGTTATTGGCATTTCATGATTATTATTTGGTTTATAATTTGAAGTGTCAAATTTTTCTATATTACGTTTTAAATCTTCATACACATTTTGCGTTTGTATTTCTAATATGAAAGAGTCTGTGTCAGTATACAAAAGTTTAATTTTATCTTCATAGAGAGGCTTCAAAAAGTTATAAAAAAATCATACATTATAGTTTTTGAAATATCCAAAATTGAAAATTCTACGTAAATTGGCTTATTATATTCTACTAAAACTTTTTGCATTTGGATAGCAACTAAATTCTCAGAAAACACTGTTAAATCTTTAAAATACGGTTTGGCAATTAGATTTTCTGCGCCATCTTTTCTGTTATTTTTTGACCACTGTGTAACTAACCTTACGTCAATTCTTTTATCGACATTTTCCATAGTTTTTCTATATATACTGTTATTTGCTAATTTATAATTATTTTTATCAAATTAATTTTTAGATTCATTGCGTAGTTTTGTATTCAAGTCAATATACGGTTTTAAGCATGGTGACTGGGTAAACCTTAAAACTCTATGTACCCCTGTTAATTTCAATCCATGTTCAATGCACTGTTTTAAAAGTGTATAATGAATTACATATTTTACTTTATCTTTTAAATTTAATATTAACTTTGTGCAATTAGAATTGGGGGGGTTTATAATTTTCAGGACAAAAAGGAAAGTCATTATGAGCATCATGTAAGTCCGTGGGAGACTCCAAATTAACTTCAAGGACATAGCCTTTCTCAGAAGAATCGGAAGGGTTTGTAATATCTAAATTGTCTATTTCTGATTTTGAAAGCCATATGAAATTTCTTTGTGGAAGATATTGAGACATTGCGTAACCATAAAGATTGGTAGCATCGAGATACATAATAAAATTAGTAGGTTTTAAAGGATCAAAATAAGAAAGAAACCAATTATTGGCTTTTTTACATGCGCAAGTACTAACACCACCTCGCACACTACTTTAAAAAAATGTAACATATTAGGGTCCGTCAGAAGTTCTAATTGAACGCCTGTATAGCGTAAACAGGAATCAAAACTCAAACCGAGAAATGTATAATAATGTGCCGGGTCTAATTTATAGGTGTTTATTTAAGTTTTTCTAAAATGTTGAAAAATATCTGCTAAAAGTAAAACATCTGATTTTAGGTAAATATCAGAATAATCACCTAGGGTGTTACAGTTAAATAATTTTCACACTTTTATTGCCCTTTCATATTTTTCTTTGCTAATATGATCATTCGTCAAGTCATTATAAAATTCCTCTTATTCAGGTAATGCGGTTTTATTTAATTTTGTAAGGTCTTTAATGTAACTGTACGGAAATACTCCCTTTAGTCGAATATATTTAAATTATTCAATATCAATAAAATATTTATATGCTTCTTTACGCTGATTATCACTTAGCGTTTCAGATAATTTTGCAAAGAAATAATCTTAAATTTATATACTTTCTCTTTTTTAATCCCAATTTTGGGTCATAATAATTTTCTACTTCTATATGTTTTTAAAAGGAAATATATTTTTCTTTATTTTGTGCTATTACCGACAATTGCTCTTGACTGTGGCATATATTGTTTATAAATAAATGGGAATCGTAATTTTTTAAATTAAGAAATATGACTGGAATAAAATGTGGTTGCTTATAATTTAAGTTGCACAAAGAATGTGCAACTCCTCTATATTTTCCGGTTAAATGGCAATGGTCTGCCACTTTTTCATTATCATTTTCAAATGGTTGGTTGCAAATCTGACACTCGTTTGAATACTGATAGCTCAATTTTTTCAGTTCAGTTAATTTTTTAATTTTTTTTTAAGTTTTTTAAATACCTAATATGTAAGTTATGAACCTCTTTTTCTAAAAAATTTAGAAACACTTGAGCACAATTAGGTCCTCTGTATAAATCTAGCTTTGAAACATTATCATCAAATGAACATTTTAAGTAATATGCAAATGAACATGACATGTTCAAATTTTTTTACAGTGTAAGTTTTATCTAAACTTAACTCTACATGATCGGTGCTATCAACAGGTTTAAGTACACATCAAAATCGGCATATATGACAAAAGGAACTTCCATTTGATTTTGAATATTTTCAAATTTAAGAATATGTCCCGGTACGTTTTTCCTAAATTTGTCTTCTTTGTAAGTTTTTGTTGGTAAATTTATTCTTACAAAATCGCAGTCAAAAGTATTATGTCAAGTTAAATATTCTTCTGAACTAAAATATTAAAGACATCCATCATATAGATATTTTTTTCCATTATGTTTTGAAACTTTACTTGCTCTACTTAAATCAGAAATATAACAGTAGTGAAAATTCCCATCATCATCACTAATTAATAATAAATTAATATGGTTTGGTTTTTTAGATTTTGAATAATGTAGAGGACCTATTACTTCATAACTAAACCTAAAGTTTTTTCTAATTTTTTCCAAAGAATAAATATTAATAGATATATTGTTCTGTCTTTCAAATTTTTCTATGTCCTTTAAAGCTATAGGAAAGTCAATACCTGAAGCATCTAAGATTGTTTCGAAGTGAGGATATGATTGGATTTCATATTCCAATCTAGTTGGAGGATACATTGCAGCTATCACACACCACGCCAAACAATAATGGTCCTGATTTCGAAGGTTAATAACAGCTCGCTTAAATTCAATTTCTTCCGGTAGTGGAATGTAGGAAGAAGATCGCAGTGGATTATGTTTGTTGGAATTCATTTCTAGATGTAAACTGCAACAACAATTTTATTAGAATATCAATTTTTGATAATTTTTAATTAAATATAAAATGATTTTAAAATATTTAAAAAATTACCTCAATCTTTTTCTGCTAAATCATCAGCCTTTCGGTTTATTATTTCACACATGTCATTGATGTTCGATATAATATCTTAGCTGGTACAAATAACTTTAAAAGGAGTATTGAATGACTTGATTGCGTGAATTCCGTTACCAGGATTGAAGTAAATGCCAAATAATTCCATATTTAATTTCAAACATGTATGTGTTTCAAGAAATTTTTCTATTGAGCTTCTAATTTTGTCTGATATATCATTGAAAAACAGTTGAATGCTTACATATAATGCTTCTGCTAAAATTCTGTAGGATATGATTATTTTATCAAAAGCAGATTTAATAATTTCTACTCCACTTTCTTCGGCACTTAAAGCTATGTTATTCTTATGTGTATTGGTTTGAAGGTGGCTACCCCATAGTGATGTTCTAATATATTTCTTACAGTGTTCACAATATTTGTTGCTTTCTAAAACAAGAGCATTCTCTAAATAACTTAAAATTATAATAGAAAAACACCAAGTAAATTCAAAATATGTTTACAGTGCAAAAATAAAAAAGTGCTGCAGTGACATAAAAATAGATTTAAAATAGTGAAGTCAGTGCTGTCAATATTCCATAGAAAATGTCACGCCTTAAAATGACTCTAAAACTGCAAATCGTAACTTAAATTTACATGTAAAATAGGTGAATTTGTAATCGTAACAGCATACTTGTATTTAACAAGATGAATACCAATAAAATTTCGTGACTCTAACTGAAAACGCTCTGTATTGAGTATAGAAAAATTATACAAGTTGAATATATAAAATAAAGTAATAGGTATTATGAGTTTTAAAAACAATGTATTGCTTTGCGTTGTCGGGCGTAAAAAAATGTAGAATATACTATAAAAAATAAACTCTTACCTTCTTTCTTTTTCAATCTTTGCTCCGATGAATTTTCCAAAACTTCTAGTTGTTGTTTGCCTCTTGCTGATATTTTTACACACTTATTTTTTATGTGATGAATTAAATTGTCTCTTCTAGTAAAAAATGTGTTACAGTTTAAACATTTAAGATGCATTTTGGGCTGAAGTAAAAAAAATGTACTTTAACTGCTTCTCTTCATTAAATTTCTTACGTACTGAGTTAAAACTGTAGAAACAGAACTTAAATAGGATTTTAAAAAAGGTTATAAGGGAGAGGGGGCAATAAAAAAAAGTGTAAATATTTTTTAATCTATAGAATCTACCCGTCCATCAAATATACATTTAATTCTATTCCAAATTTCTTCTTGTTCCTTATCGATGGAATTACTTTTTAACTGGGAGTGAAAAAAGTTGTTTAATTAAAAGCCACAAGATTTTAATTTTGATAAAGTAATCCGTGATTCCCTACTTTTAGTTTTTTTGTTTTGAATGCAGAAATGAATTTTTTTGACGCATCGTATGTCTGTTTGCGTCGAATTTGTCCTATGAAAATAAAATTGCTCGGGTGTTTTTGGTTCTGGAGAAAATGGTTCTGGAGAACATAGTTGCAAATTTGTATTTTCATTAGGCGTAAATTCTGTCTGAGAAATATCACTATACTGGGACCCTTGGAGAAAAATTGGACTTCTCTGCCCGTAAATGATATCTCTATCAGAATCAGATAAAACAGAGGGGGAATTCGCAGGTGAATTATTTTTAAAAATGTCATTGTTTCGGCCAACTGAGAAATTGGAACCAGAAGGTGACCTATTATCATCGAAAAAGGGTTCTTTAGAACAATTATTGGTCAAAGGGTCAACACAAAAAGTGGAATTTGAAACATTTTCGGTAACGTTTAAATATTGCGAATAGTTAACGCAAGGTATGGTATCAAATTAAAATGAAAATCTTCTGAATTTGAACTGTCGTGATTGTCGGCCGAAAATATACCTGAATAATCTTTCGATTTTGTCATGTCTTCTTAATTTTGTGGTTGAACCTCTAAAGGTTCGTCTTCATTAAAGTGTAATTAATTGCTTAATCCCTCAGTTACTAATTCTGGTTTAAATGCAAGGCCTGCTAAATTTGAATTAGAATTTTGAGAAGAGATATTGCATGATTTTTTTTTTGAAGATCCTATACCCAAGAAATCGTTAAATATAGACATGTCTTCTAAAATTTCGAGAGTTGATTCGTCAATAGGATTAGAATTATTGTCCTCTAAAATATTAATTAACTCTTGGGTCAGGATATTATTAGAATTAGTTGTTTGCAAGTTCTCTTCAACAATATTTTTTTTTATTTATAGAATTAAGTTTTTTATTTATAGAATTAAGTAATTTAAATTATCGCTTGAATTTAGAATTGCAGGAACATACACATTTTGCAAAATTTGAACTTTTTTACCCTCCATTTTTGTAAATTTGTAAAAATGTAAAAATATTGTTATATGAAACGGAACGTAAAGAACGGGAAATGTTTTAACTCGACAAATACGTGTTACGACGTTAAACGAAACTTAAGAACTGCTTAACTAAAAGCATAAGACGGTCGAGTTTATAAAGAGAAATCGAAGGTTTCTAGACTGGTTTATTAAAAGTTAATGCTATGGCGTACATGCAACTCTCTAAACATGACCTCGTTCACATTTCCACTTTCCCCTTTTCACCTTACGCTCTCCCTCTCCCCTTCATTCCTCCATTCCTCCTTACTAATTAATTAACCCCTTCCCTCCTTACTCCTTTTTCCTACCCTCCTCTCTGAATTTCGTTTCATTCAATTCGTTTTAATTCCCACATTTTTTAAAATAGTGATATATTTTAAAGTATATAAAAAGGAATCGGGAAGAATAAAACCATTTTTGGCATGGTGGACTCATTCGCATTGTTGGAAATAACATAAGAATAGTGCAGCAACCACCCCCGGAAGAACCTGTGGAATAGCCTCAGGGTAATCAAGAAAGGCGTCTTCAGGAGTGGCATCGTGAACAAAAACGTCCTATTCGTTTGCTCAGACCTCGGAGCGTAAGCAGAAATTCTCTGCCACGATTTCCACCCCCCACAACATGCGGGGCTAGGACCGGAGCAGGTGAATGAAGAACAACGTCACCCTGAACAAAGAAGGCGTCGTCTGGAGCGGCGGCGGGAACAAAGACGCCCTACCCATTTGCGGAGGCCTCAGTGGGGTAGGCCGAAATTCTCCGCCAGGAACTCCACCGGAGCAAATGGGTAAAATTTCTTCAACCAGTGGGCCTGACATTCCTCTTATGAGTCAGGAAAATATATTCGAGGGTCCAATAATGGTGGCAGAAATTTCTCAGAGTGGTAAGTTAAGTAAAATAATCATCTTATAAATTTGTATTGTGTTTTTTTGAATAATTTCTAATTATTTTTATGTCTTTCAGAACAATTGGACTATGAAGAATAATGCTGCACTATACCCTTAGAAACTGGGTGTTTGAGTGTACTGTTTAGTGTATATAGAAACAGAAAAATTAGGGACAGTGTTAGTTAAATTATTAGAGTGCTTAGAGATAATAGAAAAAAATGGTGAAAACGATTTTTTAGTGACAATTAAATAATTACTACACAAATCATTTGCATGAATCTGCATGTATCTAGTCAACCGTAGGTAATAATATTTTCGTTATGTTTTAATTATTAATTGGTTGCTTAAACAAAAATGTACACATTTTTTTTATTTGCACATGTAATATTTGTGCCTAATTTTGCTTTGTTTATTTCACATACCTAAAATATCTACTCTATATAGGAACCAAAACGTATAGTTGCACTACATATTTACAAAAATAGGAATAGCCTGTTAAACTATTAAAATGCTTAAAGAGAAGTGAAAAGAATGAAAAAGAACTATTTTTAGAGACAATAAACACACCACTTCCAATACTTCATCCGGTAAAGTTTCGTTCACATTAGCCATGTTTATAGAGCTAAAATGTTTTTAAAATAAACTTTCACTTGACTAAGATTCAAGTTTTTAAATTTCATAAGGTGGCAATAATGCAAAGGAATGGTTTCAGAATTAAATAAAAAATGATAAAGCAATACTCTTTTCTACACAATGGACACGTTAAAAAACTGTCCACGGTCCACTCCACTAAACAGTTAAAGCAAAATTTATGATCACAAGAATTAGGTCTGCATCTTTTTTCATTTTTTAGAGGTATATAGCAAATAGGACATTTATCGAAAATTTCTTGTGTTACTTTATTTTCTTTTTTTATTTCCTTTTCATTTTACTTGCTTTAAAACTCTTCGAGAGCTCCTTTTTCTTTTAGACAGTTGACAAGTTTCAGAAATGTTTGTTACTTTACATTTACGACTTTAAATTGAAGCAACAAAATCGTATTTACCCCTTTTAAGCTTTAACTTTAAGAGTCTCTCGAAGTAATCTTATATTATTGGTCATAGCTTAAAGAAATAACTTTCTGCGACAAGGCTAAGTTAACGAACTCGATTAAATAGTTTTCAATATTAGAGAGGAGGAGGAATGGATATCATTTTAAAATGATAGGGAGAAGGAGGAGTAGATGCATAATGAGGAGGAGGAGGAGGGGCTTCTCTCCTTAAATAACTACTTACTTTTGTTTTAACATAACAAGAGGTTTGTTAAAGAAAGCCATTTAGAAACTTGATATTCAGGAAATATCTGCGGACCAACGGAGTAGGTAAATATAGGTTTCAAGCACAGTGGATCTATATATGTGTCCTGAGGATGCCCAAATTAAGTTCCGAAACGTCAATAATTTAAGAAAAGGCTTGTTTTTTACTAAATTTAGACTCCAAAATATTACCAGGTCATCCTCATATGAACCTTAATTTTTGATCAAAACTTGAAGTCAATCCGGTAAGTAGTATTTAAGCTATGTCGCGAACAGGCAGACAGACCGACAGACGGACCGACGGAAAACATGTTTTTTGACATCTAGAGACGCTAAAACTTGAAGATATGTTAAACCTGAGAGGGTGATTTTTTCACGATTACAAAAATTTTATTTGGTCGCAATTTTGCTCCGCCATCTTGATTTAGTAATACAGTTTTACTAGTTGAGTCCTATACCATAACTAGTTATGGCACACAATTTGAAATTATTAAGTAGTTTTTTGTTTTGTGCAGCTATCTTGCATTCGTACCAAAATTTTAGCAGTTGATCCCAATATAATACTTGATGTTTAGGCAAAATTTGAAATAAATTCGACATATAGCTTTTTCATTATATTTTTTTAACATGACACTAAGCCGCCATTTTGTTTTGGCCCTACTCGATTTTTACCAAAATATTACCAGATCATCCCCAAATGACTCTTAATTTTTTATCAAAACTTAAATTGCTAAAGTCAATCGGGTTAGTTTTTAAGCTATGTTGCGAACTGACAGACAGACCGACAGACGGGCCGACGGAATTGATGAATCATATTTTTTGGCATCTAGGAACGCTAAAACATGAAGATATGTAAAACCTGAGAGGATGATTTTTTTACGATTACAAACATTTTATTTGGCCGCCATTTTGTTTCGCCATCTTGAATTAGTACCACTATTTTACTAATTGATCCCTATACCACAATTACTTATGGCACACAATTTGAAATCAAATCATGCAGTTTTTTCAGGCTGAATTTTTAAATATTTTATTCAGCCCCCATTTTCGTACCTGGATTCGTACCAAAATGTTACCAGTTGATTCCAATATAATACTTGATGTTTTTGCAAAATTTGAGACAAATTGAAATTTTGACATCTAGCGACGCTAAAACGTAAAGATGTGTAAAAGTGAAAGGGTGACTTTTTTACGGTTACAAACATTTTAATTTGGCCGCCATTTTGTTTGGCCATCTTGAGTTATAACCACTATTTTACTAGTTGATATACCACAATGAGTTATGGCATACCATTTGAAAATCAAACAATTAAGCAGTTTTCTCAGGGTGAATTTTTAAATATTTTAATAAGCCGCCATTTTGTTCCGCCATCCTGGATTCGTACCAAAATATTACCAGTTGTTTCCAACATAATACTTGACGTTTTTGCAAAATTTGAAATGAATTTGATGAATAGTTTTTAATAATAAATTTTTTAACATTTCACTAAGCCGCAATTTTGTTTCGCCATATTGGATTTTTACCAAAATGTTACCAGGTGATCCCCATATAACCCTTAATTTTTGACGAAAATTTCAAGTCAATCGGTTAAGTAGTTTTTTAGCTCCTCAGCTACAGACAGACAGACAGGCCGACGCGCGACGTAATTGAGAAAACATGTTTTTCGTCATCTAGGGACCCGGAAACGTGAAGATCTGAAAAAATCCCGGAGAGTAATTTTTTCACGATTACAAACTTCACTTTTGCGTGAGAAGTAAAAATCAACGTAACAAAATCTTCGCATTCATTTGACGTCAAATTTTGCAGAAAAATTAAATATGATATAGCAATAAATTGATATGAATTTAACCTGACGGAACAAAATGACGGTCTTTAAAGAAAGAAGTGTAAAAATTAGGTATTTATTCAATTTATTTTAAATTATGTATGTGCAAAAATTAAGTATGGCGTAAGTAAAAACTGGTATTTTGGCGCTCAATAAAACTATCTGAAACGGAGTATGTATATTTACTAAACCTATGTGCGGAAGTGAATTGGGTTATACATTTTTAGCTGCACAATCTTGGACCAAATATCCAGAATACGTGGATAAGTTAACAAAAGAACAGGACAAAATGATGCCAGTTTATCATATAAAATAGATGAATAGATAGATAAAAGACCAGTGCAAAATAATACTAGCTTATCATATAAAATGTGTCCCAAAACGGCTCCCAAACGGAGAAATTCAGTGTTAAATGTAGGATGCGGAAAATAATTTCTCTGAGATAATTTTGTTATCGTTTGACTTGATTAAATTTATGATATAAATATACTATATTTTGGGTATTTAGAAAAACGTACTATGACTGAATATGTAGCATGTCTGAGATATCGTCAGAAATTTCATTAAACATCTTTGTAAAAAATTACGTCACAAGAAAGATTTTTATGACAAAATTTTCTAGAAGTTTGGTTCAATATATAATTTGTCAAATATTTTTCTTATATTATAAAACCCTTTCGACTTATTCTATTTAAGAAAAGTAATTTATTTGTTATAATAAATAACTATTATAAGTGTTAAAAGTATATTTTTAAGGCACGCATGTGAAAGTTCATCACATGAGTTCCTTCTTTTAACACAAATATCATATAATATTTTTTCTACATAAAAAGCAATAACAAAGTTACAAATTACATTTTTAGGACGTTTAATGAATTAGAAGTAGATAATTTTAAATAGCATCGTATATAATTAATAAATTATAAGTTAGTTTAAGTCACTGATGCCTTAAAGTAACATTTTTAAGGCTACTAGGGGGTGTTAAAAACTGAATTTTTAGCACGTTTTTAGAAAAAATCTGCTATAATCACCGGGCGTTTATGATATGACCTTCATATAAAAATTTTAAGTTGGACATATTTACTGGTTGATGTTTTATTTTATTTTTTCAATGTATTTTTCTAATTAAAAGCGTGTTTTAGCAAGTTTTTTTTTTTAATTTATCCATTTTCTACCTTTCCGGTTTTCTCAATTTTATGAAAATAATTCAGGTATTCCCACATCATCATGTTAAAAGCCATCATAAAAATTTTATTTTAGAAGCAATAAGTCAAACAGAAGGGCATCAAAATCGACTTTCAAGATCGAGGTCAAACACAAACTCGATAGATTACAGTATGTCGAGCAAGATCAAGATTCATATTGAAGGGCAAATAAACGGTCGATGTCAAGGTTACGGTTAAGTTCAAGGTCACGATAGATCAAATGATTGTAATCTCGTCGGATCAAAATTGACTGAATTGAAATGAAACATGTGTCAAGGTAAAGGTAAGGGACTCAAAATAATTCTATTGTCATTAAATTATTTGTAGGTAAATCGTTAAATTAATAAGTCAGATCGAAGTAGCTTAAAACTGACTTAAAAAGCCGGCCTAGGTCACAATAAAGGTTATGAAATGACACCGTGTAAACTGTAAAGGAATACAAACCAATAAAATTATATGGAATAGTTCAAAATTGACGTACATTCACTAATATTCAGATTTTACCGGAAGTATATTGGAAACGAAAACCTCTAAATTTTTATTTCCTTCACACAAGAAAAAGAATTCTTCTAAGAAAAAAAAGATTTTTCTTCAAAATTTAGTTTTTTTTCAAAACAACTTATTTTAAGGGAAAACAATATTCTTCCTTAAAGAAACGATGTTGTCTTATTCTCAGAAAGGATTATTCTTAAAATATATTCTTTCAGCAAGAATATGTTCTAAAAGAAAGACACAGTTTTTTTTTAAGTAAAATTTGTGCTAATTATACAAGGAACCTTTTATTTTCTATGGAAGCTGAAAAAAATACTTACTTTTAAGAAGAAAATAAAATTAGTTTATCTTTTTATTAATAAAAAAGGGAATTTTTCGTTATTTTAAAAAGTCTTACTTTAAAAATGATGTTGCTCTTAAAACGAAACTACGCAATTATTAGAACTATACTCAAGACAAATTAGATTAATGATGTTGCTCTTAAAACGAAACTACGCAATTATTAGAACTATACTCAAGACAAATTAGATTATTTTTATTTATTCAACCAAGAATATAATTCTTGGTCTCTATAGGATTTATCACTGACAGCAGTAAACTCCACGCCGATTTAAGCAGTTAGTTATACATCGTAGAAAGAAGCTTAAATATCAACCGGCTTGTATAAAAAAAAACAAAATGGTTGCACAGAATTGTTAGAAAGCTGGAATATACCAGCAGTCATTATAAATATTTTGGCAAGTAAGTATTTATTAATACATTTTATTGTTAACCTTAACCGGTAATATGTTAAAAGGGCCTTAGTTTATTGAGGTTTATTCTCTTTTAAAAACACTTTATATGTCGATATAGGTAGATATTTAGAGATTAAAATTATTTGTTAATTCAGCCTCTAAAAATGTCTTTATAAATTACATTTAAACCATTCTAGCAATAAATAGTTCAGTTAATATGTCTAGATATTCTTATTATACCTACTTAAAAGTGATTGAAATTGTGATATTATTTACAATTAATCAGTGGGCGTAAGTCCAGATGTTAGTATCCAGTTGACATAGACGATAGACCTGGACTTTTCTTACGCAGTAAAATGACATTGATGACAATGATACCTGCAAAATATCTTTCGAAAAAAATTATTAAAAACGCAGTGACGCCAAGATTACACATCTTATTGTATACTTTGATTTATTTAATCGGTGTCATAAACATATCATCTTTTTAACGTTGACTAAATAATTACATTTTAAGTTTATTGATGATATATTTAAAAGGACTTTATTACTAATTTTATTTTAGTATACATGATTTAAATACCGATAACATTTTTGTGAAATATAGATTGATTTTGTCTTTCAATACAAATTATTCTTAAAAAATAAAGTAATTTTTAAAGTTTTGGGGAGTTCAGACCTCCAGGAGCCCCGCTGTGTCTAGAAATACACGTTTTTAAAGTTTTTAAAATTCCAATGCATTCGTAATACTCTTAATAAGAATAAAATGTGTTGCTTGAATTTGGAAACGAATTTAGTAATGTTCGATATTATTTAAAAATTAAAATATCTTGGATATGGTTTGACTTGAACGAAGAGTAACTTTTTATGTAAAATTAATCGTAGAAGAAGCCTAATAAAATTTTTCAAAATGCCAATACTAAAAAAGTTATGACCGAATAAGTGTCAAAAAAATTATAAACTTACCCGATTGTACGCCACTGGTCCAAAATACTGACAAAAATCTTTTATAAAAAATGTATTTTTATACATGTTTTTAGTACACCAAGTTTCTTTACAGTCTGACAACCTAGTTTCAATATACAAGAAAAAAACAAATAAAATCAATTTTTAACACTTTGTATGTAACAAAGCCGTTTTAGGCCTATATCTATAATACATTTTTGTCTAATTTTATAACAAGGAATCGCCTATTAAGTGATGGCGTATGATTTTTTGAAACTCCCTGTATATACTTTCAGATCACAAAGGGCAGATTATTTCCTTGAATTTTTCGATACAATATTAGATAAACAGTCCAATTATAACAATTAAACATAGAGAATGTTCATTTAAAAACTTCAGTTTATCGAAATACAAGGTCTTCTAAAAAATCACTAATATCGATGCAGCAATGTTATGTAGGGGGTAGGAGGGCATATTTTTCAAGAAGTATTAGGTAAACTCCTCTACACCCCTTAAAAATATCAAACAAAGTAAACAAGCACTCCGCACTTTTTCATGAAAAACGGCTTTGGTCAATTTTTGTACATTTTTAATAACTTTTATTCTCGATGTCCTGATCAAAAGTTCTTCTACAGGGGTGTTAAAATTTTCCCAAATCTCATATAATACACATGGGAAAAAATAGGCGTTTTTAATATATTTTACTTATAGTACTCCTTAAATTAAGACAAAACTTTGACATCAACATAGGTTGAAAAACGTTTTGTATCGGAGATACAAGGCGAATAGCGTTTACAACATAATACCCTGTATATCGTGAAGAAGGCATTCGGATGGATATTTGGTCACACAAAACTTTTTTCTTATTTTCAGAGATACTATACGTTAGAAGTACGTTGAAAAAGTTAACTTTTAGCTCTATATTTTATGTAGGATTTGGGGAAAGTTTAATACACTGTATCTTAAAAACTAGTCATAAGATTCGATTGTGCCCACGAGAACTCAGAATAGATCAGAATATCGTGAATAACAACAAAATTTAAAAGGTATAAATTATGAGATGTGGCATAATTGGACGGGACCTACAGCTTAATATGGTTTCCGAATAACTGTTCCCGGTCACTCTATCGACACTCGGTCCGCTACCCCACCCTCGAGCTTCAACTCTCGGGTTACGATACAGCCGTTATCGAAGTTATCTTCCGACTAAAAAGTGTGTATGTGTAACAAATTCCCCTATCCAGTTCTCTATCTGCCGTAAAGGTGTTGCAACATAATATAGTTATATTTTACACTTGCCTATATCATACAGGATAGGCACAGAGGTCAAGGTGAAAGTGGATACAGTACCTGAACATTTAAAATGCAAGGTATTTATATATTTTAAATAGTAAATCTCCGGCTCTAAATGTATTTATAAACATTTTGAGTTATATAAAATAATTTTGCGTTTCATTGTGTTATAATCTTTTATAATAAAAACAAAAATTATTTGGTTTCTGTCAATAATAATAAAATACTTAAATGCGTGACTTTACATTTATAGACCAAAAAGCAATAATTAAATAAATTACTGACCGAACTACACTACTCACTTACCTTATTATACTTCAAGATTGGACGTCACTGACTAATGCACAAAATACATAATTTGGTACTTATTATGCCTCAAGGTGAGAGGAGACGTACCGGTCGAGCTGTGTATATCCAGAGTACTGTAATCTGCTGGCTAAGACTATAAATACAAGCGTCCACTATAGCTTTTAAGCGAAAAAATGAAACGAACATTAACAGAGGCGTGTAAATTATATTGCCATATTAAACATATCGCTCCTTCAAAATGTATAGATATATATATATATATATATATATATATATATATATATATATATATATATATATATATATATATATATATATATATATATATATATATATATATATATATATATATATATATATATATATATATATATATATATATATATATATATATATATATATATATATATATATATATATTATTATTTTATATATTTTCTATATATATATATATATATATATATATATATAAAAATATATATATAATATATATATATATATATATATATATATATATATATATATATATATATATATAAATATATATAATATATATATATATATATATATATATATATATATATATATATATATAAATATATATAATATATATATATATATATATATATATATAAATATATATATATATATATATATATATATATATATATATATATATATATATATATATATATATATATATATATATATATATAAATATATATAATATATATATATATATATATATATATATATATATATATATATATTTATTATTATTTTATAATTCTCGTTTAATCGACACAGCACTTTACTCCAATATATTAATGACACACTGTATATTTTTTATTACAATTACTCCTTCACCATTGTGTCAAGAAACGACTAAAACATGACGCTATGTTTGTTTTAGCCCAAGGAACCATTCTGCTACAGTGATATATGTCCCGGCAAGGCTCATTAGGTAGTTTCCTAGGGGATATCAAAATTAAAACCAAAATTTCCGAACCCTGAAACAAATAAGGTGTCATTTCGTTCGAATTTGAAAGTCGATGAGGGAAATAGGCACCCAGTGACGCCATCTATAGGTACTATGGTGCAACTAAATCGCTTTAGATACAACATACACTTAGGAGCAAAAGACGACACATCTGTGCCAAAATAGAAGAGAACAGAAATACCAATTTCTGCGTGGTCCTAAAAAGTTATACGAAAGAACTAAAGATTGGGATATTTACTCCTTCACCCTGTGTCAAAGAACGACCAAAACATGACGCCGTGTCAAGACCAAGGAGCCATTCTGCTATCGTGGTATCTGCCCATAGAAGTAAATTTGCTCATCTTATTTCTTTCGTATAACTTTTTACGACCAAGAACCGCATAGAAAATAGTATTTTTGTTCTCTTCTATTTTTGCAACTACTGGTTGCCTATTTCCCTCATCGATTTTCAAAGTTGGACGACATGACATTTTGTTTGCTTCAGGGTTCGGGTATTTCGATTTTAATAATGATACGCCCCAAGGAAATTGCCTGATGAGCCTTGCCGGGGTAGATATCACAGTAGCAGAATTAAAAAATTTAAGTCAAATATACCACAATTTGATATTTTAGTATAGTTTTAACTTCGTCTAAGCCATTATTTTTAAAATGTAGTATATCACTGTGAATGTCTGATTCTACTCTAAGGTTTAAATTAAAAAATAGCAGAAAATTATATTTAAATTCCTCAAAAAAAAACCCCTTATACCGAATTTCAACAAAATAAGTCATTAGCTTAATCCAGTGCCTTTATCAAAAACATTAAAATAGTTCTAAGATGTTCTAAAAATATATTCGAGTTCTTCAGCTCTGCATTGTGTTCCTTAATTATTTTCATTAAAATTATAGGAATAAAAGAAATGTCTTAAAGCAATTTTTTTACTAAAATTTAATCAAGATCGTTAAAATAATAAAAAAATATAAAGTAGTGTTTCTTGATCAAGAAAATCGTTTAAGAGATTTCTGCCTTTGAAATGAAAAAAAGTATTTTCTGAAAGCTCGTATTTCCCAAGGCTAATGACTTCTTTTGTTGAAATTTGGAATAAGGGGGGTTCTTGATGATGCTCTAGGCTCGCACGCCAATGAGCGATGTCACAGTTGAAACCAAAATTCGAATCTAACCTGGTAGGTAATTCCTGGGATATAGAAGTGTTCCGTTTATAAGTGGCTCATACTATATATATATATATATATATATATATATATATATATATATATATATATATATATATATATATATATATATATATATATATATATATAGTCAGAGCGCTTACATAAAATATATAATATATATATATATATATATATATATATATATATATATATATATATATATATATATATATATTTAAGAGATTTCTGCCCTTGAAATGAAAAAAAGCATTTTCTAAAAGCTCGTATTTCCCAAGGGTTCTTTTGTTGAAATTTGGAATAAGGGGGTTCTTGATGATGCTGAGTAAGATTCGAGAATCAAAATTTCGTTAAAAAAATCCCAAACATCTTTTTCTTAAAAATCGTACCATTTTTCCCCTCTAGGCTCGCGCGCCAATGAGCGATGTCACAGTTGAAACCAAAATTCGAAACTAACCTGGTAGGTAATTCCTGGGATATAGAAGTGTTCCGTTTATAAGTTGCTCTATATATATATATATATATATATATATATATATATATATATATATATATATATATACATATATATAGTATGAGAGAGTAGTAAGTATATATATACTTTGAAGTGTTTTATTTACACTGTTTAAAAAATTCAATTTTATCTTAAAACTGAAAAATTACAAATTTCAGAACGAGAGCGGACTAACAAGTGATTCAACTCCCATCCGTTACTTCTATTTATAAGTTACTCTTTTCTCTAAATAGAAACGCAATGCTTAGCATTATAGGGGACGTAACTAAGTTTTATGATCTAACAGTTTTTCGAACTTTAGCTTGCAGACCCCCTAATTGTCCTGCCATCACTGCAGCTCCATCATAGCTTTGAGCAACTAATTTTTTCTCTCCATTAATTTCTTTAGTAACGTTATAAACAACGGTATTTAATGCATCTGCTGTACGATTTTCGGACACGTTCTTAAAACCTAAAAATCGCTCTCGAATACTTCCGTCTGTTTTAACGTAGCGAATTACTACAAATAATTGGCTAAAATTAGTGATATCAGTTGTTTCGTCCAGAACAATAGCAATAAACCTCGCCTCGCCAATCTCCTGCTTAATTATTTTTAGAATAATGGAACAGCGGAGATTAAATCATTCTGGATTCAATTCGACGTTCCGCGAAAAACGCTAGACTGCTCTAAATGATTTTTTAAGCAATCATCATATTTAGCCATTAAACTAAGTAAATCTTCAAAATTTCCTCTATTTGAAGAAACCTTTGTTTCGTCATGACCTCTAAATCCCTATTCATGCTGTCCGAGAAAACAAACAACATCGATAAGTCTTGCTCTGGTTTTGCCGAATACTTTTTCTTTTATGACGGCCTGTAAATGCGCTTTGGACATAATGTGTCTTTCTACAGCTTTATGGAAAATGTTTAAATCGGAAAAACCAGTTTTCTTCCAAAGACCTTTTTCATTTTTAAAAAGTAAACACGGCCAATAAAATAATTTACTTATATTTTCACACCCTGTTAGCCATTTAAATTGTTCGTATTGTTTTTCTGGATAAAATACAGTTTTTCATTTTTGTAGTTAAATTTTTCATAGGCGGTTTTGCCCTTCCTTTGAAAATTATTTGAAGCTTATTAGCGAAGTTTAATGTTAAAAATCTCTTTATTATTAAGACACACAGTTGACGGTATTTGCATATGCACGTCCGTATTATTGTCTTCCATATCGCACCATGCACGACGCGACGTACGTATCACACAACACACGGATAGCCGTTTAAACAAAGAACCTACTCCAACGATAGCTTCCGCCCTCACTTAAAGCACGCGACTGAAATGCAAAAATTGCAAACAGCCGTTGGAAAGTTCAATAACCTCTGGCTCGATTCACAGGAAATCAAGCACACAGGACTTGGCTGCAGAGAAGCTAGCAGCCCGCATAGGTTCTATTCGATTTCTATTGTGGCTCGGTCGGAGTCAAGGCCGCGTTTATTATGGACTTGATAATTAAGATATTTTAGCATTTTTAAAATAAACTAAATTAATGGTTTCCTGTTTCAAAAATTACATTTTAGATGTTTTGTAATTTTTTTTGGGGAAGCAAGCAGTGCTTCCATGGACTGCATGCCCCTGTCTGAAAATATATTTAAAACACTACACTGCGAAATGCAGCTACTAGGATATTATCATATCACGAATTGTAAACAAATTCCGGTAAATATAAATTGTTTAGAAGAACAAAATATCGACGAAGACAATTGGGTTGTAGTAACGAACAAAGATATCACAGAAACTTGTTTAGTTGAATTAAGTTCTACATGTCGTTTTAAAGTAAATAATATAATACATACGAGTTATAGAAACTCAAGAAATGAATATTTAAATGTATCATGTCTAATATAAAACTAAATTTTATAAATAGAACTATCTATAATAATATAAGATTTTTGAAAACTTATTTTATAAATCTGACTGATGACTTACAAAATGAAAAAAATAAACAAAAAATTGAAAACTCTAAACGTTTAAGCAAGACTGTATCTTATCATAACACAAGTTTGTAGACTATTTTATCATAATAATATATAATTTTAATAAATATAATACTATATATTTTGTACAAGTATTGATGGCTTAAGGTAAATATTAAACAACCTCAGAATCTAGACCAGATGACAGTAATTTAATATAAATTAATTGAATATTTTCAAATAATGTTAGATCATAAAACTTAGTTACGTCCCCTATAATGCTAAGCATTGCATTTGTATTTAGAGAAAAGAGTAACTTATAAATAGAAGTAACGGATGGGAGTTGAATCACTTGTTAGTCCGCTGTCGTTCTGAAATTTGTAATTTTTCAGTTTTAAGATAAAATTGAATTTTTTAAACAGTGTAAATAAAACACTTCAAAGTATATATATATATATATATATATATATATATATATATATATATATATATATATATATATATATACTACTCTCTCATACTATATATATATATATATATATATATATATATATATATATATATATATATATATATATAGTATGAGCAACTTATAAACGGAACACTTCTATATCCCAGGAATTACCTACCAGGTTAGTTTAGAATTTTGGTTTCAACTGTGACATCGCTCATTGGCGTGCGAGCCTAGAGGGGAAAAATGGTACGATTTTTAAGAAAAAGATGTTTGGATTTTTTTTAACGAAATTTTGATTCTCGAATCTTACTCAGCATCATCAAGAACCAACCCCCTTATTCCAAATTTCAACAAAAGAAGTCATTACCCTTGGGAAATACGAGCTTTCAGAAAATGCTTTTTTTCATTTCAAAGGCAGAAATCTCTTATATATATATATATATATATATATATATATATATATATATATATATATATATATATATATATATATATATATATATATATATATATATATATATATATATATATATATATATATATATATATATATATATATATATATATATATTATAATAGATTTCTGCCTTTGAAATGACAAAAAGCATTTTCTGAAAGCTCGTATTTCCCAAGGGTAATGACTTCTTTTGTTGAAATTTGGAATAAGGGGGTTCTTGATGATGCTGAGTAAGATTCGAGAATCAAAATTTCGTTAAAAAAATCCCAAACATCTTTTTCTTAAAAATCGTACCATTTTTCCCCTCTAGGCTCGCACGCCAATGAGCGATGTCACAGTTGAAACCAAAATTCGAAACTAACCTGGTAGGTAATTCCTGGGATATAGAAGTGTTCCGTTTATAAGTTGCTCATACTATATATATATATATATATATATATATATATATATATATATATATATATATATATATATATATATATATATATATATATATATATATATATATATATATATATATATATAGAGAGAGTAGTAATATATATATATATATATATATATATATATATATATATATATATATATATAGGTAGTTTGAAGTGTTTTATTTACACTGTTTAAAAAATTCAATTTTATCTTAAAACTGAAAAATTACAAATTTCAGAACGAGAGCGGACTAACAAGTGATTCAACTCCCATCCGTTACTTCTATTTATAAGTTACTCTTTTCTCTAAATAGAAACGCAATGCTTAGCATTATAGGGGACGTAACTAAGTTTTATGATGTAACATTATTTGAAAATATTCAATTAATTTATATTAAATTACTGTCATCTGGTCTAGATTCTGAGGTTGTTTAATGTTTACCTTAAGCCATCAATACTTGTACAAAATATATAGTATTATGTTTATTAAAATTATATATTATTATGATAAAATAGTCTACAAACTTGTGTTATAATAAGATACACTCTTGCTTAAACGTTTAGAGTTTTCAATTTTTTGTTTATTTTTTTCATCTTGTAAGTCATCAGTCAGATTTATAAAATAAGTTTTAAACAATCTTATATTATTATAAATAGTTCTATTTATAAAATTTAGTTTAATATTAGACATGATACATTTAAATATTCATTTCTTGAGTTTCTATAACTCGTATGTATTATATTATTTACTTTAAAACGACATGTAGATCTTAATTCAACTAAACAAGTTTCTGTGATATCTTTGTTCGTTACTACAACCCAATTGTCTTCGTCGATATTTTGTTCTTCTAAACAATTTATATTTACCGGAATTTGTTTACAATTCGTGATATGATAATATCCTAGTAGCTGCATTTCGCAGTGTAATGTTTTAAATATATTTTCAGACAGGGGCATGCAGTCCATGCAAGCACTGCTTGCTTCCCCAAAAAAAATTACAAAACATCTAAAATGTAATTTTTGAAACAGGAAACCATTAATTTAGTTTATTTTAAAAATGCTAAAATATCTTAATTATCAAGTCCATAATAAACGCGGCCTTGACTCCGACCGAGCCACAATAGAAATCGAATGGAACCTATGCGGGCTGCTAGCTTCTCTGCAGCCAAGTCCTGTGTGCTAGATTTCCTGTGAATCGAGCCAGAGGTTATTGAACTTTCCAACGGCTGTTTGCAATTTTTGCTTTTCAGTCGCGTGCTTTAAGTGAGGGCGGAAGCTATCGTTGGTGTAGGTTCTTTGTTTAAACGGCTATCCGTGTGTTGTGTGATACGTACGTCGCGTCGTGCATGGTGCGATATGGAAGACAATAATACGGACGTGGATATGCAAATACCGTCAACTGTGTGTCTTAATAATAAAGAGATTTTTAACATTAAACTTCGCTAATAAGCTTCAAATAATTTTCAAAGGAAGGGCAAAACCGCCTATGAAAAATTTAACTACAAAAATGAAAAACTGTATTTTTATCCAGAAAAACAATACGAACAATTTAAATGGCTAACAGGGTGTGAAAATATAAGTAAATTATTTTGTTGGCCGTGTTTACTTTTTGAAAATGAAAAAGGTCTTTGGAAGAAAACTGGTTTTTCCGATTTAAACATTTTCCATAAAGCTGTAGAAAGATACATTATGTCCAAAGCGCATTTAGAGGCCGTCATAAAAGAAAAAGTATTCGGCAAAACCAGAGCAAGACTTATCGATGTTGTTTGTTTTCTCGGACAGCACGAATTGGGATTTAGAGGTCATGACGAAACAAGGGTTTCTTCAAATAGAGGAAATTTTCAAGATTTACTTAGTTTAATGGCTAAATATGATGATTGCTTAATATGATGATTGCTTAAAAAATCATTTAGAGCAGTCTAGCGTTTTTCGCGGAACGTCGAATTGAATCCAGAATGATTTAATCTCCGCTGTTCCATTATTCTAAAAATAATTAAGCAGGAGATTGGCGAGGCGCGGTTCATTGCTATTGTTCTGGACGAAACAACTGATATCACTAATTTTAGCCAATTATTTGTAGTAATTCGACGGAAGTATTCGAGAGCGATTTTTAGGTTTTAAGAATGTGCCCGAAAATCGAACAGCAGATGCATTAAATACCGTTGTTTATAACGTTACTAAAGAAATTAATGGAGAGAAAAAATTAGTTGCTCAAAGCTATGATGGAGCTGCAGAGATGGCAGGACAATTAGGGGGTCTGCAAGCTAAAGTTTGAGAAACTTTCCCAAGTGCTGAGTTTGTCCATTGTTTTGCTCATAAATTAAATTTAGTTTTATTAGTTTTATCCCAGTCCATCAATCACATTAAAGAGTGTAAAGTATTTTTCGTTACTTTAAGTGGCACGGCTGCTTTTTTTCCCAAGTCAAAAAAACGTACACAAGCTTTGGACTCCATTGTCCACAAACGATTGCCCAAAGTAACTCCTACTAGGTGGAACTATAATGGAAGACTTGTGTTAACAGTATCTGAAAATCGCGAATCACTGATTGAACTATTTGGGAATATAATAGAAAATAACGAAACGTGGGACTTAGAAGCAATAAATAGTTCGAGGGGGTTTTTGGACTGTTTGAAACGAGATTTTAATTTTCTCCAAAATATGTCGGAGCATCGACGTTTTTATGATGACGTCATTGACGAATTTGAAAAAAAGAATCGAATTACATTACAAATAGGTAAGTTTCTAAAAATTGCTTCCCCTTCTTAAAATTTCACCGCACGCCTCTGTTTTCAGAATGTATATTGTTGCACAAAAATTAATTTTCAGTGATATTTTTGCATGGATCGTTTGAGTATCCAAAATTATTTTCATTTATTATAAAATAATTAAAATTTGCTATTATTATTTTATAGTATTCGCCAATAGGTGTTGGTATAGGAAATAAACGAAATAAAGTATGTTTTTCGACTAAAGGCATTTCTATAATAAAAGTAACTTCGTTATTAATTACATAACTTTTCATTTCTAAGATTTTCTCATATTTTCTAAATTTGGTTCAAATGGCAACTTTCCTGATTTTAAATGTTTTTTAATCAAATTAATTTCTGATAACAATTTTTGAGGTTGAATTATGGCATTGTGCAAATTATTCAGTTTGGAAAAAGAGAGTTTTGTACTTCCTAATATATGATAAATATCTTGGTATAACCTATATATTTGTGTTAAGATCATTTGAGTTTGGTAACAGTTAAACTCTGATATTTCTTGTAACTTGGTTTTATTTAGTACTTGTATAGTTCGGTTTACTAGAAATTCTAAAATATTTTGGTTATGATATACATTTTTAGAGATTTCTGGGAGACTTTTTATAGAATTACGAAGTAGGGTAATTTCTTTGGTCTTTGACAATTTAATATTATTTTGACTATTTTAAAATTTCGTTATTTATTAATATTGCATCGATTTTGTCTAAATTTCCCCCGTTGTACTTTTAATTATACTTCATAATTCATCAATTAAACCACGTTTATGTCTGATTTATTTAGGTGGTAATATTTTATTTATCTGACGTAATATTTTTTGGTTTGATTTTCACTAACTATATAAAAATTGTAGTATTCCATATAATAGTCAGCTTTATTTTTCAAATGTAATTTTAATATTATATTTTTATGTTACATTATATTTTAAACCTATAGATCTATACTCTTTGATTATACCTCTTTGCATAAATATTTGAACAAACATCCGATTATTATGTGTTTCCTGGGCATGTACTATTTTGCGTGGTAAGATGCCAGAATTTTAGTTTAATTCATAGTATTGGTTTGTCTCCTCGGGAGTAGAACTATCTTTGAGAAAAGATATTTTCCAATTTTTACCGAATTATGTTCAAGGATTTCTTTTATTATGAAGGGTACATTAAACTAGCTTAATTTTTATTTCTTAGGGTCAGTTTTTTATACACCTTTTAATTAAGCTTAAATTCCTAGGGTTTATCTATCTACAACCTTTAGAGCTAGTTTTAACAGGCATAATTTTTTTTTGGGTTTCAGTTTTACCCGTAACCATATTAAGGATCGAATTTATTTTTTGTTTATGAAATAAAACGTAATCTGAATAAAATGTAGTTGATGCTAAATCTATACTATCACGCGAATTTCTGTGTCTTAGAACTTATTCGTGAGGCCTGTATTTAGTCGTACTATGTTTCAAACTATTATATGCTATAATTGTATAAGGTAATAATTATTCAGGAAGTGACTTATTTTTGCCTGTATTTCTTAGCGTTCTACTGACGAATTCGATTCGTGGTGTCCTGGGGCTGTAATAATTCATATTTTGGGTATTTAAATAATTCTTTTACTAGTTCGTTAATACATTCGGTACCATCGTCATTAACATTTGTTCCTGGACATACAAAGAATTAAAAATAGTTTATCACGTACTGGCTCATATACGTAAAGTTGTCTATATTTTGAAAATTTATCAGATATCGTAAGTCAGTTATAACTTTCAGAAATAAATGTGTCTACATGAATTATCGAAACAGTTTAGGTGTATTATTTTTTACAAAGGGAACACATGAGTTTTGTCGTACTTAATCTGAATCAGGGGGACCTTTATTTGAGTTTGCATTTATTTAATATTTGAGAGTCAAGGCCTGGTGTCTCGCTAACATTTTCCGAAAGATAAAGCAAGTGTTCAACTATGTCATTATCAGCGTCTCTTGGGTTTTTATTATAGAGTCATTTTCATATAAGTTTAATTAAATTCTCGATAAATGCAAATGGCATTGGAATTCTGCGCACCTTTTTTATAAATGAATTTATAACCAAATTCTTCTAAACGTAATCTATATTTAATTTCGAAATAACGCCTTTTTGACCAAATAACCATACTAAAAATCAATGATCAATATTTGCATCCCCAAACTACGGCTAAAAGTTCTTTTTCTATTGTTGGGTATCTAATTTGAGTTTCATTAAAAGTTCATGATGCGTAAGCCATTGGTTTATCGTTGGTTAATGCCTCTTGAGATAGGATTGTTCCTAAAGCAAATAATTACTTTGGTTAATATAAATCGTTTTGTAAAGTTATATTGATTGGCGAATTTATTAATGGGGTTTTATAATATTGAAATATGCACTACGTCAGTGTTTTTTTTTAAATATTTTGTCATTGGTTTTGTTATAATTTTAGCAAAATCTTGAATAAAACTGCGATATAATCCTATTAAGCTTAAAAGTTATTTAATGTGTGTTTTAGTTTTGGTTATAAGAAAGTTTTTACTTTGGTTTAATTCCGTCTTTATTTACATGTCCTAAATATTAGGCTCTTTTCAAAAATTCAGATTTATCTAATTTTACTTTAAATTTTGCTTCTCGTAATCTTGTAATTATGTTTCTTAGCTTTAAGATATGTTCATCTAGACTTAAACTGAAAACAATTATGTCGTCTAAATATACAAAGCATATTTCGTCTTGTAAACCTCTTAATATATTACTCATAACGCGCTGGAATATCGTGGGTGCATTCTTTAAACCGAAGTATATTCTTAAAACTTCATAATGACCAAAATCTGTGCTAAATGCAGTTTTAGGAATATCTCTTTTATAAATTTCAATTTGATGAAAACCGTTAACAAGATCTATCGTAGAAAAGTAGTGTGCTTTAGATAGTTTATCTAACATTATTGCATTATTGTGCGTTGGAAATTTGACAGCTATCGACAACTTTTTCGGAACTATCCAGATTAGAGGTGAATAAGGGGAGTTTGATTCTCTTATAATATTTTGAGCTAAAAGTTTCGAAATTGTATCTTTTACTTCTTTTTTATAAATTTTAGGATACCTATAACTTTTAGTATGAATAGGAGTATCCGTAGTTAATCTTATTTGATGTTTTATAGCATTTGTAAATGTTAAAGTTATTCCTTCACGATATAAAACATATCTAAATTCAAAACAAAGTTTACGTATTTTTATGTCTTCTCGTAATGGCAATGATCTAGTCTTATATTTTTTAAATTGGCGTTAGGCTTCAAATTTGTTTGAACAATTAAATAAATTGAATATATGACTATATGATTAGAACTGTTGCTATTTTATTATGAGAGGACATTGCACATGGTATTTGAACTTGAAATATTTTATCTTTGATATATTTGGAAAGGAATTTAAGCAATTTCTGTATTTATAAAATTTCCAGTACTTCACATCTGTAGAAAAGAAGCTTCTAATTCAGGTAAACAAATGTATGGTAATTGTATGATTATTTAAAAGTATCTTCAGGAGCTCCCTCATCATTTTAGAACATGATTGGATGGATTAATTTAATTATTATCACAAAATGCGTTCCTAAAATATGCATTTTTATAGTGGCTATTATATGAGAAAGTAAAAATACACTCTTGTACGTAGAACTGATAATGATGATGATAATAGCTTAAAATAAGCATAACGGCCGGCAATACCTTCAGATATACAAAATTATATATATATGTATATATATATATATATATATATATATATATATATATATATATATATATATATATATATATATATATATATATATATATATATATATATATATATATATATATATATTATATATATATATATATATATATATATATATATATATATATATATATATACATAAGTGACAGATATATAAAAAATTAATTAAAGATGCTGTTGAATAGTCCGATTACTGGAAAAATACCACTACTTCGAATATATTTGGTTTATAATCCCATATGTTAATAGCTAACACGAAATTAAACATACTGAAGTCAGTACTAATTTAAATACCGCAAATAGAGCTAAAAACAAGCAAAAAAACTACTTCTAAGACATACCTTTTAATCTGGAAACCATACGTATATTTATTATTTTCTAATATAACTATCTTTATTTCGTATACAAAATTAGGTATTAAATACTTGCTATTTCTCTACTTTTCGGAATGTATATCCACTTTCACTATCCCTCAAAGCGCTCAATGAGATATTGATAAATTTCTGAAAGCATGTCGCGTTAAAAACATCAAATCGCGTCCCTGTAAAACAGTTTATTCTGACATATCCGTCAGAACTTTAGCTGGCGATGCCAGGCTACTTTAAAAAATGACTCAGTTTCCTATCAAATGGAAATTATATGCATTTTTATTAGAAATTCAATTTTACTCAACTTTTCGATTTCGGATAAAAAAAATCTAAACCTATGTCTTGCAGAAAAAGATGGAATTTTTGATATATTTAATCGTTTTTATCCCAGGAGGTACCGATACAACTTTACGAAGGGCCAAAGAATGGCAAACAGAATTCGTGCCCACTATAATTAAAACATTTCTCAAAATTCACCCATAACTCTGATCGAGCTGATTTTCACGCCAGTCTCTAGAGGAAGTAAAAAGGTTTCTTTGCGTATTTACTGGATTTGCCTATATTCAACAGTTGATATGCTACAGAGCCAAACCTAAGACCATAGAGGAAGATATAAAAACAAAAATTGCAATTTTATTTCTAAATGGCTCGCTCTGTATAAAGCGGAGAGTAATTTAGGCCATGTGGTTTTTCAATCCATCGGAAGAGATTTGCGTTCCCATAAACAATTTCCGCCTCTCGTTACTCTTCTCGAAAGAAATTTTTTTTTAGTTTAACTGCATTTTGACCACTTTCTCGTCATTTCAGGTATAAGAATCCTATACTGATTTTAAATCTCTTTTATATTCACAATCAAACCCCATTTTTTTTTTGACAAAGTAGTCAGGGTTTCGACTCTGCAAAATGCCTTCAAAGTTACCTTATTTTTTTCACCTTCTTTATTTTTTTTAGTGACATTTCGAACTCCGCTGTCGCCCGTCCGAGATCTTTGCACGAGAAATCCGAGAAAAAATGCCCCACTTCGAAAAATTAACCATAGCGACCTACATTTTGAATCATCGGGGTTCCGGTGCCACTGCCTCCTTATTATAACTCCCACCAAAATCGCGTTTTATCAAAAGAAGCGCCCATTTATCCAGAAAGCGAAATGCGCGGGCAGTAACAATATTAAGTATAATGATTAAAAAAAACATGAATTCTTATAATTAAATATTATTTTGATATCATGTTAATGTCTTACATTTGTTTAAACAAAAAAAGAAAAATTTCCCTAATACGCTCGTTTCCTTTTAATTTTATACTATAGCATTATAATATAATGTAACCATATTTTAAATTATGCCGTAAATTTTGCGTGATTGTAGGCTGAATATTTTCACAGCATGAATAAATCATAAATGCGACGCTATTAAAATATTATTAGCTGCTTGTAGTTTGTATGTTTTGCCCTGTTGCAGTATCTAAATATAAAATCATAAGCTGTTGCCTAATGAGATTTATGCAACAAAATTACGATATTATAGTTTGCATGCGTTAATATTATAGGAGATAACCATCAGGTTTCATTTTACTAAGTAGCGTAAAAAGTAAAGCTGGACGGTCATTAAATTGACTACCTGTGGTAGTATATATATTGCACGGAATTATATCTACTCTCCAAAATACTTACACAAATTTTCACTTCCTCATTTTGTTAATTGCCACATGTATGGCTCATCAGAGACCCCACAAAATAACACTGAAAAAATATATGGATTCTGGGATCTTGCCGTAAAAAGCGATATGCCGTATAATTTCTTATCTTATATTATTTTCTACTAAGCGACATAATCCTAACTACTCAACTATTTTAAAAACCTTAGTGACATCAGACGTTCTTGGTAAATTAGAATTTAATCACTATGAAAATTTTTGCGAGTCTCTTATAAAATATGAGTCATCTAGAATCGAACTTTTTTATAAGCAGTTTTGAAAATAATATTAAGAAAATTCTATGAATAAATAATAACAAAGTTAAAGCGAAACCCAACTCTATTTGATGTGAGTCTAGTTACATTCCTCATAATGCTAAGCATTAAATTTCTATTTGCAGATAACGATAACTTATAAATAGAAGTAAAGGTAGTGTTGAATCACTTGTTAGTTCCCTCTTGCTCTGAAACTAGTAATATTTCAGTTTTAAAATATTTTGAATTGAAAGTGTATTTCCTTTCGATCTCAACGCAGTTGGGGCAGTCGTACGGATAGTGAAACGTGCAAAAAGTTTTTTTTTCAAGAATGTCTTCCCTGAAACCTACAAATTTCAACAGTTCGAGTCCTTTGAAGTAACTAGCACCGATCTAAGGTAACTTTTTGGGAAACGCTCTGAACTGAAGAAATCCCAAAGAAATTTAAAGTCTATTGGAAGCAGATAGTGCCACTTTAAGGCTAATTTTACGGGGCCATCTTCAAATGTGGGAACCGGCGAGGAAAAAGGAACGACCAGCCTACAAGAGACCAGTGGACAGGACAAAAACCACCACTGGGGAAGGACAAACATCATCAAATCAGCTTAGCAGGAAGAACCTAGTTTTAAAAAGAAGAAAAAAGAAACTAACCTACATGAAGCTCCTTTTTCTATTATTAGTGTAAGTCAACATATTTACTTATTATCATATTATTTGCAAATATATGTTATTTTTCTGTATTTGATATAGTGTTACGGAATCCAAAGCCGACGTCGAGAAGACGAGCCGCTGACTCAGGGTTAATGCGATAAAAACTTACATAGTGTGATTAGTCACGTATTTGTATTATAAAATTTTGGTAGGCAGAATAAATCGAACGTTTATACGAATCGGGTCGTTTACTTCTATCTACAAAAATATGCTGTAATAGTTCAGAAGTGGAGATGAAAACCTACTAAAGAGTTATTAATTAGTGTTATTGTTATACAGAGTGTCTCTAAAGTGTATTATTTGTGTGTTATTTTTATTCGCAAGTAAAATGAGTGACTCAGATAGTTTAAGTGATTGTGAAACCGAACAACAAGTGGGACGTTATGTAACTGCTCCAACAAAAAGGCGGAAAACTGAGGAAACTGTGAGCCTTTCCGAGGTTGACAAACTTGTGGCAGAAAAAGTGAGTAACATTTTGAGCCAACATGGTAAATTTACACAAAGCACCAGTTTAAAATATACAGGAAAAGCTGATTTAATACCTGAATTCGACCCGGAAAAATCCGAAATTACCGCAATAAACTGGTTGCATAAAATCGAACAAATTGGGGTTATTAACAACTGGATCGATGAACAAAAATCATTTTGTATGCAATCGCGACTTACCGGGTTGGCAAAAGTTTGGTATAATGGATTGACAGAATATAATTTAACTTGGAATGAATGGAAATTGGCCATTTCACGTGCTTTTCCTTCACATACGGATTATGTAGATTTACTAAAGCAAATGTTAGCCCGAAGCAAGAAAAAAGAAGAAAGTATGATGCACTATTTTTACTACAAAAATATGTTGGTAAAAAATGTGGTTTATCCGGAGTAAACGCCGTTTCTTGCATAATTGATGGCCTACCCATGCAGTTACAAGCTAATGCCAAAGCAGGGAACTATCATTCACCAGAGGACCTTTTTTATGGATTCCTTAGTAAAGTTGAGAGTTTCAGCGAGCCATTAGATAAAAAAATTGGCCTAGCAAGTTTTGACAGTCAGCCAAGTACATCAGGACAACTTAGATGTAGGTTATGCAAGAAAATGGGACATAAAGCAAGACAATGTTTACTGAAAAGATCTAACCAGGATTTAAGTACGAGGAGTAGTGACCCAGGAGTTCGATGTTTTCGGTGTGGAAAGAAGGGACATACGGAGCAGCTCTGTTGGTCAAGAACGAAGGCGATATGTTCAAAATGCGGCAAGATAGGACACAAGGACCAGGACTGTTGGACCAGGGCGAGTTCGTCGACGACCTGCACGTTCTGCGGGAAAGCGGGACACCTGGCCGAAAACTGTTGGACAAATGGAAAAGGAAAACCCAAGGATGTCAGGATGTTACAAAGGCAAGTTTCCAATTCTTTTTATAATATAGATGTTAAAATTAATGAGCAGCAGTTCAATGGGTACATAGACAAGGGTAGTCAATTGAATGTTGCACATATTTCAGTGGCAAAAAAATTAAATTTAAAATTAATTTCAACTGATATATTAGTAAGAGGGTTTGGTGGTTGTCTGGTAGTACCAGAAGGGATTAGTCAAGTAAAAATAGGAATTGGAGAAGTTTCCATTATTACGATTTTAGTTTTTGTAAACACCGAAATGATTTCGTTTGACGTTATTATTGGACAACCAATTATAAATAGCAATAAAGTTGCCTTAAACATAACAGGTAATCAAGTTCAGTTAAAACCAGTAAAAGAAACTTCTTCAGAATTTTCTTGTTTTTCCAATAATACTTTAGAAAAGATACCCATTAAAGTTTATGAAGATGTAAACATACCAGCTTGTAATTCGAAGCGAATACTAGTTAAGTTAGATAATATTGAAAATATTCTATTTATACCTGGACAACTTTTTACTTGTAGTCAGAATTGTTCAATTCAAGGTTGTATTGTCAGTGGGCCTATTCAAACTTTAAATATTATAAATTGGGGTAATAAACCTATTTGTTTGGAAAAGGACAAAATTTTAACTAAGGGCTTAAAGATAAAATGTCCGGACAACATTCCAGTCATAGATGAAAGCAATGAGCTAATATCTTTATCATTACAGGTCGATAAAGTAAAATGTGGAAACTTAGTACAAAGTGATAAAATTAAAGTGTACGACCTCTTATACAAGTTTAGTGAATGTTTTGCAAGCAATACTTCCGAGTTGGGCAATAACGGCACGGTAGAGTTTAAATTAGATTTACTATCCGATAGGCCAGTTGTTCATAGGCCATATCGTTTGTCTGAGTTTGAGAGAGGTATCGTACGAGATAAAGTTGATAACCTTCTGGCAGGGGGCATTGTGAGGGAATCAACATCTGACTATTCAAGTCCGGTTGTACTTGTAAAAAAAAAAATGGAGATTATCGCCTTTGTGTGGACTACAGAAAATTAAATTCTATTACGGTAAAAAAAAAAATTTCTATCCCATACCACACATAGAGGACCTTATATCTAGATTACAAAATAAGACATATTTTAGTAGCCTGGATATGGCCCAAGGTTATTATCAAATTCCGGTAGCATCTGATTCCATAGATAAAACCGCCTTTGTCACACCGGACGGTCAGTATGAGTTCCTTAGAATGCCCTTTGGTAATGCCCCAGCAACCTTTCAAAGAATGGTTAATAATGTTCTGGGAAATTTAAGATATGACAAGGTCGCTGTTTATCTCGACGATATTCTAATTCCATCAAACACTGTAGACGAAGGTTTACAAGTTTTAGAACAGGTTTTCGAATTATTTGCCAAAGCCAATTTAAAATTAAATATTGACAAATGCTCATTCTTTCAGACTAAAATTAATTTTCTTGGATATGAAATTTCACAGCTAGGAATCAGACCTGGCGAACAGAAAGTTAGGGCAGTTGAAGATTTCAAACATCCAACAAATATACATGAATTAAGACAATTTTTGGGACTTAGTTCCTATTTTCGAAAATTTATAAAAGATCATGCTAAAATTGTGGCTCCACTTACAATGCTTTTACGTAAAGACACAGTGTGGTCTTGGGGAAATGAGCAAAAAGAGGCTGTCAATACAATAAAAAACATACTGATAAAAAAACCGATTTTAAAAATTTATGATGTTAAAGCAAAAACGGAATTACATACGGATGCGTGTAGCAAGGGCATTGCAGGGATTCTCTTACAGTACGAAGATACTGAATTAAAACCTGTTTACTATTTTAGCAGATCAACATCGCGTGATGAAAAATTGTATCATTCATATGAATTGGAGACCTTAGCCATTGTCGAGTCAATAAAAAAATTTAGAGTCTATTTAATGGGAATTCATTTTAAAATAGTTACAGATTGTAGCGCAGTTAGAAACACTTTTGAGAAAAAAGACTTACTACCTAGGGTTGCCCGATGGTGGCTAAGTATCCAAGACTATGACTTTGAAATAGAACATCGATCGGGTGATAAAATGAGGCACGTGGACGCGTTAAGTAGGAATCCAGTCTGCAATGTACTTGTTATGCAAACATCTGATTGGGTTTTAGCACTGCAACAGCAGGACGATGATATCCGACTTATAAAGGAAAAATTGACGAAGGCAAATGGTAAGGAAATTTTAAATAATTATGTAAAAGAACATAAATTATATCGCAAAACTCTGGATGGTAAGCTGAAGCTTGTTATTCCTAAATCAGCACGATTTAATGTATTGCGAAAATATCATGACGATATCGGTCACGTGGGGCTAAGACGTTGCGAAACAATTATTAAGGGGAAATTCTGGTTCAAAAATATGACCAGGTTTATAAAAAAATATGTAACTGCTTGTTTAGACTGTCATTATAAAAGGGGACAATATGGAAAACAACAGGGGCAGTTATTTCCCATAAGTAAACCATGTGAACCTCTTCATACCTGGCATATGGATCATTTGGGTCCATTTGTCAAGAGAAATCGCGGTAATTCCTATATTCTTATGATAATTGATTCATTTGCTAAATTTGTTTTTGCTAGGCCTACAAAAACAACAAATGCTAAAGAAGTTATTGAACATTTAAACGACTTGTTTAGTATGTTTGGAACACCTAAAAGAATTATTTCAGACCGTGGAAAAGCTTTTACTTCTAAGGCATTTAAACTATTTGTAACTCAATATCAAGTTAAACATATCCTAAATGCCGTAGCTTGCCCTAGAGCTAATGGGCACATCGAGCGGTATAATCGCACTATACTAAACGGAATAAATACGTCAATCGAAAATGAAAGTGACTGGCAAAAAGCCCTTCCAAATGTTTTATGGGGCATAAATAATACAGTTTGGTTATGAAAAGAACCGTCATGCTGATTTGGGAGATAATGAGTGGGAGGCTTCACCAGATGCTAGGCGAAAAGCAAAGGTGAGAATGGACAAACAGGCAGACAAAATGAAAAAGCGTTTTGATGCCAAACACAAACCTACAACTACTTATAAAAGGGGCGATCTAGTTTTATGGTCAGGGGCAAATAAAAATAAAAAAAATGTAAGTAGGAAAGTGGGTTATCAAAAGTTCGGTGGCCCTTATAAAATTCAAAAGGTTTTGACGAATGACAGATACGAAATTATAGCTTTAGAGGGTCTAAAGGGGTATAAGAGATTTAGAGTCATAGTGGCGGCTGATAGTCTGAGAGAGTGGAAAGGGGGAGTTGTTGAATGTACAGAAAGTGAGAGCGAAGTTGACAGTACAGACGAGTTAATTGATTTGTTGGAAGGGTAGGTTATATAAAACTGAGTTTATTTGGAACAGCTGTGAAATTCCCAAGTGTTGTAGTTAATATAATACATTATGTTGAGTTAAACTAGTAACAGTTTTTTTTTTTTTTTTCCTAATTATAAAATAGTAATGATAATGAGGACAAATAATATGTGTGGTAACTATGGTCACACTACTTACAATAATAAGAAGAAAAATATGTGTGGTAACTAAGGTCACACTAATAATAGAGGAAAATATGTGTGGTAACTAAGGTCACACTAACAATAGAGAAAAATATGTGTGGTAACTAAGGTCACACTAATAATAGAGAAAATTATATGTGGTAACTAAGGTCACACCAATAATAGAGAAATATAAGTGTGGTAACTAAGGTCACACCAATAATAGAGAAATATAAGTGTGGTAACTAAGGTCACTCGTGAGAACCATGGATAAATAAAGTCAAAGAGAATCGTATTAAAATGTATTTTATAGCACCTGTGATTTCTTAATGTACTGCTTTTGTTTCTCTAGGGCTACAACTACCTACGGGTACTACACGACTGGCGAGGGCACCAGAGGGACAGGAAGGCCGACTGTTACGGAATCCAAAGCCGACGTCGAGAAGACGAGCCGCTGACTCAGGGTTAATGCGATAAAAACTTACATAGTGTGATTAGTCACGTATTTGTATTATAAAATTTTGGTAGGCAGAATAAATCGAACGTTTATACGAATCGGGTCGTTTACTTCTATCTACAAAAATATGCTGTAATAATAGTTAATTTATATACGTAATTTTACAATTTATTTTAGAAATATAATTTTGCCTATACATTTTTTATTATTAAGTGTATGTATATATATATATATATATATATATATATATATATATATATATATATATATATATATATATATATATATATATATATATATATATATATATATATATATATATATATATATATATATATATATATATATATATATATATATATATATATATATATATATATATATATATATATATATATATATATATATATATATATATATATATATATATATATATATATATATATATATAATTTAGGAAAATTGATCTCTTTGATCTAATTAATTATCTAAAGAACTTATCAATAGGTTTTGACGATAAAAATAAAAAATGCCAAATTATAATCTTCTACTTTATCAACCCGATGTTTCCAATTTTGACGTAAGTCCAAAATTATTATAGTATAATATTTTCGCAGATCAAAGACCTATTGACTGTCTTAGGTAATTAATTTGAAACAATATAAAATGAATAATCTTTAAATTTGGTACGACGATTGAAGATTATAGAAGTTTATTTTCTACAAAATTAAATACTACAAAAGAGGATGCAGCAACAAAGTTAGTGAAAATTAATCATTACGATGAATTTGCTTTAAAAACATTATATAATATACAATTGGTAATACGTTTAAAAAATTGACCAGTACTTGAAGAAGCTATGGCAGAAATCTCGTTGCAATTTTTGAAGAAGCTGGAAACGGGAGAGTCGGTTAATTGGTAGAGAAGTCATATCGGTGTAAGGTAATGACGATATCGGTTCTAATAATAAAAAATACGCTGGCGTTAAAGCTTGGGTATCTTCAGGGTCAGAGCTCAAAGCTCAAAGGGGACGTGAATTCAAAACACTTTCAATTAAAATAAGCATAGTATTGAATTCTTCGTATATTAGCCTCTGCTCACCTAAGATACGGTCTAAATGCGCCTTTACGGCCTTAATGCCGCTTTCCCAGATTCCGCCAAGATGAGGACCACTGGGGGCATTAAATTTCCAATTTATATATTCGGAAGAAGCGGCTGATTCAATGAGAAATTTTATTTCTTTTGCGGCTCCCACAAAATTCGTACCACAATCGCTATAAAGACAGTTGATACGACCCCGACGAGCAATAAATCGTTGAAGAGCAGACCAAAACGCATCAGTTGACAAGCTAGTAACAAGTTCAAGGTGAATTGCTTTTGTTGCAAATCACACAAATAAACAAATGTAGGATTTGTACGTTTTTGCTCCTCGGTATTTTCATATGGTGATGGTAAAAGGTCCACCGAAGTCAACTCCAGTATGAGCAAAAACTTTGGCTTGAAAAATTCGCACAAGCGGCAAATTCCCCGTAGGGGGTTGAAAAGGTTTTGGATTAGTTCTCCAACATTTTAAGCATTTGTGAATAACAGAATTTATACTACGTTTTGGCGACAAAATCCAAAAATTTTGAGCTAGCAAGAAACGTAGGGTACGCATTCCTGCATGTAAATATTTAATATGATAATACTTAATGATAAGATTAGTAAAATCACATTTTCGAGGAAGTAAAATGGGATGTTTTGCGTCATATGGCAAAAGAGAATGTTTTAATCTTCCTCTAACGCGCAGTATATTATTTTCGTCTAAAAAGACTCCTAGTTTACGAAGTGGTTTTGAAAACAATTTGCTATGAAGCTCGTTTTCAAAGTGTATTTGTTGAGTTCTACGCACCAAATATAAAAGAGAATTTTTTAATTCTATAGGTCTTAAATACCCAGTGTTCTTATTTGTTGGATGTTTAGTATTAAATAAGAACCTTAGTATGTAAGCCAAAACACGTTGAATAAAAGAAAAAGAAGAATGATTTTCTATGAGTTTATCTATAGTGTGCTCTAATGGGGAAAATGCGCAAAATATAATTTAATTTTCTTCTTGTAAAGCGGTTGGATTCGATGAAAAAGACTTGTTAGCACCTTCCGAATACAATAAAGTGTTAGATTGTAAAAATGCAGGTCCATTAAACCAAAAATAATTGTTAACCATTTCATTGGGATATAGACCCCTTGAGGCTAAATCGGCAGGATTATTTTTGAAGTCACATAAAACCAACAAGAAAATGGAATTTTTTCCTGAATATAGGCCACTCTATTAGACACAAACATTTTTCATTTGGCGGGATTATTTTTTATCCAACATAAAGCAATTTGAGAATCACACCATGCAAATGTAGAGGTAAAATCTATGTAATCTTCATAAGTTTTTAAAACAAAAGACATTACTTGAGAAAGCAACACAGCACCGCACAATTCAAGTCGTTAAACTGTTATATTTTTAATAGGAGATACTTTTATTTTAGCGCAAATAAATTGGGTTTCTATAGAACCATTTTCTTTAAATGCACGAAGGTAGACTACAGCAGAATATCCCTTTAAGCTTGCATCTGAAAACCCGTGTAATTTCACCAGATCAAGATTTTACATCTTGATCTGGTAAAATGCGTCTAGGAATTAATATTTGAGACAATAAAGGCAACTCATTTTTATATTTGGTCCAATTTTGAATAATTTCGATTGGTGGCGTGTCATCCCAAGAAATCCCCAGAGTCCAAAGTCGTTGAATTAAGGTTTTTGTAAAAAAAGAAATAGGAGCTAAAAATCCTATAGGATGCAGGGACGATCCAAAGTGGAAATGGAAAATGAAAAACTATCCTTTGAAGAATTCCACTCTAAACCTAAAATTTTCATACATATGTCACTTTCGTTGCTGTTTGAATTATCGAATGGGATAAGTTTTGTGTTTAGAAATTCTGGGAGAAATCGGGTTAATAATGTGGATTCATTACTTGCCCATTTGCGAAGTTCAAAACCTCCCTTTTTTAAAAGGCAGATTAACTCATTTTGAAGAATTTTAGCGTCTTCTATCGAAGAACATCCAGTGGTTACATCATCAACAAAGGTATGATTGCGTATTGTATACGATGCCATTTGAAAATCTTTTCCTTCGTCTTCAACTAATTGAAAAATTGTTCGAAGGGCTAAAAAGGGCGATGGACTTAAGTCATAAACAAGGGTTGTTAACCTATAATCAACAAGTGGTACATCTGGAGAGAACCTAAAAACTATTCGTTGATAGTTTTGATGTGTAGGATGAACTAATATCATCCTATACATTTGCTTGATATCAGCACAAATAACAAATTTATGATATCGAAATTGCAAAAGAATAGCAAATATATCTGGTTGTAATTTGAGACCAGCAAACAAAGTGTCATTTAAAGACTTTTGGTTCGGAAGACAAGCACTTCCATTAAAAAGAACACGTAGTCCCGTAGTGATTTTATCTGGGCGTAGCACACAGTGATGAGGAATGTAAAAACTATTTGGTGTACATTTCTTATCGGAAATTAATTTCATGTGACCCATTTCTAAATATTCGCGCATAAAATTGCAATATTCCTAATACAATGCGGGTTGTTTAAGTAAGCGGTGCTCTAAAGAAATAAATCGATTCGCTGCTAAAGTGCGCATATCCGGAAACGTAGGCAATTCATCAAGAAATAGAAGCTCAACAATATTTTTTCCACTGCCATCTCTGGAATGCGTATTTAAAAAATGATTTTCACAAAATTTATCTTCAGACATAGCAAGATTTGATGTGGGAACTGACTCAATCTCATAAAATTTCTTGAGAGTGTCATTTAGTTTTAGCTCAATATTATTAGAAAAAAATGTAGATATTTTTGTAGAGATATTATTAATATGTTTTCCCATTAAAACATACCCAAATATTGTGTTTACAGCATCAGGTTGACATTCATTTCCGATAACACGCTCATTTAGTAATAATTTTGAGAATAAGTCACTCCTTAAAAGAACGTCTATTTTTTTGGACCAGTAAAAACCAGGATCAGCTGATTTTAAGTTTTTATGTGAGTCCAGTTATCAATGGTTATATTTTCGGAAGGTAAACTGTCAGAAATTTTATTTAAAATAATAGCGTCGGTATGAAAAATGGGATTGGCGAGGGAGGGCGAATGGAAAGTGTGACAGTTCCATTATTTGATAACCCCTGCATATTACCTAACCCGCTAATCTGATATCTACCCTCTTGATGAGGTAAACCAAGTTGGGTAACAGCAGACTGCGTTATGAATGAATTCATACTACCCGAATCTAATAAAGCTGTCATCGTTTGATGTATACCATAATTATCCAGAATTTGGATTTGTGCGGTTGCTAATAGAACACTAGTATTTTTTGTTAACATACCAGCGGCGTTAAAGGTACCTTCATTTACAATAGGTAAATTATTTATATTTAAGACTGAGTTTTCCAAACTTTGCGTACGTTCATGTGAAGGCGGCGTAATATTAGATAAAAGGGTTTGAATAATTGTTTGCGAAGTAGTATCTACTTTATTCTGCGGCGGAACTTCCTGAGAAAGATCTTTCAAAGGCGAATTATTTTTTTCAAAATATAAAGGCGTGTGGTGTCGTTGTTTACAATTTCAAATTAATTTTCTAATGAATTTAAAGTATCATAAGCTATACAACATTTTTCTAAAAACTCAATAAGATTTTTGTATTCTGGAATTTCAGATGATGCATGATTTAATTCAAATTTTTGTCAATGTATCCTTATCTAAATGCTTTAAAATCATCATACATAGAACAAAACTCCACTGTTCCGTTGGAAATCCAAGATTTTTTAGGGCAGCTAAATTTTCTGCATAACAATCAAGTAGTTTTCTTAATAAAAACGAATTTTGTGTTTCAATTTTTTGAATATTTTCTAAGGCATGCCAATGTTCTTGAGCACGCAGTCTTTTATTTGAATATCGTTTTACTAAAGTGTCATATACAACTTCATAGTTATCTCCTGTCAGTGGCAAAGTTCGAACCAGAGACAGAGGCGGCCCTTCAAGAGAAGTAAGCAAATAGTTGAATTTTTCAACATCAGACAAATAATTATTGTTATGGATAAGAGCGTTAAATAAATCCAAAAATGTAACGAACTCCTTGTAATCATCTTTAAAAATAGGAACTTCAATTTTTGGCACACTAGCTTGAGAAACAGGCGCTACACTAAGAAGGGAACTATTATTTTGGATCGGATCTTCAAATAATTCCATATGAATAGCTTTAATAGCATAATATTAACTCAAGAAACCTTCGCGAACCGTTGTTTGAACTTCTAAATTAGGCACTTCGTAATTAATTATGCTTGACACGATACTGTTATGATGTTTAAGAAAATCTTCGCGAATATCATCAAGCTCAGCAGATCGTACCTTAAACAAAGGCCTAACTGATTTTTCTAATTTTGCTCCCTCAGCAAGAGCTAATATTATAGAAACCTCGGAAAAACAAGTATTCCTCTGGTATTCTAATTTTTTAATTTTACTTCTGCCATTTTGTCAATCGAGCGGAATGAGAAAGAGCACAAAAATATATATTTTCCAATTAAATTGTATCTTAATGCGATACAAAAAAAGATAAAATTTACAGCAAATTCAAAAATTTAGCGTTGTATTTGAGTACTGCTAAACGTCCCCAATAATTTCAGGTGTCAGAAAAGAGGCGGCTGATAAGCAGCGAATTTATCGATGCGAAATGTTAAAAAAAAACTCTAAAGAATCGGTTTTTATGTTTTAACGATAACAATGGGTAAACATTCAGGGCTAAATTTATTTTTATCTATCTGGAAGTTAACTTCGACCTGTTAAACTAAACAGTAGAATATGCTCTCACACCTTCTCATTGGATTAAAATGGCGTTTACGAATTCCAAGTTAATTTTTTAATTTACTGTTCAATATTTTAGAAGTATAAACACTAATTTATAAATAATTATTTTCTTTTACTTAAGAGAAAATGCCTTGAAAATTAAAAATATTTTACTTTAATAATTAGGCCTTGCACTTTTATGTAGTTTTTAATTATTGTTCAGTTATTTTAATAAAAGGGAACTCAAAAAAAATATATTTTTTATTTTAAACAAAATTAAAATCCGCGGTAGAAGGATCAATGTTAGCGTGGGGTAGTTCAGAAAAAGGGTTTCTGAACCCAAATTTAGGACTGTATATATCTACAGGGGCGTTAAACTATATTGTAACAATCATATGCTTTTAAATGTTAAATACAAGAAAATCGGACACTAAAACGACTTACGATCATCCCTGTAGAAGGCCTTGGGAGGCGGCTGATAGTTTCTAACGGTTTTCTAAACTGTTTCTTCACAAGGTACCTTTTGTAACAGTTTCAGCACATGAGTCACAATATACAGTGAAAAGCAGACACACTAATCACTGGCGATGGAATACACTTTAAAAAAGGTTTATATACATAGATAGATCGGGAAAACCCGGCGAATAGTTGGATTAAATTATACCTATACTGGTTTTTGTTCCCAGTCGTGACGTCGTGTTAGTGTCATACACTTTCGCGCAGAGAAAATGTTAGCGAGTTTAAGCACATGATTAAAACAGTATAGTACCTTAAAATTAAATTACATTTTACATAAATGAATCCCTTTTACCAAAACTGAACAGTAAGAAATAATGTTATTGTTCTTAGTTAACACCAGAAGTCCAAGAACAAAGTCGCTATTTTGTTATACAATAGATCAATATAGTTACGCAATAGATCGAGTAAGACACAGCAACGTTCAGGCCCCCCTAAATGGAGAAATCTGAGGAATTAATGCGCAATGTGTTGAGGAAGCTGGCAGACGAGAGTAGCGACCGCAGAATCCGTTATGAAAAAAACTAATGACTGCCTATCTATATACCCTAAAAAATATAACGATATACGTTTTTTTTTAAGGAAAAACCCTATATTTTTATAATTTTTATAAATGTTCTTTTTTTCCTGATTTCAAAAATACATAGTTTTGCTACTCTGGCGCGACCCGTTTTTCAAATATTTTGGTTTAACTGTAACACGTTTTGTATTATATTATAATATTACCTTAGACTTATACGGCAAGTAATGTAGCAGTTCAACTAAAATAACTAGTTAACGCTTTGCGCCAATATAATCAAATTATATATTTTTGAAATCATTAGAGGACGTTTCCGTAAAAATAAACAAAATACAGGGTATTCCGTTAAAAAAAAAGCATTTTATACCCTGCACTTTTTGTATTTACACTTTTCTCTATCTTTGTTAATAAATAAACCTGTAGGTGGTTGTCATAATATAATAACTCACCCCGCACATCCCAAATATCTCAAAAAGCAAAAAATGTTCTTCTTCCTGGATAGTTTATCGGTTCAAAACTGCTTTTTGATTAGAATAATGTTTAGTGTTGTTTCTTTGAGTTTGTTTTCATGTTTTTGTAGGAATAAGTTTGCTTTCTATTAAAACGTATGCTTACTCTTAAAGCATCAAATTTCAACCCCAAAGAATAACAGTCAAATTCAATATTTCTCTTTTAACTAAAAGATCTCTTTTAATATTTGGTTATTCGGAGCGCCGCGTATCGCTCCCGTCCTAAGTCGAGGGTTACCGGAAGAAATAATATAGTTTCGGCGAGAATTCATCTCTCCGGACCAATTCAAGGCAACCCATTTAAATGAGTTATCTATTGCATAAGCTAGAATAGATCTTCGGTTACACCAACTATTAAAGGCATCTCGGGAAGGTTCCGAACTAGGCATGCCAAGCACTGAAGAAGTATTTACTACACCAAGTCTGCGATCAGTAAATTTCGATGGTGAGCACTCTTACTACCGCGTCAATGTTTGACCTTGCCGGAAACATTTCTAGAGATATTTATTTCAAATTAGATACACGGCAAACCGTAATTAATATCTGGTTATGGGAACAGCAAGTGCAGCACCTTATGATGGGAACCTGTAATACCGAGAAGCTCCTACGGAAACCGCTGACTTCGTATTTTAGAAACTTATAAATGCTTTGTGAGAATAAGCAAAGGCGTCTTTAGCCATTTACTGTTGTACCAGTAATGAAGTCCGTGTTTTTTCGAATTTTAGTTTTGAATTATGATGAAATCATCATAATACATTTTAATTTATACAGAGTGTAACTTTTTTTTTGGTTTCACGACTCTTTTGAACGGCACTATAAATTTGCTGTACCTAGTTTGTTATTATTATCGGCCTTCCTTTTTAATTTATTTTTTTCACTTTACCCATTAAAGAACTTATCGCCTAAATGTATTTTCTTAATATTTTTTTTTTATTTTAAACAACGTTTTGTTGATGAAAATCCCCAATGGATCCAAAAAATGCTTCCAACTTGATGCAAAGTTTATCCAGTTTTCACACTTTATTGTAAAGTATTTTTAAAATAGGTTATCTATTAAGTTAATAAATATTTATTTACTTTCCATTAGAAACAAAATTGACAAAAACCACTTTTTTCTATTTCTATATCGCCCTTTCTAAAAAGAGAAAAAACATTTTTATTATATTGGTTGAAATATTCAAATAAAGCCTAAATTATAAAGTAGCCCATGTAAACAGTTAATTAAATTCTTCATGCAACTATTTTATTAATAACAGTCCTCTCATAGTTTAAATTAGGTTTGCTTACATTCGGTTAACTAGTTAACAACTTAATTTTTTTTAACCTAGGTAACCGAATGTAAAAAAACCGGAAATAAACAATCAGGGAAATGTTATTAGAATTTAACTAGTTAACAACTTAATGTTTTTTAACCTAGGTAACCGAATGTTAAAAAAACGGAAATAAACAATCAGGGAAATGTTATTAGAATCGTTGAAAGCGAAAAGTCATCAAATGTTTTCATTTGGTTAACTTAATTATTAAATTAGTTTACTTAAATTAATAATTTAGACTCTATTTGGTTATTTCAATTAATTTGTATTCACTTTTAGGAAGGCCGATATAGAAAAAGAAAAAAGGGGTTTTTTGAATTTCGTTTTAATTAAAAACTTAATAAATAACCAATCTAAAAATATTTTATTTTAAATTGTGGAAACTGGATAAACTTTGCGTCAAGTTGGATATTTTTTTAGATTTCTTTTATATTTTCATCAACAAAATGCCGTTTAAAATAAAAAAATCATTAAGAAAATGCATTTAGGCGCAGAGATTAATTCGACTTTGTTTATAAAGTTTACCGATAGCGCTGAAATTTAACATATAGCTGTAAAATAAAAAAAGGAACAAATTTTTCCATTATCATTTTCCAAATTTGGAGAAAAAGATTTCCGTGACCCTAGATATAGATATATAAAGTATAAATATATATATATATATATATATATATATATATATATATATATATATATATATATATATATATATATATATATATATATATATATATATATATATATATATATATATATATATATATATATATATATATATATATATATATATATATATATATATATATATATATATATATATATATATATATATATATATATATATATATATATATATATATATATATATATATATATATATATATATATATATATATATATATATATATATATATATATATATATATATATATATATATATATATATATATATATATATATATATATATATATATATATATATATATATATATATATATATATATATAATATATATATATAGGGTTTGAGACCTTATATAATTATTTTAGTTGATTTATGGTAGTCAGACGTTTCGGCCGGTTTCTCTGACCTTTTTCAAACTACAATATTTAAATCTAATTACATTTTTTTTTTAATTAATGTTATAAAACTTACTCACCACAATGTCCAGGGTCAAATATTCAAAAAATTCAAACATTACAAATTAAAATCACATAGGACATCAGTATTTGAAATGTATGTATAAAACGCTTAGAGAGTATTAAACGTACTACGTATTCTTTAATATCCTAAGTTGATCTGTATCCTTTTTATCCTTAACAGTATTAGGGTTTTGTTTTATCGCTGTCATTCCCGGGATTTATCTCTTTTTCTTATGTTAAAAGATGCAAAAACTAGTTATTGATCGGCACCTATCACTGCGATTTAAGCTTAAAACGGGCATAACTACCATTGTCATGTGTGTCTGGTGTGCATGTGCAGTAGGAGACTGAAAACTGGGTAAAATTTAAAAAACGAAGGGTTTGGAAAGGTTGGAAAAGATCCAAATATTCTGAAGACGGATAGACCGGAACGTATGATCATGCAAAATACGCCTCCAAAAAAATACTTGGAGGGTGATATTAGGTTCTGAACAGGCAATATTTATTCAAATTTTTGTAAATATGATGACAGGAAATTGCAGGATTATGACAAACTAGTTATGGTTATATCGATTCGTCAGTTAAAATTATATTTCTGGTACAATGATCCATATTATTTGCCATTGCCCTAACATTTTTGTGCAACTGCTTTATTCTAAAATTAACCTTGTATGTTATTGCATATCCTTACATTGTATGATCGGAATCCAAACAACTGTGACCAAACTTGTTTTTCGTTACTTTTCCTTCGTCTTTTATCATCATTTTCTATAGTCTGTTTCAGAAATGTATAGAGTAATAAAACCTCATCAGGCATGCAAAAGACTACAGGGTGACCCACCAATAATGTTTGCCACTTCCATCGTTTGGCATTGATCTCATTGGAAAATTCTTCAGATTCCATTTTCTCCTGTTGTTTAATCTCATGCTGGACTGCTCTGGTGTCACTTCCTCAATGGCTTGATCAAACAGTAGCTTAGGATATTTCATTTTAAATGTTGTGTTTTGTCTTCCTACAAATCCTTTCACTTGCTCCCATACGAGTTCTATACGATTTAGTTCGCAATGATATGACAGTAAGCGCAGCACAGTTATATTGTATTTTTCTAAATCTTCCACCGCATATTTCAAAAAACTTTTTTGTGTACATTTGCTATGACTAGTAGCTCTTTCTTTATCAAATTGGTTTTAAACTTAATACCCGGTAATTAGGCAGTCGACAATTTCTTGTTTTCTCCAAAGATGAAGTTGGTGTCTTCTCTATGCGCCGTGAATGATAACTTGCGTTATCCATAACCAATAACGAATCAGCAGGAAGATATTTTATCATTTCACCAAAATAGTCTTTAAAAACATCCGAATTGATCTCCTCATGGTAATCTCCCGTCCGGCACGACAGAAAAGTTAGCAAAACTTCTTTTTAAAATCCGTCTTCGCTTTCAATGTGTGCAATTATTAGCCTCTTCCCTTTTCCCGAGGGCACTTTAATATCCGTTGACAGGCCTTCGATAAAAGCTTGGCGGGCACTGGTTATATTTTTGTCTTGCCACATTTCTTGTTCTATATAATATTCACTGATCCACGATTCATCAAGATAAAAACTTTTCTTTTGCTCCCTGGGGTACTGCTTTATACTTCTCAAAAATGTTCGTCTCCAGCAAACAATTTCATCGCTTTCCTGTAAAAGTGCTTTTCCGTTATGATTTTCGCAGGCTAAATCCATATTTTTTAAAGTTGTCCATAAGAGTTTTCTAGTTGCCAAAAGAATACTGTCATCAATTTCCATCAAAAGTTTATCTAGAGTGCGTATTTCTTTTTTAAAATAAAAAGAGTGAAATTTTCTTCGAATTGCACATTTGGTGTCATCATCAAGGACTTTTGCTTGTCTTCTTGGAACTTTCTTGGTGGAGATTTATTAGAACATCTTTTCGTTGGAGTGATTGTCGTCATTTTATTAATATTCCTATAATACTGTTAACAGTATAGCGTAACTGCAAATACTAACATATTTAACACACAAAAAAGTATTAATAATCTGTGTTTTATTACCTGCCTACATTAAGTACTAGCCTATTATGTATGCATTGAATAATATATGTAATCTATAGAGTAATAAAATCTCATCAGGTACGCAAAAGAACAGGGCAAAAGGACGGGGATTTAAAAGGATCTATTATTATTTCTAAAAAAAGTTTACCTAAAACTTTTAAACATCGTCTATGCGGGATATTATCTGTCTTGGTTAAAATATAAACCGATTCCTTTCCAAAACCATTTTTTTTGCTTCCGTAGTGAAAACTGCATAATACTTTCAACGAAATATAACAATTTAACGAAAACATTTAAAATTAAATATATCAGTGTTGTTCATGAATCAGTTATTTTCAAAATGTTTTATTATGAATAAAATGTTTGTTTTAACACATCTCTTAACGTTTCATTTTAAAACACATATTGTTGTAATTTCAAAATATTCGTTTGATTTCATATTGGGAAGTGATACATATCCATGATTTCCTGTAAAATATATAATAGTTAATTGTAAATAGGGTGTGTATTTTATGTCACAGCAGCATTTTTATTATTTTGTCACAGAAATATTATTTACTCGAACAATTATGGAATTAAATCTACATATTAATTCTTTAATATATATATATATATATATATATATATATATATATATATATATATATATATATTTAAAAGAATTCCGTGGACGATAAAAACCACTCATAACAAAATATTAAAGACAAAGAGAAGAAAAGCTATGAAGAAATATGTTTACACAAATTTTATTTTCAAGTTTTCATCTTTATAATTGAAACACATTTTAAGCACTTGTCAAAGAATTAATATGTAGGTTTAATAACAAATTCCATAATTGTTCTAGTAAATAATAATTCTGTGTCAAAATAATAAAAATGCTTCTATATATATATATATATATATATATATATATATATATATATATATATATATATATATATATATATATATATATATATATATATATATATATATATATATATATATATATATATATATATATATATATATATATAGTTGGTTATTCTCTGCTATATTATGTAAAGTATACAAACAAAGACAGAGTTTTTTAAAAGTTGAAATGGCGGTAGGACAATTAGTGTGGATGAGTAATCGATGAACTTAGGACAACCAAATCTTAAATAAACGGGTTTTAAAAATTACATCAATCGCTCTGTATCAATTTAAACGTTTTGTTTAATCCTATATACGAGAAAAAATATTCAAACTACATAATTGTGTATACTCAGTGAAAGTTAAAATAGCTGTGAAATAAAAACGGAAATATGGAAGTATTCTTCTTTTTTTAAGTGTTTGCAGAAAATGTTATAAGGTTAAATCATATTTGAAAAAGCTGGACTTTAAAAAATTTCTTTCGTGTTTCGGTTACATGTTACTTATTACTACCCATAGTAAATAAATAACTGGAGGGTTGGCCGATTATATATATATATATATATATATATATATATATATATATATATATATATATATATATATATATATATATATATTTAAAAGAATTCCGTGGACGATAAAAACCACTCATAACAAAATATTAAAGACAAAGAGAAGAAAAGCTATGAAGAAATATGTTTACACAAATTTTATTTTTTTTGAAGTTTTCATCTTTATAATTGAAACACATTTTAAGCACTTGAATTAATATGTAGATTTTATAACAAATTCCATAATTGTTCTAGTAAATAATAATTCTGTGTCAAAATTTATGCTATATATATATATATATATATATATATATATATATATATATATATATATATATATATATATATATATATATATATATATATATATATATATATATATATATATATATATATATATATATATATATATATATATATATATATATATATATATATATATATATATATATATATATATATATATATATATATATATATATATATATATATATATATAATATATATATACCCTTAAAGGTTTGGATACTGATCGAGATACACCATCGTGAAGCCGGAGGTCATAGCTTCTTGTAGAATAGAAAACACACACGAGGATTACGTCTTGTACAGGGCCAATGGCGAGAGTATAACTTTAAAAGAAATATACGAAGCTGAAATAAACCTGAGGAGCACGACCTTTGTACACCCTGTGTTTGTCGCACACATAATGGACGACATCATAGTCGGTCTTAAAGTTATGGATCGACTTGGATTTGAACTTGACTTATCATAGCGGATCCCCTGTATAAAAAAATGAAGAAATAGTAATAAAACGCCACGAAAAAATTAGTCCACAATCCCAGAAGTTGTTTTGCTAGAAGATGCTACTTTACCTGCCAGGTCGGAATGTGTAGTAAAAGCAGCGCTTAACGACTTAGATGAAAAATTTACTTTGTTCGAAACAACTAAAGACTGTCCACTACATGCAAAAGGAATTTTACTAGCAAGAATCTTGAGTCGATGTAGTCGAAATACGATATTTGTCAAAATGATGAACGCTAAAGAATATCCTCAGCAAGTCAGAAAGGATAACAAGATAGGAACCTGTCAAACTGCTAATACAATATTTACCTGTACAAAGTTGCCACCTTCAGGACCTCCAAATACCTAGGGTACTTCAAGAACTGGCGAAATCGTCGCAACAATTACTGAATAAAGTTCAGGTGTCCAAATTTGAAGAACTTCTGGAAAATCAAAATGTCTTCTCTTTGTCCGACAGCGACGAAAAAACCAACATAGTTCAACATCGAATTAATAGTGGTGATGCGGCGCCCATAAAGCAGCCTTCAAGACGCATACCTTTGGCAATGTGAAATACATGTGGGACATGTTATTAACGAACATGGAGTAAAAACCGATCCAGAAAAGACTAAAGCCTTTCAAAATTGGCCAGTAGCAAAAGACAAAAACTCGTGAGTTTTCTGGAATGTTGCGCATACTACAGACGATTCGTAAAAGGTTTTTGCTAATATCGCTAAACCGTTACATCGACTTACTGAAAGCAATCACAGTTACGTATGGACCGAAGAATGTGGAGAGCCATTCATCAACTTTGAATAAGAAAGTTTTGGTGTAATCATATCCTAAGCCATCCCAGATAGTTACCGTAGACACCGATGCCAACAATGCTGCTATTAATGGTATTTTGTCATAAGTGCTAAATGGCAAAGAAAAAGTAAGCCTACTTCAGCAAGGTTTTTTCTAAACCTAAACGCAACTATTGTGCGACAAAGAAAGAACTACTGGCTATTGTTAAAACATTGGAGCACATTCATAAGTATTTCTACGGGCAAAAATTCCTTTTAAGAACGTATCAAGCGTCACTTGAATGGTGGCTACAATTTAAGAATCCCGAAGAACAAATAGGTAGGTGGTTGCAGCGCCTACGTGAATATGACTTTAAAGTTAGACATCGAAAAGGAATAAGTCATAAAAATGCTGATGCTTTATCAGGAAGACCAGGCCCACAAAAATTGCAAACTCTGCAGCAGACATGAGGAAAGAAAAAATTCTGATGATTTTCAATGCTGAAATTTCAAAGCTCTCAAGAATGGGACCCAAAAGTTTTATCCAAAGATCAACAAGAAGACCCAGATATTGGTCCTATAGTTAAGGTGAAATTAGAAAATTCACCAAGACCGCGTTACCAAGAAATTGCAACTGAATCCCAGAAATTCAAAGGATACTGGGCTTTATGGGACTTTCTGGTGATAAAAGACGATCTGTTAAAAATAATCTGGGAAAGTACTACAATCAAGAAATCATCACTGTTACAATTTGTATTATTTCTACTATTTTAAGAATAGATTTGCCGCTATGGAATTCCCGGGGTAATACACTCGGACCAAGGCAGGAACTTTGAATCCGATGTATTCAAAAGCCTGTGCAGTCTATTAGGAATACATACGACAAGAACAACACCTTCATCCACAGTCAGATGGAATGATTGAACGATTTAATAGAATTTAAAAGAACTACATAAAAATCCAATTTCTACTGAGTTATCGCTTTGCAGTTCATAAATCAACTGGAAAAACACCTGCCAGTATAATATTTGGATCCGCTTTACAGCTTCCAGTTGGCCTCTTGACTGGACGTTCTTCTGAAAATAAGATAACTACCACGGATTATGCAAACCAGGTTAGTAAGCGCTTCAGAGAAATCCATGAAGTGATCCGACAGAAATTACAGATAGAAAGCAATAGGATGAGATCACGTTATAATCTAAGAGCCAATCACAATGGATTTACAGTCGGTGACAAAGTTTGGTTATGCAATCCAAAAAGAACTAAGTGACGGTCGCCGAAGTTGCAAAAGCCATGGGAAAACCCATATCGTTTGGTCACCCCGCTGAATGACCAGGTATACTGGATTCAGAAGAGCCCTTATGCAAAAAAGAAAGTGGTGCACCTCTATCGACTAACCCATTACCAAGATACCGAAGATGTTTGATGAATGATGAATTTATTTGCTATTTGTTATTTTAATGAAGTAGACTTACCTTAGTTTTTATCCATGTAATGACTATGATAGTGTCAAAAATCGTTCTCGAATATTCTGTTACGCTTAAATCTTTTCGCCCTGTAGTATTTTCATTTTTCTAGAATTTTCTAGATCATTCCGTCCTTTCCTAAAGGCGATATAAACGCGCCCCGAGGCAACATTTTAATTCAGTTTTGTTTGAGATTTCAAAGTGTTAACAAGTTGACAGTGACAGATTTTAGGTTACTTAAGTTACCATTGTTTGCTATACCTATGTTCTGGCTAAACTACGCGTTTGGTTATAGACCATTCCGGAACAGTATACTTATATTCAGAACATTTTTTGCTTATTTATGAGACCTTGAAAAGTCGGCAGTTGAAAGAAGAATACGATTTGGATTGTTTTCGGCACTGTATCGCGTTGTTTAATTGGGATAATTTATTATCTAATTAATATTGATACCATTAATTGTAATGTTTTTAATATTTTCATCTGAATTGCCAGTGTCCTAATATCCGGCGAATAAGCACAGATAATTTACAATCTGGCTCTCCAAACAACTGCCTTTAAAAAAAACTTGAACTTAGTTTCAATCATATTTATTGTATAGGAATGAACTTGGAAATAAACGGTTACGTTTGGACAGCATGGGAGTCTGAACATGCTTTTAATCCTTAAAACGATCTTTTGCTAGTTATAATCTTCGTAAACATTTCCCCGGAATTCCCCTAAGAGCTTTTGGTTTTTTATCGATTTATGTGCAATTTTTTAATTTTTCGAATTATTTATTGCAATTTCTTGAGAACTAACGACTCAGAATTTGATAACATTTACCATTACCATATAATTATTTTCTGAGTTATTTACCGACTTTCATACCACATACAATTTGACATCAGACGACGTCTGAATATACTTTAGTTAATTAGTACATTACGGCATTTTGTATGGTCCCGGTAAATAATATTTTTTAACATTACAATAATGTTAGCGTCCATCATTGTTTCCATCATCTATTCAAAACAACAATTACAATGGCGACTTATTTTTTATATTGCCCAATGGGAATTTAGTCAGGCTTAATAGAAAATAAATACTTATATTGCATCAACTATTAATATTTTTAATTTCAAAAACCCATATTTTCGTTAATAAATTAACCGATTTCAAAAACTTTTTTTTGGTCAAAAGTTCGTTTCTTCCTCTTTATGATACTGATTAGAACATTCGATTTGTTTTATTACACGAGGAAAAATAAAACGTATCTAAATGTACACATTTAAAAAAATTTTTTTTTTAGATATTTTAAATACACTTGGGTACATTTTTATAAGATAAAATCAAATTTCGAAAAACTGACCCTTAAGTTTTTATTTTGGATGTGTTTATAGTTTTTAAAATTAATGTACGTCTAATAGGTTGGACAGCCAGATATAGAGTACAGGGTGTGCGGGAAATACATATAAGTCTTGTTGTACTCATTAAACTGGATACTCTCTGACACATTATTCCAGGGCTGGCATTATGTGAAGATATACAGAGTTTTTCAAAAGTTAAAGTTGGGGTAAGGCAGATATTGTGAATATGATAATTTAAGAGCCCTGAGCCGTGAATTTGTGGCTATCGAGACTAGGCATAACAACATGTAGGTTATATTAGGTTTCTATTGTTAATATAAAAAATAATAGTTAAAAATATAAAATGTAAAAGAAGATAAAAATTAACTTTTTAAATTCCAGTTTTCAATTAATATTACCATTAGGCTACCACTCCAATCGGCCAACCCTCCAGTTATTTATTTACTATGGGTAGTAAGGCGGGCGTATTCAGACTGATTAGTGAAACAGACGAACATGTAACCGAAACACGAAAGAAATTTTTTAAAGTCCAACTTTTTCAAATATGATTTAACCTTATAACATTTTCTGCAAACACTTATATATATATATCCGTTTATATATATATTTTATATGAGCATACACAATTATATATATATTTTTTATATATATATATATATATATATATATATATATATATATATTTTTATATATATATATATATATATATATATATATATATATATATATATATATATATATATATATATATATATATATATATATATATATATATATATATATATATATATATATATATATATATATATATATATATATATATATATATATATATATATATATATATATATATATATCTATGTTGTAGTGTTTCGGTTACATGTTCGTCTGTTTCACTAATCAGTCTGAATACGCCCGCCTTACTACCCATAGTAAATAAATAACTGGAGGGTTGGCCGATTGGAGTGGTAGCCTAATGGTAATATTAATTGAAAACTGGAATTTAAAAAGTTAATTTTTATCTTTTACCTTTTATATTTTTAACTATTATTTTTTATATTAACAATAGAAACTTAATATAACCTACATGTTGTTATGCCTAGTCTCGAGAGCCACAAATTCACGGCTCAGGGCTCTTAAATTATCATATTCACAATATCTGCCTTACCGCAACTTTAACTTTTGAAAAACTCTGTATATCTTCACATAATGCCAGCCCGGGAATAATGTGTCAGAGAGTATCCAGTTTAATGAGTACAACAAGACTTATATGTATTTCCCGCACACCCTGTACTCTATATCTGGCTGTCCAACCTATTAGACGTACATTCATTTTAAAAACTATAAACACATCCAAAATAAAAACTTAAGGGTCAGTTTTTCGAAATTTGATTTTATCTTATAAAAATGTACCCAAGTGTATTTAAAATATCTAAAAAAAAATTTTTTTTAAATGTGTACATTTAGATACGTTTTATTTTTCCTCGTGTAATAAAACAAATCGAATGTTCTAATCAGTATCATAAAGAGGAAGAAACGAACTTTTGACCAAAAAAAAGTTTTTGAAATCGGTTAATTTATTAACGAAAATATGGGTTTTTGAAATTAAAAATATTAATAGTTGATGCAATATAAGTATTTATTTTCTATTGAGCCTGACTAAATTCCCATTGGGCAATATAAAAAATAAGTCGCCATTGTAATTGTTGTTTTGAATAGATGATGGAAACAATGATGGACGCTAACATTATTGTAATGTTAAAAAATATTATTTACCGGGACCATACAAAATACCGTAATGTACTAATTAACTAAAGTATATTCAGACGTCGTCTGATGCCAAATTGTATGTAGTATGAAAGTCGGCAAATAACTCAGAAAATAATTATATGGTAATGGTAAATGTTATCAAATTCTGAGTCGTTAGTTCTCAAGAAATTGCGAAAAATTAAAAAATTGCACATAAATCGATAAAAAACCAAAAGCTCTTAGGGGAATTCCGGGGAAATGTTTACGAAGATTATAACTAGCAAAAGATCGTTTTAAGGATTAAAAGCATGTTCAGACTCCCATGCTGTCCAAACGTAACCGTTTATTTCCAAGTTCATTCCTATACAATAAATATGATTGAAACTAAGTTCAAGTTTTTTTTAAAGGCAGTTGTTTGGAGAGCCAGATTGTAAATTATCTGTGCTTATTCGCCGGATATTAGGACACTGGCAATTCAGATGAAAATATTAAAAACATTACAATTAATGGTATCAATATTAATTAGATAATAAATTATCCCAATTAAACAACGCGATACAGTGCCGAAAACAATCCAAATCGTATTCTTCTTTCAACTGCCGACTTTTCAAGGTCTCATAAATAAGCAAAAAATGTTCTGAATATAAGTATATTGTTCCGGAATGGTCTATAACCAAACGCGTAGTTTAGTCAGAACACAGGTATAGCAAACAATGGTAACTTAAGTAACCTAAAATCTGTCACTGTCAACTTGTTAACACTTTGAAATCTCAAACAAAACTGAATTAAAATGTTGCCTCGGGGCGCGTTTATATCGCCTTTAGGAAAGGACGGAATGATCTAGAAAATTCTAGAAAAATCAAAATACTACAGGGCGAAAAGATTTAAGCGTAACAGAATATTCGAGAACGATTTTTGACACTATCATAGTCATTACATGGATAAAAACTAAGGTAAGTCTACTTCATTAAAATAACAAATAGCAAATAAATTCATCATTCATCAAACATCTTCGGTATCTTGGTAATGGGTTAGTCGATAGAGGTGCACCACTTTCTTTTTTGTATAAGGGCTCTTCTGAATCCAGTATACCTGGTCATTCAGCGGGGTGACCAAACGATATGGGTTTTCCCATGGCTTTTGCAACTTCGGCGACCGTCACTTAGTTCTTTTTGGATTGCATAACCAAACTTTGTCACCGACTGTAAATCCATTGTGATTGGCTCTTAGATTATAACGTGATCTCATCCTATTGCTTTCTATCTGTAATTTCTGTCGGATCACTTCATGGATTTCTCTGAAGCGCTTACTAACCTGGTTTGCATAATCCGTGGTAGTTATCTTATTTTCAGAAGAACGTCCAGTCAAGAGGCCAACTGGAAGCTGTAAAGCGGATCCAAATATTATACTGGCAGGTGTTTTTCCAGTTGATTTATGAACTGCAAAGCGATAGCTCAGTAAAAATTGGATTTTTATGTAGTTCTTTTAAATTCTATTAAATCGTTCAATCATTCCATCTGACTGTGGATGAAGGTGTTGTTCTTGTCGTATGTATTCCTAATAGACTGCACAGGCTTTTGAATACATCGGATTCAAAGTTCCTGCCTTGGTCCGAGTGTATTACCCCGGGAATTCCATAGCGGCAAATCTATTCTTAAAATAGTAGAAATAATACAAATTGTAACAGTGATGATTTCTTGATTGTAGTACTTTCCCAGATTATTTTAGCAGATCGTCTTTTATCACCAGAAAGTCCCATAAAACCCAGGTATCCTTTGAATTTCTGGGATTCAGTTGCAATTTCTTGGTAACGCGGTCTTGGTGAATTTTCTAATTTCACCTTAACTATAGGACCAATATCTGGGTCTTCTTGTTGATCTTTGGATAAAACTTTTGGGTCCCACTCTTGAGAGCTTTGAAATTTCAGCAATGAAAATCGTCAGAATTTTTTCTTTCCTCATGTCTGCTGCAGAGTTTGCAATTTTTGTGGGCCTGGTCTTCCTGATAAAGCATCAGCATTTTTATGACTTATTCCTTTTCGATGTCTAACTTTAAAGTCATATTCATGTAGGCGCTGCAACCACCTACCTATTTGTTCTTCGGGATTCTTAAATTGTAGCCACCATTCAAGTGACGCTTGATACGTTCTTAAAAGGAATTTTTGCCCGTAGAAATACTTATGAATGTGCTCCAATGTTTTAACAATAGCCAGTAGTTCTTTCTTTGTCGCACAATAGTTGCGTTTAGGTTTAGAAAAAACCTTGCTGAAGTAGGCTCACTTTTTCTTTGCCATTTAGCACTTATGACAAAATACCATTAATAGCAGCATTGTTGGCATCGGTGTCTACGGTAACGATCTGGGATGGCTTAGGATATGATTACACCAAAACTTTCTTATTCAAAGTTGATGAATTGCTCTCCACATTCTTCGGTCCATACGTAACTGCGATTGCTTTCAGTAAGTCGATGTAACGGTTTAGCGATATTAGCAAAAACCTTTTATGAATCGTCTGTAGTATGCGCAACATTCCAGAAAACTCACGAGTTTTTGTCTTTTGCTACTGGCCAATTTTGAAAGGCTTTAGTCTTTTCTGGATCGGTTTTTACTCCATGTTCGTTAATAACATGTCCCACATGTATTTCACATTGCCAAAGGTATGCGTCTTGAAGGCTGCTTTATGGGCGCCGCATCACCACTATTAATTCGATGTTGAACTATGTTGGTTTTTTCGTCGCTGTCGGACAAAGAGAAGACATTTTGATTTTCCAGAAGTTCATCAAATTTGGACACCTGAACTTTATTCAGTAATTGTTGCGACGATTTCGCCAGTTCTTGAAGTACCCTAGGTATTTGGAGGTCCTGAAGGTGGCAACTTTGTACAGGTAAATATTGTATTAGCAGTTTGACAGGTTCCTATCTTGTTATCCTTTCTGACTTGCTGAGGATATTCTTTAGCGTTCATCATTTTGACAAATATCGTATTTCGACTACATCGACTCAAGATTCTTGCTAGTAAAATTCCTTTTGCATGTAGTGGACAGTCTTGAGTTGTTTCGAACAAAGTAAATTTTTCATCTAAGTCGTTAAGCACTGCTTTTACTACACATTCCGACCTGGCAGGTAAAGTAGCATCTTCTAGCAAAACAACTTCTGGGATTGTGGACTAATTTTTTCGTGGCGTTTTATTACTATTTCTTCATTTTTTTATACAGGGGATCCGCTATGATAAGTCAAGTACAAATCCAAGTCGATCCATAACTTTAAGATCGACTATGATGTCGTCCATTATGTGTGCGACAAACACAGGATGTACAAAGGTCGTGCTCCTCAGGTTTATTTCAGCTTCGTATATTTCTTTTAAAGTTATACTCTCGCCATTGGCCCTGTACAAGACGTAATCCTCGTGTGTGTTTTCTATTCTACAAGAAGCTATGACCTCCGGCTTCACGATGGTGTGTCTCGATCAGTATCCAGTACCATTTCACATTCCAGACAGCAAACCTTTAAGGGTACTACCAAACTAAAACCATTATTTTGCAGATGAGACACTTTATTTCTTGGCGCTGGTAAAGACTGAAAACTTCCTGGTTTTGTTTTGAATTCATATTGCTTGTACAGTGGTTTGCAGATGCACCTCTTTTTCATATTTTCAACAACGGATGCCTTTTCTTTGTCGGAAAGATAGATACTTGTTTTCATCCTTCGGTTGCCTGGCAAGAGCCTCTTGCAACTCTTTTAGAGTTTTTCAAATGTCTTTTTGACTTCTCTTCATGTCTTCTTGATTCTTCTCCATGCCTTGCGTTTCTTGTTTTACATCTTCTTGGATTTTCTTTACGTCTTCTTGGGTTTTTTTTCATGCCTTCTTTAAGTTCATTATTCATTTCTTTATGGGTCTTCTGCATTCCTTGTATTTCTTGTTTTACATCTTCTTAGTTTTTCCATTCATTATGCATTGCAATAATAAAGTCCAACAAATAATCCAAATTTGCTGCCAAGATGTTTGCTATTAGTACAGACTATTTCTTACTTCTTTACATTCAGTTGGATCCTAACCCCGCTTCCAACACCAGATATTCAGGAATGGCCTGTAACCAAACACGTATCTTCTGAATTCATTCCTTTTATTAAGAATACAGAATACAAGTGGTACAGGTAAAGACTGGTTATAGCTAATAATGGTAACTAAAGTAGCCAGTCAACTGGTTAATACTTCGAAATGTTAAATTAAACTAAATAAAAATGTTGCCTCACGGGGCGCTTATATAGATGATCTATAAGATTCTATTCTAGACTAATCTAAATACTACAGGACTAAAATAATTAAGCGTAACAGAACATTTGAGATGGATTCTTGACACTATCATAGTCCTTATATGTATAAAAACTAAGGTTAATCTACCCATTAAAATAACAAACAGTAAATAAATTCACCTAAAACTTTACACATTTATAACTAAGACTAAATTCTCAACAATATTGTTGCTCCGTTAAGATTACTATTTTTTTCCGTTTCAAAAATCTCTGTCGCTCTGTTTACTGTTTATAGAAAAACTGTAGGTTTTCCAATATTTTGTTATTAAAGTTCGTTAAATTCTACGTTAACCTGAAAGACACGTTTTCTAAGGACAGCCATCAATTTTGGAACAGGATGAACATCAGGTTTTTGTGCTAGACTAATGAAGTTTTTCTCGCTGACCAACATCCACCAGGTTAACTGCATGCATCGTGTAAATTGTGTGCAGACGGAACTGAATCCTTTTAAACTTAGAAAACATGAAATAATAAAATATATTATTAAAATATTTATTACTTTTTCAAACAAATAAAAAACAAACTCTCTCGACTTTGTAAACTTTTTGAATTATAATAGGGATAACTTTTGTGCTGAAAATCCCAAGCGATTCGTTTATATATTTAAGACCCTAAACATACAAAACAAGCCAAAAGAAACAGACGTAATCATGCTCCACGACAGGCATCAAAATTTAACATATGCGGAACCTGCTTTTGGTCGAGAATTTCGAATCGATTGCCAGTAGCGGACTGAAGGGGGAGGGGTGGAGAGGGCTCCGGGTGGTCCGCCCCGAACTTGCAAGTCTAGGGGGCCCAATTTTTAGTAAATAAAATAAACTAAAATCGTAGCCATTTAATAAACATGTATTCGAAGATTGTGCTATTAGAACGAATCAACTCAACAAAAACTCTTTTAACAAGATGCCCTAATAAAAACGTCGACATTCGAGTTGTTTTCTTAGATTTCTTCTTGATATCAGGAAAACTGGTACTGCTCAGACAAAGTACATTTTACAGGAGCTTTAATGATTAGACGTTAAGTTTGGTAAGACTCAGTGATACGAAAATGCAATCAATTCATAAAGATTTGTGGGGTAAAACAATTTTGAATCTTTTTACCTAAAAATCAAAATATTTATTTAATTGGAATATTCAAATGAATGTTTGTATACTTTTAAAAAAATACATCCTTTTTTATTTTATCTATTTTTTTTACATTCATTTTTACCTCCAAGTTTAGTTTAATAATTTTCCTAAAATAAATGTTTTGCTGGAAAGTAGTATAATTTTAATTTAAAATTTCACAGCCAACTTAACTTCAACTAAATACATGCAATTTTAGGCAAAAATAAATATGACCTTTTTTTTTGGTTGAGAAATTTATTGCTGATCGACTAGAGAGAAAATATGCATCATGATCTCTTTTTTTCCTGCTGACGTGTGACCACACTAGTGGGTGAAATGCAGAATTTTTAGGTAAAAACTAGAAAGAACTTTCTGCATATTCTTCGACAACCGAGGTTGAGATCTATTCTCCATGTTGCTTAAGTACCGCCATATCAATTATGTTGTTGGGCACTGCCGAACGCAACCCATTTTTTTTTTTTTTCAGAAAGGGAGACCCAAAAGCCCGGCAGTGTTTTAAGCATTAAACCAATAATAATTGTTTTAACCTCTACATGGAATGTGACCCTTTGACTGTCTGTAGGTCAAGTATTGATGGTCGATATGGATGGATAATATATAAGCTTCTTTGATGAAACCTTTAACTTTTTTTCTATAAAAACACGTTACTTTTTGAGCCGGAAGTTGCTTGATTTTTGCAATATTACATATAGCTCCAAAAACTATACAGCAGATAATTTTGAAAAATATGCAAAAATCTCCTTTACACCAATGTTTTCTATTTTCTTCAGCAGCACTAATAGGTTTATCCAATGTTTACAAAATTAACGTAGGTATTGCTTCTACTGCAAAGTTTTGATGTATTAAGACTAACATCTGAGTCGCTCATTTTACTTAAACAAATTAAACCCCGATGAAAATATTTGTATGCAATTTTTTTTAATGCGCTGTTTGAAATGGAACAAGAAAATTCTATCCCTAAAACCAGACTTTCGAAGTTAATTTAACATTTAGTTTCTTTTGAAACGTACAATACTGCAACTTGTCTACCCGTTATGCAAAAGCAGGTAACAAACGTTATTAGATTATATTATTTAAAATAACTTATTACTCGGCTTCGTCTTGTTGAACAACATGTCGAAGTGTTAAAATATATCGTTTTTAACGTGTTTTATACAATTTTTTTATCCACTCAGGTTTTATAATTAAAAAAACCTTATTTTCACAAGTCATCCGTAAAGACGCTTATTTCGTAACTTGTTATATCGGTATTTTCTTGACAAAACATTGTAACAGCCACAATTACTGAAAATTAGGTTTATTAGCGAAACTATAGTTGCAAAATATTTGTATGCTCACTTTATAGTTAGTAGCCAAAAAATATGTTTTTGTTTATTACTTATTATTTATATTTGCGTATATGGCAGTTTATTCCAATGTAGCATCAGTAAAACGGTTACGATTTTCTTTCTAGCACTAATTTGACTCCCGAATAAGGAAACAAGGCGAAGTGTTGGAATCTTTTTATTGCTAAAACGGGTTTGCGGCGAAATTTACAGGTGAAAACTACTGTTAAAACAGGGTGTTACAGAAGCTCCAAGGGGGGGTAGAGGGGGTAATTACCCCCACCCCCCAGACACCTAATACCTAAATTTGGTAGATATTGTCAATACGTAAATTCATTCCCAAGCCCATAAGGTGCGTTAGTACTGTTGGTATATTGGTTCCCAGCCGGTAATAAATAGAAGTAGTTCAGTTTGTCCAGTACGTTGGGAAGGACAAATTTACACCTCAAAATCACAGAATATACTTGACTTTTTTGTTACTAAACAAAATAAACAAACTTCTTCATGTTTAGAAACAAAAAAATTAAAAATCAAAACAACAGGTAATAAAATGGAATCGGAGAAAGATGAAGTCAGAAGAAAAACAATTAGATGGCAAAGTATGTATGATAATAGAAAGCGCTGGCCGGTCTCAAAACCCAAACGGAACTGTTGGTGGATATTCTAATTCCCTTGATGTTGCACCTTACGTAGATTTAATTAAAAGTATTTCTCTTATGAAAAATACATTTTTTTGGTGGTATAAATAAAGCAAACAAATTAGGAAAACTTGTTAAGGCACCATTGCAAAAATATTCAAAATTATACGGAATTGATGGGGACTGATGGTAATACTGTATACCATAAAGAAGCCCTAGGAAGCATTTTAATTTTATAAAAGTATACGAAAATACTGCAAAACGCTTAAAAACCTGGTTACGTTCCACAATGGGCCAAGAAAGGTTGATCGGATTAGCTCTCTTATTTATACACCGACATTTGAAATTAATTACTGTTAAAATAATGGATAGATTTGCTAATAAAAAACGTAGGAGACTCGATTTTGTGATTTAGGTAAATAGTTGTTATTATTGGTACATTTACATAACCTCTCGTTTTCCTTCTAACATAGAACCGTTGTTTTATTAATATTTTAAATTATGTGTTTTAGTGCTTTATAACGTTTTGTATTTTTACAAAATTAAAGGCAATGTTTTCATTTTATGAAATATTTAGTTTACCTTTACGGATCTTTATGATCTTTTCTCTTTTGTTTATGTTATTATTTTAGAATATTATGTGATCTGTTGCAGTAAATGTATATTTTAATAAAATAAGGATATGTGTTTCGTCATGATATGTATTTTATCAAAATAAAAGACTTTTCATTTTATAGTGCATTTTTCCTAGTGCTTGTTTCAACAAAGAGAGTGATATAAAACTAGTTTATTGTACTTGGTAAAATTCGCCCCCCTCCCCCCCGGGCCAACCACTACACTATAGACCAGAGTTCACGAAGCGCCAGTGGTGCTACAGGTCACACTTTAAAAGAAAATATAACTAATATAAGGAAAAATCAATTAGTCGACGAAAGCATATTTGATTAGAGCGCTTTTTTCAATAAAAGTTTTACATGTTGTAGAGTAAAAAAGAAACATATTTTCTAATTTAATTTTATATTTAATCAAGTAGTGATTTTCAATAGCAAATTATTTAGGACCAAAAATGTCGTTTAGAGTTTTACTATTTTTTGCTTTTTCTTAGATCTGAAAATAAAATGAGGGGTGTGGGAATAAAATTATGCGAAGTATTCATTTTTATTAGAAGTTAATTTTTAATTCTTATGGTGAGTGGTGACTGTTCTTATTTCGTTATAAGTGGCTTCCTCTACGTCACAGCCTATAGCCTCAGTGACTACTAGCCCTAATCTTCTAATATTCAGCATGAAAGCTTGCTAGATTAATATATTTTTTACAATCGTAACCTTTTTTTATCAAAATTCAAGTCAACTAAGTCATAATTTTATAATTATTGAATAAAACTGTTCACATAGAAAGCAATAGCATTTCCAATAAAATTTCCGCCAGGTGTTGGTGATACGGGCAGGCCTAATATTCGTTACCAGGCTAGTTCAAAATTAAATTACACAAATTAATACATATTTTTAAAGTTTTAAATATAGGGCGACAAAATGGTTGTTAGATACAGTCAAAAGGTGTCAAAAAATTTTAAATAATATTGGGGTAGTTATTTATTTGATAAATGCGTTCGTTCAAAACCATAATTAAGTAAATATGAAAAACCCATGTAAAACAGGTAAAAAAGGTATTATTCGTTCATTTTATTTTCATTCTATTGTTCATCTCATGAAGCCAAAGTGTAAAAATTTTCAGTTAATTTAGGATTTTTTTACAATTAAATTGTACTTACGCTAATTAAAATGTAAAGACAATTTTGAATGAGTTTTCAGAAGTTATAGAGTATAACATTTTTACTACTAACATTTTGGCTACAAATAATCAATTTAAAACCAATAATGATCAGATAATGACAGAAATAGTTTGAATATGTCAAATACATAACAATACACAAAAAGGGGGTTGTGTTCACATTTTTTTAAAACTATATAATACTTTATAAATTATATGGAGCAAAACATTCGAGGTAATTTGCAAAATAAATATTTATGACCTTTAAGCAATATATAAGCGGAACTTTTTCAGTATCGGTTTTTTTGTTCATTGTGAAATTTTCTTTGTGTATTTCATTCCTAAAAACAAGCATTTTGCAAGGGTTATGTTGAGTGTGTGAAATTTTTGGTTTTGTTTAAATTACATGTGTCTCCCGTACCGTATATGTTTTGAAAGAGTACAAAATCGTTTATTAAATCATGCATCACTTTTGTGTAATGCAATTCTTTTACTTAAACTTTTTTGTCAGACAATGTATTTTTTATCAAATTTATTCCAACAAGGAATGGAATATCTTTTAATTTACTATACAAAATTTCAATGGTTTTAACATTACGTTGTGCTATTTTTATTTTTTCTGTTTTAAAAATTTTATAAATCTTAGGACTTTTGAATATAGGGAGTTGAACAAAAAGCAAGCCAATATTGGGATTTATATGATTCCTTTTATGATTATTTTCTTTCAGGATATTATTATCTAGTGTTGTGTAATATCGTTTTAATAAGTTTAATTGGGTATGAGTTATCTAGTAAAATTTGTTAGGGGAATGAAATTTTTTTTTTCGTTGGGGGTAAGGTGAGTTGGGGCAAATGCAAAAACGGGGCAAATGCGACAGTTGCTTATAAATCCCTAAATTATCCAATTGAAGGCGCGCAACCAAATATACAGTACGCGCTAGATCGACAAGTTGTCGCAGCGAAATTTCCTCTTCGTGGCGGCGTATTTAAGGTTGCTTTACGAGTGCATATGAAAATTGTTTCGTTGAGACAAAATAAATCTTTTTAAGGTTAGATTTTTACTTGTATTGCTACATCGGTATATTTCGTTTAATCTTTCGATTGAAATGATTAATTTCCTAAAAATACCGTCTCCATCTAAGAAACAACGTATATCGCATTTACCCCTTGACATACACTTCATGGGGCAAATGCGATATAGGTGATAAATAATATATTGCATTTGCCCCTTTTTTTAAAGGACGCGCAACTGCTTTACGCAAAGAAGATGAGGCAAAACTAGTTAGAGGTTTGGCAGCGTTAGAAAAATGGGGCTTTGCTCTAACTAGAAAAGAATTGTTGGAACTAGTGAGCAAGTACGTTAACTTTAATAAGGTAAAGACCCCTTTTAAGGATGGAGTACCCGGCGCTGACTGGTTTATCTCTTTTAAGCGACGAAATTATTTAAACATAAAGGTCCCTCAAAATGTGGAATATGCCCGTAAAAAAGCCACGGATCTTTTTTAATTTATAATTATTTTGACACATTGTAGATCTTAAGGGAAAAGTTTGTACTCGTACGATAAGTACACCGGGTGGAGAAAATACCACTGTGTTTATGTTACGTAGTGCATCCGGCGTAAAACCACCTCCACTGATAATATTCAAAGGAATAAATGTTTGGAATCAATGGGTGGCACCCGAAGGTACTAGGTTTCCTGGCACAGTCTACGCGGCTAGTAAAAAAGGCAGGATGGAAGCTGATATTTTCAGAAATTATTTTATGAAAACTTTAATTGCATTCATAGGTGATAAGCGACCGCAGCTTATTATCTATGATGAACATTCGACCCATGTAGATGTTGATATTGTTTCAGTAGCAATAGAACAGAACATAACCATTCTTAAATTGCCACCCCATAGTAGCTATTTGCTGCAACCTTTGGACTTATCAGTTTTTAAATCGTTAAAGGTTAAATGGGATGCAAAACTTATAACTTGGTAGAGGCAGCATGTGGGACACAAGTTACCAAAACAACTATTTTCGCAGTTTCTAGGGGACACTTGGAAACTCATAAAAGCAGAAGTTATTCAAAACGGCTTTCGGAAAGGTGGAATTGTACCATTTAACAGAGACGTCATTCCTGCAGATAAATTTTGTTTTAATGCATTGAAACGTTGGAATGAGGCACAAAATAAACAACAGCCCCGAGGTACCACTAAAACACCAGAGGAAAATGTACCTAAACCGGACGAGCAATAACAACAGAAAGACCCTATTGAGAGTTTGGACAATATTTCCGTTACTCCTTCGAGTCATCGGACAAATCTACCACCAAATAATCCGGCAAGAGATGTTCGCACTATAATAACACCAGCTATACCGAGTACAAGTTGTACCTTCGAAGAAATTTTACTATCGACAATCCAGCAAAAACAGTTACCTGAAAAGCAAGTAAGGCGAAAGGTTATAACGGGCTCAGAAATTATTACAACCGAGGAGGTCTTATTACGTTTAAAAAATAAAGGAAAAAAATCTGAAAAAGAAGCCTTCACCTAAGCCAAAATCAAGTCATGACCTCTCAAGTAGTGAAGATGAAAGCTGTGGATCACCTATCTAATCAGACAATGAGGAAGAATTTTGGTAGCAAAAGAGAGAAGATCAATTAGACAAAAATGAGCCTCTTGACTACATATTTTAGGTTGGAAAGTGGATAATTGTTCAGTATTCGAGAAAAAAGACTGTAAAACATTTTATTGGAAAAATATTAGAAAAAACTGAAGATGGTGAATGTACATGTTCACCTGCCCTGCTGAAGAGGACATAGATACAGTCCAACAAAGAGATATTTTGAGAGTATTACCTGACCCCATCCTAAATAGACGAGGAAGTGGAATGATTTCTGATTTAAATTTTGATGGTTTTTCTTTGCCTTTGCAGTAATTGTGTTTAGTATTATGTTGGTGTTAAAATATTTTCGTATTCTTTATTTATATAATCTGCAAAACATTCAGATATTTTTGTAAAATGCATATTTATGTCTGTACTTTCATCAATAAACATTTTTTAAAGTTTGTGTATCCAGTTTTTACATATATTTAGTAATTACTTAAAAGATTATCAATTTAGATTAAATATATATACGTTAAAACTTAATTTGATTTAGATCAAATTTCATGAGCTTTTCTCACTTCCCACAAAAATGTGTAATTTCTAAAAAAAAATGTTTGTAAAAACCAAAGTAAATAAAAAAATCCCATTCTTTTACATTTACCCCACAACAAATTATAATGTCTCTATATACGAAATAAAACTAGCATATTACATTACCCCACCAATATATTGACAGACTTTTAAAAAATAGGAATAATTTTTTTTGTTTTCATTTTTAATTGTCAAAATATATCACAATTCATAGATAATATCGTAATAAACCATCATGATTTTTGAAAAAGGCTTTTAGAGAAAAATTATATTTTTTGCGATTTTCGAAAGTCACACTATGTGAAAATTATGTCGCAATTACCCCAACTCACCTTACTAATTTTCAATAATTAATTCTATTTTTTAAAGTTAACATTAAATTTATTTTTTTTTGTTACTTTGTTGTCTATTATTTTCAACTTTTAGCACATTTGTATCTAAAAATGGAATTTCTTTTTCAAATGTAAAATTGTAAATTTGGATTATAATGTCAAATATCATCAACATTTTTTTTTAAAAGGAATGTCAAAACTTGCAAAGCTTGGCTTATTAAAAAATAAATTTAATATAGACTTTTTGGCAGAATCCCCATTAAGGCTATCGGTAAGTATAAGGCCGTTACCTACAAGCACACGAACCATATGAAAAATAAGAGAGCACCTGATTTTTGTAACAAAAGAGACTTATTTTAGTCTTCGAAATGAAAAACGTACAAAACCAGTGAATCAGTCCCTGTTATCCTCAGTAGAATCGGATCAAGGTCTTTACCTGCAAGAAACTTAGGATAAGAAATCAACGAACTTAAAGAGGTAACGAATTTTAAAAAGTTTGCTAGTGAACATGAATTGGGGTAGCGTCTAGATTGTTTTAAACGAACGAATTTGTCAAGTAAATAACTACTGTAATACTACTTAAGGTCCTTAGACTGTGAGGGATTTATACCAGGTACCATTTTAAGCTTTCTATATATGAATAGGAAACTTTAAAAAATGGTTTGTTAGTGAACATGAAGTGGGGCAGTGCCCAGATGATTTAAAGAGAAGTTATTTATAAAATAAGAAATACCGCAATAACTTTTTTTGGAGCCCGCCGACGCGACGATAGGTTTTCATATCTTGTACCATTTTATGTTCTTTATGTATTTATAATTTATTAGTGAACATGAATTGGAACAGGGCCCATATGGTTTCAAATGAGCGAATTTTTTAAATAAATAGCTACTTCGAAAATATTTTCATTTTTTGGGGTAAGGCATTCATATCTGATTTTAAGTTTTCTATATGATCACAGAAAACTTAAACATGAAGTGGGACAATATTATTTTATATTTTGGAGCCCTCCGACGGTATGGCGTTCCTATCGGACACTCAAAAAAATAATTTGTTAGTGAACATGGTTTGGGACAGGGTCCAGATGGTCTTTAACGAGAGAATTTTTGAAATAAATAACTACTTGGATAATAAATAATTACGAAATCGTTGTGGCATATATATATATATATATATATATATATATATATATATATATATATATATAATATATTTGCATCGAAAACTAATTTTTTAGAGAAAATGGATTGGGTCTACAAAAATATTATTTTAATGTTTTTGAGACCATTCGAGGTTGTTTAACAACCATATTATTTTGTAGAAACTTGGATAATTTAGGTTTCAACTGGCCTGGTAACAAACAGTGGGCTGGTCCATATTTCCAGCACCTGGGGCAAATTTTATTGCTGAAAGTTTATGGATAACTTCACTCTTAAAATTTTCTAAAAAAGTGCCATCATAATATCGTTTGTAATAATTTGCTAGAGAATGTAAGATTTCACTTACTGTAATTTTCTTAAACGCTTTTGAAACTAAGCAAAAATATTTCTGAAACTTTTAAAAGTTCTATGTTTATATGTATTAGTTGAAAAATGACGTTTAACGCCAATCATGTTTTTTTAAAAGCCCATAGATATAAAAACAGTTACTTTTAGGTAACTTAAATAATGCAAAAAATGAAATGTTTATTTATTTAGCTATTTTTACTACGTTATTTAAATGAAAAATGTTACCACTTTACTAATCTCTTCAAAAGTCAGATATAGTATGTCTGCACAGTTACTAAAATACATCCTATAATCGCAAAAAATACATGCAACATGAACGTATGTTAACTATATCTTACTGAATATTTTAGTTTACTAATATTAGCTATAAATATAAACATTTGTTTTGTAATAAGATGGAAAGTTCATCTAAATGCCTTAGTTCCAAGGCTATGAAATGCCTGTAATAACAACAATAATGACAGTGTTAAGGCGGCGTTAATTTTAGGAATTCTTGCTATCACAAAAGCTCTTTGGGAGAGGAAGATTTATGAATGAATAATATGCGGCGCCGCATTTGAAACTGGTAACAAAAGGTCATTTTACTCAAAGTTTGGTAGAGCCATTGTGTGTGTGTGAAACGTCCTGGCCGTAATCCCTTCGTTTTCATTATTTATCCTTAAACCCAAGAAAGTTTATATCTAAACTGTATAAAAATTACAGTGGAGAAAATATTTGCCGATTGTCCACTTTAGATTTTTTTGTCGAAATAAGAAAAAAGAAATTATGACAGCTGTAACCGTGGTTACATATATATATATATATATATATATATATATATATATATATATATATATATATATATATATATATATACTATATATATATATATATATATATATATATATATATATATATATATATATATATATATATATATATATATATATATATATATATATATATATATATATATATATATATATATATATATATATATATATATATATATATATATATATATATATATATATATATATATATATATATATATATATATATATATATATATATATATATATATATATATATATATATATATATATATATATATATATATATATATATATATATATATATATATATATATATATATATATATATATATATATATATATATATATATATATATATATATATATATATATATATATATATATATATATATATATATATATATATATATATATATATATATATATATATATATATATATATATATATATATATATATATATATATATATATATATATATATATATATATATATATATATATATATATATATATATATATATATATATATATATATATATAGTTTTTTTTGCGGAATGCCCACGATTTATTTTCCTTTCTTTTTAGGAATTCATCCGCACAATTCTCTCCCTTTTCGATTGATACTTCTGTGCATGGATATCACGATAGTTGGTAAAGGTTACCTCCGTAGTGAAGCCAGATGTTAACGCTAAATTTTGGGCTTTTCTGACCGAATTTACAAATGTGTGGCTGGCCCCTGTCGATAAATCTACGTTTATTTTTTTAATGATTTTTCTCCAAATCTTACATCTTTTAACTTGGTTAAACTGCTACTTGATGAAGTTCTTTAAGGCATAAATGCGTGTCTACTGGTTACCATACTTTTTTTGCGGAAGGCCCACGATTCATTTCCCTTTCTTTTTAAAAATTCATCTGCACAATTCTCTCTCTTTTTGATCAATTCTTCTGGGCGTGGATATCACGGTAGGTGGTAAATGCTACCTCTGTAGAGACGCCAAACGTTGACCCTAAATTTTGGGCTTTTCTGGCCGAATTTACAAATATGTGGCTGGCTCCTGTCGGTGAAACCACGTTCGTTTTTTATGATTTTTCTCTAGGTTTCTTACATCTTTTAACTTGGTTAGACTACTATTTAATGAAGTCCAATAAGACAGAAACACGTGTCTTTTTAAGAATTCATCTGTACAATCCTCTTTATATATATATATATATATATATATATATATATATATATATATATATATATATATATGTTTATTTTTTTAGCAATTTTCTTTAGAAGTTTCGACTATGTATGGCTGGTCTTCATCAGTATTTTTTTTCTGTTATAAGAAGCATGACAGAAAAAAAACCAATCAACGTTTTCAGCTATGTTATAAATACCAGTTTTAGATTAAACCTAAATAACTCTGTATATTTTAAAAGAAAGTGGGTTTTGGGAGCAAATCGATTTTGGGGAGAACATCGCTATAATAAGGGATTCGCCAACGTCCAAAGACAGAGTTTCTTGAGATTATGTTCCTACTAATGCCGGAGCATAGAGAAATTACGTATTGCAGCTCCACTACACAAATAAACTGAAGAAAAAACTGTCTATACCTAAACTCTAGAAAGTGGCACTGCATTTAGAAGACTGAAATCCGCTTGATGTTCAAGTTCAGTTCTGGCTTTCCTTCAACAAGATATTTATTTTGGACGCAGATGCAGGCAATGTGGACACTGGAGCTGTTTTTCCGCAAGACCAATAATCTCAAGAGAGTCATAGACTATTACAGCCATGTATTATCCAAACCCGAACAGAATTATTGTGTCACAAAAAGGATTTACTTGCTATCGTAAGAGCAGTTGACCATTTCCACAAATATTTGTATGGGCGAACATTCCTGATTAGGACCAACCATGCTGTAGAGTGTCTAGGAAAGTGCTGATTCAAAAATCTTAAAATGCAATTAAATTGGATTGCCTAATGAAGAAAGAAAAGAAACACACGACTATGCTGGTTAAATTCACGAACGTCTTCTTCAAAGATCAGATATGACATCAGACTTTACTCAGCTGGTTTCTATTAAAATTACTTGGTTTGGTTGTATAACCTTACAAGAAAAAAATTGTTGTATACGAACAGATAGCTATTTAATAATAACATTTGAAAAATAGTAATTTTGAAAGCTAGTTGGATAAGGTCATTGTATTAAATCTTAAAATTTTTGTCACCGCTTTTTATTTTTTTAATTAGAAAACCAATGCTTTTGAATAAATACAAAAACCACTTACACATTAGAAATACATGCGCACTGCATAGCAACGATCAATCTAGTTTTTTTACGTTCTTTGGAAAAAAAATCAGAAAATTAGATCGCTGGAATTACGTTTCCTGTTTCCTATAAGCATCGATAGTGATACAAATAATACTTTATCATCTTTTTATCTAAAAATCTTTAGCGATAAAGTGTTGTAGCTACCTACAGAGAAATATCACAATCTCAGCGCACGAATAAGTATTTACAAATAAAATATATTTTTTTTGCTGAACAAATTAATGTGTTTTTCAGTTTACAACAGCAAAAACTATTTGTGCGGCAAGTAAGATTTATTCCGTCTTGCCGGATTATACGTTTTGAAATAAGAGTCATTCAATGGTTAAATATTTGTTAAAATATAGCGACTATTTTAAACAAGAACTTTAATTATTGGATTAATAATGATGTAATTATTAGTTTTGTATAATATTTTTTTCCTTAAGTAACCTGGTCTTTTCCGCGTTGTAATATTTGTAAAATTTTTTCTTGTAATATTTTTCATTTTGCTTGACACGGTAAAAATCGTTTTCTGAAGAAAAGAGAAATATATAACAATGTATATCGGTGGTGCATTTATATGTTGTTTGTTAAGCTGAAGTCACTGTTCTCCTAAGTCTCTTGGGCATGCGCAAATAACAATATCTAACATTAACTTAAAGGACGAATGCACATTTTTATCTCCTCATCTTTTATCTGAAAAAAGTTTAACTCCAAATCAAACATACATACATACACACATTCATTTACATACTGTACCTACTCAAATATAACCACTGTTTATATTCCAGTTAACATATTTTATTTTGATTTTGTTGTTCATTTTTTTAATTTATTATTTTTAGTCAAAATATTTTTATTATTTTTTACTTTTCATAACGTTGCTAATATAGTCTTTAAAAAACAAAATGTTACGTTTATTATATTCCACCTAAAAAAAAGGTTTTATTCCAGTAATGCTTTACAGAATTCGCACTAAAGTGTATCTCTCTGTCACATTTCGACACTGATTTTTTAAACTTTTAGAAATGCCGCCATTTTGTTCCACCATCATGACCTAACACCAACATTTTATCGGTTTATCCCTACATCACATTTAATTCTTGTGCAAAATTTAGGCTGAATGGGATAACCAGTTTTTTAATTATTTGTTATATGATTTTATTTGGACTCTATTTTGGAATTTTATCAAAATGTTACCATTTTATTTCTATATAACTCTTGATTTTTGAGCTAAATTAAAGTAAATCCCATAAATTATTTTAGACCTATGCTGCGTATAAACAAAGAGATCGACAGCGCCGACGGAAATGGGAGAGCATGTTTTTGGGGGTCCAGGGACCCTAAAGCGCAAAGATCTACAAAAATCTCGGAGGATAATGTTTTCACAATGACAATTTTTCTCTCTCACGAGGAAAGTAGAATTAATGGTATATCGGATAGAAAGAAATCCGAGAAGCGAAATGAAGCTATTACATTTGGAGAGACTGACGAAATATCATGGCCAAAAAGATGATCGAGACGATCAGAATTAAAAGTGTGACGGTCATGTAAAAAATACCTACATGAGTCATCAAACTTTTATGTAAGTGCGTAAGAATAAGTGCATTCTGGAAGATAATAGTGAATTCCTAATGCATATAATGTATAAGGAGAGGGATAATAAATGTGTTAACGTATAGTAATCGTGTTAAACTGTAATGAGTATTTAATAAAATTAGTGTTGTTGTGACCTTCTTAATATATTGTTTGCTTTTAGTTTTTGGGATATGGTCCTCGATTTTGAAAATTAGTATGTACTACTTCGGGCCTTTTTCATGGTTAATCAAAAATATACGACATAATAACTCACTTATATATACATAAAAAGGTAAAAGACGTTTAACACATTTATACTTATTATTTTAAAAGATATATCACAAACTTCTAGTCAAAAGAGACGATAGTGGGTCGTTATATTTGAATAATAGTTATTGTTCAAACAAACCTGTAATAGTTAAATTGTAAACATAAATAGTGGGAGTAAATATTCCGATATTGTAGAAGTCATCAGTAAAGGCCGCATCATATAGTATTTATTTTATTAATTGACTTAAGTAAGATTTAAGTTGGCAAAAAGTGTTTGCTTGAAAATAAAACAAAACGGCAATTAAAAAATTGTCACGTGATTTATCTTAACTGTCAAATTTGAAATTTTTCCTAAAAATGGTTGAAAATCACCTGTTTTCTCAAAAATTTGCAAAATAGAAAAAATGGGTTTCTTTTTTGACTCTATAGCTATATGTCAAATTTTAACTCTATCGGTTGACTTCCAATTTTCTTGTTAAGTTAATGGTTTTTCACTTTACCGAATGTAAGCAAATTTGAATTAAACTATTTATTTTTGACAAATACGTCCCCTAAATGCGTTTTCTTAGTTTTTTTTAATTTTAAACGGCATTTTGTTGATGAAAACACAAATGGGTTCAAAAAATGCATCCAACTTGATACAAAGTTTATCCAGTTTCCACAATTTAATGTAAAATATTTTTAAATTTGTTTATTTATTAAGTTAATATATATTGTTTTACTTTTTAATGAAAACGAAACTGAGAAAACCCTTTTTCTGTTTTTATATCGCCCTTCCTAAAAATAAATAGAAACATTTTATTGAATGAATTGAAATAACCAAAAAAAGTCTAAATCATAAAGTACCGTATGAAAAGCAATTAACTAAACTCTTCATCTAACGATTCTATTAATAATAGTGCAGCAATGGTTTAAGTTGGAAGAATTGATTTTTTTTTAACTTAATGCTTTTTCACCTGACTAATCGAATATACAAACCTGAATTAAACTATTGCTCCATTATTAATAATAATATTTTTTTCATAGCATACTTTATAAAGCACGATAAATAAACAAAGTTTTATTGTGTAAAGAATCTATTTAAGTTACATTCATAAAATGCTGAAATAATTAAAAGCAATAACCTTGAGTTAATTAAAAGCAAAAAAAGTGCAAAAAATGGCATTGTAGTCAAACAAACTAGTAATAAAATAGTTTGTAAAGTTACAGTTGCAATAACTAAAATTAAGTAAGAACCTACATATAATTGGAAACATTAACCCAAAAAACTAGTTAAAATAATCTTTAAAAACAAACGACAAACTATTTTTTTTTTCAGAAATTGGTATATTAAACGGAATACGGTATATCATTTTTCTTCCCCTGAAAATCACTTAAGGGGTTGGAAGAATTCCATTATTCATATCGATGGTCGCAAAAGATACGTCAGTAGTTATTACTATAATAAACTCTTCCTTGTTTGTATCAAACGATCGAAGCCCAACAAGTTCTATTTCATCACCTTTCTTGCTTTTTACTACGCAAACATATTTGTGGTACTTATTTTTTTGTAAGCTGGGGAATGATACTAGTAAAAAAACATCTTCTTAGATATTTTCCCATGATAGAACCTGACGAGCAGTAAGTATGGATAAAGGTACATTATCTTCCTCCGGGTCTTCATCCAAACAACTTTCTTTAGAATCATTAAGTTTCGTTGTCGTTTTTTCCCATTTGTATGTCTATCACTTGGTTGGTAATTCTCTCATCTGACGATAAAGAAATTGTATGAATATATATATGGATATGGTATATTTACCAATTTCCTCATCGCTTTCAGTGCTATCACTATCACTGATTAGCCGTTTTCTTGATTTAAGTATGCCTTTATGAAGTTTTTTTGTTTTCTTTGCATTATCCGACTTAAGTTTTTTGTTTTTTGTTTTTTAGAATTTCCTAACTCCTTTTGTTTTAACTTTTCTAATGACTCCTTTGAAGTTATCACCTCAGTTCCTGTATAAATTCTTTTTTTCTTTGATGCCGTTGTAACGTCTTGTTTATGTTTCCCTGAAAAGTTTAGCAAAATATCTTCAAACGATTTATTCTGGTCAGCTTCTTTCAGAGGAATCTGAAAAAGAAACATTGGCGACATTAGCTTACAAGGTTCTTTACCTTTCTCATTTCTGTTTGCTGTTTGTTTGTAACTTCCAGTTGTGGTAGCTTCTTTTGACCGATGCTGCTGATTTTCACTTAAAGTTGGATATTCAAACGATTTATTCTGGTCAGCTTCTTTCAGAGGAATCTGAAAAAAGAAACATTGGCAACATTAGCTAACTTATACCTCTTATTACAAGGTTCATTACCTTTCTTATTTCTATTTGCTGTTTGTAACTCCCATTTGTGGTAGCTTCTTCTGACTGATGCTACTGATTTGCACTTAAAATTGGATTGGTATTCACGTCAGCGATATCTGATTGATGCTTGTGATGAATTCCACTTGAAGATAAAGCCGCAACATCTGTCATATCCGATTGTTTCTGATTGTCAAATGGGTTGAAATTATTAGTTACGTCAACTGTTACGTGTTCAATATTATTTTTATCAAACATCGAAGGTTGTTTTCTACGGAGATAGCGATAAAGATCATCTCGTCTGAAATTGATTTGCGATATTGTGTTTCTGTTTAGACAGAAACCTTTCGCCTCAAATAATTCTTTATTGTAAATTCCCGTCTGTTCAAATCCGTTTATTATAACAGAATTATTTAAGTGCTTTTAGGCAGTTTTTTTCTAGGATTTTCTCGTTGCCACTTTACTAGTTCTTTATCCCAGTTGTTTTTAAATGGCTTAAAAACAGCCACAGTGGAGGGAAAGTTTTAGTATTGCAATATTTTTTGCTGTAGCAAGTGTAGCTAAGTCATAATTAATATGACTTTCGTGGCCATCGAATATTAAAAGTGCTGTGGAACCTTCAGAGATATATTTTAAAAAAACCTTTTTAAACCAATTATAAAATATGTGGCTATCCATCCAGCCCTTTTTAGATGCTGCATAAGCAGTTTCGTCATACCCATTTTCATTTGTCCACGACTCGATGATATTTTTTCCTTTAAAAATCACAAGTGGTGATAATTTTTGCCCAGAAGCTGAACAGCAAATTAAAACCAAAGTGTTGTCTCTTCTAGCCGAACAAATTATACGTGTAGCTTTAGCACTTTTTTGGCCCACTACTTTGTTTTTGGATGGGTCACTACTAAAAGACGTTTCGTCCAAATTAAACATAAGATCGGGTCTGTCAGCTAGTTTCAGTTTTTCTACTGTTTCAATCAGTATATCATAAAACCCATTGATAATAAAAGGATTGTTCTCATCTGTTCTAACATATTCGATTCCTTGGGGCTTTTTGATTTATAATTTATGTCGTTTTTTAAAAGAAAGAAACCAATCTTTTTTGGGTCGGCCATCCCTAAATTTTGTTTTCAGATTGTTGGCTATAACATAATTTTGAACGACGCGCGACGTCTAAAACCTCGTCACGGGATAAACCAAAGCCCCATTTTTCCATTGCAATAAGACAAATGGTCAATTTTGTTTCATCTTCTAAGTGGATGGTTAACTTTCCCCTCCCACTTTTTCATTTATCGCAATGTTTCCACTACCCCTGGTCCCAAGAACATAGTGCTTAAGGGTACTTCTTTTTATGTTATAATACCTAGCTGCATAATTTAGACGTTTTAAACGGTTACTTTAAAAAGACAAAGGATGAAACATGTCAACTTTTTTTATCTCTTTGTATATAAAAAGTTTTTTCCACTATATGTGGTAGTCTTAGGAAATGCAAATATTTTTTATTTCCATAATGTTTAGCTTTTTTAAAACACGGTAAATTTATTTTCTTTTACATATATAAGCAATTTTTTCTTTCATATAGGGTTAATCTAAGAAGATGAAACAGCTCTCTAAAGAGAGAATGAAAATTTTAAGTTTTTTTAAGTGGGGGTAAAACACTAAGTTTTCACAAATAAGCTATTAATATTTTTACAAAACGCCAAGAGGGTATCAATTTATTATATTTATTGCATATAAACCTCAACTTGAGAAAAGTTCTAACTTATATTACATATATGGCAAAGTATTTGGTTTGCCAAAACACATTTTTTTTCTTTTTAATGTGAAAAGATACGAAAAAATGTAAGAGTTAAAAAAATATATTTTTGCCATTTATCGAAAAACGTATCAAAAATGTATTTACGTTTTTGCGAGCGGCTGGGTCGTCTTCCCTCGCGCTTAGTATGTGTTTTTCAATAAAAATGTTGAGAATAAGTAACGTTCAGAATCAGAAAGCATATTCGAAAAATAATAACAAAAACTCACGGATCTGATGATGGTCGATATCTCGAAAACAGTTAATCTTAGGCTTCCGAAACTGTTGAAAATGAATCGATGTAGATTTGGAGTCAACTAAAAACTAGGTCTAAAATATCTGAAAAACAAACGTCCAAAAAGAAACATATTTTGTGTAGTTTATTGGTCTCTCCCTCTTGGTTTTATGGAAAAACTTTGCAAAACTTTTTTTTAGGTTTTGAGAGTTTTTTTCGTTTGACGAATATAGGTTTTAAAGTAAAATTTAGTTTTTGGTCAATAACTGCCGAACGGACCATTATAACCCCAATCAGTAAAAATTAGCGTATTCAGTGCTCCCCTTCTATATTTTTAATGTAGGTATACATGCCCTCTACATTTTAAATGGTAAATAACCGACAATTTTCTCTTTTTGAAATTCTTCAAGCCTCCCATGTGGAAAATTTCCTTTTCTTTTCAATTTTTGTTTTCGAACATTTAGCGGTGAGAAATTTTGATACGCACTCGTAGGAACCCCTGAAAGTACTATAGGCTCATTTAACTATGCCTCTACTATACGTTGTATAGATGAAAATTGCCAATTAAAAATGAATCAGTCGTGACGAAAAACGTCCAAACTAAGGGTCATATGGGGATGACCTGGTAACATTTTAGTAAAAACTCAATATGGCGAAACAAAATTGCGGCCTAGAAAAATTAAAACAATTATTATTAAAAAAACTAATCATCCAATTTATCTCAGTTTTGCAAAAAAAACATGAAGTATTATATTGGAATCAACTGGTAACATTTTGGTGCGAATCCAAGATGGCGGAATAAAATGGCGGCAAAAAATTCTTAGTGGTGTGATTTCACATTGTGTATCATTAGTACATAACTAATTGTGGTATAGGGATCAATTAATAAAGTTATGGTACTAATTCAAAATGGTGGCCAAACAAAATGTTTGTAATGTGAACAAATTACCCTCTCAGGTTTTACACGTCTTTACGTTTCTAGATGCCAAAAAAATACATGTTTTATCAATTCCGACGTTCCGTCAGTCAGTTCGCGGCATAGCTTAAAGACTACTTACCCGATTGACTTCAAATTTTAACCAAAGATTAAGGATCATATATCATTTAACCAAAGATTAAGGGTCATATGGCGGCCTAGTGAAATGTCAAAAAAATTATTATAAAAAAACTGTTTACCCAATTTATTTCAAACTTTGCACAAACATTAAGTATTATGTCTGAATCAACTGGAAAAATTTTAAAGCCTGAAAAAACTACTTAATGAATTGATTTCAAATTGTCAGCCATACTAGTAAAACTATGTTACTAATTCAAGATAGCGGAACAAAATTGCACCCAAATAAAATGTTTGTTATCGTGTTATCGTTATCACGTTTTAGCGTACCTAGATGCCAAAACACATGTTATCAATTCCGTCGGTCCGTCTGTCGGTTTGTCTGTCAGTTCGTGGCATAGCTTAAGTACTACCTGCCCGATTGATTTCGAATTTAGACCAAAAACGAGGGACATATGGGGATAACCTGGTAATATTTTGGTAAAAATTCAATATATCGGAACAATGTTAAAAAAAATTTTGTTGAAGGTGTGTATTATTTGGGGTTAAGACCCACTAAAAAGTATTTTTTTAAATTGTCAACGTTTCGCAACTTAATTGTTGCATTCTCAGGACACATATATAGATCCTATCTCCTGCATGAAGCCCATAATATCAGTTTTTAAGTACTCCGTTGATCCGCAGGTATTTCCCAGATATTAAAATTCTAAATAGTTTTCGTTAACGATCCTCTTGTTGATAGGTTATAGTGATGTATTATTTGGGGTTAGGATTCAGTAAAAATGCAAAAGACTTTATTTAAATTGTCGACGTTTCGCAACTTTATTGCTGTATCCTCAGGACCGATATAGGTTTTATATCCTGCATGAAACCCATATTTTCAGTGTTTACCTACTACGATTGACCTCATATATTTCCTAGATATTAAGTTTCTAAATGGTTTTCATTAATTATCCTCTTGTTTTTATGTTAGAGTGGTGTATTATTTGGGGTTAGCATCCAGCAGAAAAAAACAAATGACCTTTTTTGAAATGTTGACGTTTCGCTACTTTATTGTTGCATCCTCAGGCAGCACAGATATTTTTTATATCCTGCATGAAACTTATATTTTCAGTCTTTACCTACTCCGTTGTCTCGCAGATATTTCCCACATATTCAGTCTCTAAACTATTTTAGTTAACGATTTTCTTATTGTTATATTAGAGTGTTAGAGTGGTGTGTTATTTGATGGTAGGAAATATTTGCGGACCAACGGAGTAAGTAAAAACTGATAATATGTTTTTCAGCAGGTTAAAAAATATATGTCCCGTGGATGCAACAATAAATTGGCGAAACGTCGACAATTTAAAGCAGTTTATGTAACACATATACTGTGACTATGTACTGAACTAAATTGGGTCACACTTCACCATTCCTAACAACTGGAAAAAAATCATAACGAGGGAAGTTCTGGGTAAAGGAAATTTACCGATTTTTATATATTTATTTATATTTATTTTATTTTGCACTTTTTAGCACTATTTTTTAAGCACCTTGTATAAGATATTCATGATTGGACACCATAATATTGTATTCTCATCGAGTTTATGTCAACCATGTGTCACCAACCAAACCAAACCAACCAAATGTCAGTCAATTCCGATAACGGGAACTGTTTTATACTATTTAGCATTTACGACTGGACACCATAATATTATATTGTCATCAAGTTTCCGTATATATACCAAATCTCAGTCAGTTCCGATAACGAGAACCGTTGTTTACTTTTATTTTATTTTCTATTTTTTAACATTTTTGTCGCACCTTGCGTAAGACATTGATGATAGGACACAATAATCACATCGAATTTATGTATGTATACCGAAACTCAATACATTTCGATGTGAACCGTTTATAAGCTACTTGCAAGATTTGACATATAACGTACAAGTGAAGCTAAATAAAAACTTTTAAAAAAATTAAAGAAGTGGTAAACTTAACGCACCTCAAGAACCTGCTTTGCCGCCTGAAAATTAATTTAAAAAAATAAAACACTGACAAACTTGATGAAACCCTAGACCTCGAGGACCTTTCTTTCCGACCTAACTGTCATATTTGTTTTTTCAATCAACGTAAAGTACTAGCATAGCTATATGGACTGGAAAATCAGAATCAAACTTGAGATTACACCTTATGAAAATTAGAGATACCTCTTCAAAACTCGTTAAATATACGCGGGAATTTTGCTTAAGATAATAAGAACTTATGCTTTGGAAAAAGATTCTTAATGCGATAGATTCATAAAACCTCTATTTTGTAAAGCTTTAACTGCTTAGTAAAAGGCGTTAAGCAACATTTGCATTTGTATAGTGGGTGCAAAAAGATGATAGTATTTCAGTATTAATAGAGTTTTTGCTTATATACTTCTACTTTTTTTAATCAGGTCATTTTTCTAAGTTTAATTCATTCTGTATAATACCAGTCCAAATAATTTTGTATTTATCAGTTTTAATAAGCGGAACAATGTTATTTTGAAATTAAAGGTTTTCTACTTTCTTTGCGCAGTTTTTAACCCTACACGAAGGTATATAAAATCAAAATACCAAATCCTTTTACATTTTTCTTTTTTATGAAGCGGTTTTAAGAGATAATACGGGATATTGGCCTAAATACACTCAATATAAACTACCCCTAATTAACGACTTTTTTACTGAATAGGTGAACTTTTCCTCACTTATGGATCGTTCTTTTGGCATTAAAGTGCTTCCCTTAAAAGGCTTCACTGCACACTTGAGAATATTTGCAAGGTTTCGAAACATTAATCGTATGCAAGAGGTTCAGTGAACTTGAATTACTTTTCCCTTGTCTTTTGGTATAGGATGAAACAAGATCCAGATTTTACTTTTCACTTATCATTTTTAGAAGTGGAGTCACTTTATTCAGATATAAAATCGAGACATTATTTATAGTGTACTGTAAAATGGGATTTAATATATTTTGATATACTTATACTTTGTTGAAATAATATAAAATGGTTAAATAGAGATTTCGTTAACTTTAAACTAAAGATTGATAATTCAAGTTTCAGCAACCGAGATTTTAATTTTTTTTTTAGTTTTTGATTTAGAATTATTCACAAATTTAAAATTTCAATCTCCTTGTACAGGTTATTTGGCTCTGATCTGATTTTTAAAAAATCAAAAATGCTATTAAATTATTTTGGACACTGTAATGACAAAGTACCGGTTATTATTTCGGGTCGCATTATTTTTTGAAGTATCGATTTAAAGTGTATAAGTATTACTAAATTGTATGCAAACAAAATAGTCTGCTGGAAACAAAATTTTCATTAATTTCATTTTTTTTTGAGTAAATAGTTTTTTTTATTATTTTTGAAGCTGATATTAGTTATTATAAGATGCAATAGATGTTCTGTGTTTGTATTTGTTTGACAAAATGACAATGTGCTATGCGTATTTTATTTTGCTTAAATGTTAATTGGTGTTATTAACCTTTTGATTTACGTCTCATGGAAAAATAAAATAAAAACATTTTTGAAAAAGGCATGGAACTACCTGTCGAAACGTCAAATTAAATTAAATATGACAAATAATTAAAAAATCGTTTTAATTTTATAAACACGCATCCCAAGAAAAGAAGTACCTAATTACTATATATATATATATATATATATATATATATATATATATATATATATATATATATATATATATATATATATATATATATATATATATATATATATATATATATATATATATATATATATATATATATATATATATATATATATATATATATATATATATATATATATATATATATATATATATATATATATATATATATATATATATATATATATATATATATATATATATATATATATATATATATATATATATATATATATATATATTTTTATATATATATATTTATATATATATCTATGATATATATATATATATATATATATTATAAAAAATATTACACATACACTTTAAATCCTATATTTGCCCATAAACATGATGTAGTTAGATAACGTTTCGACCGCACTTCGGTCTTTTTCAAATCTAAAAATGGAGAAGGGCGTAGAATTCTAATTTAGTATTTTATTTTGCTTAAATGTTAATTGGTGTTATTAACCTTTTGAATTACGTCTCATGGAAAAATAAAATAAAAACATTTTTGAAAAAGGCATGGAACTACCTGTCGAAACGTCAAATTAAATTAAATATGACAAATAATTAAAAAATCGTTTTAATTTTATAAACACGCATCCCAAGAAAAGAAGTATATATATATATATATATATATATATATATATATATATATATATATATATATATATATATATATATATATATATATATATATATATATATATATATATATATATATATATATATATATATATATATATATATATATATATATATATATATATATATATATATATATATATATATATATATATATATATATATATATATATATATATATATATATATATATATATATATATATATATATATATATATATATATATATATATATATACATTTTTATTTCAATTTTCTTGATTTAAGGTCAATTTAAAAAATTTACACATACACTTTAAATCCTATATTTGCCCATAAACATGATGTAGTTAGATAACGTTTCGACCGCACTTCGGTCTTTTTCAAATCTAAAAATGGAGAAGGGCGTAGAATCTAATTTAGTATTTTTACATTTAATATTTTATTTTGTTAGTATTACCTTAGAACGTAAACTATTAAGGAAAGTACATTTATTTTTAATTTTATAAAAATGGAAAGTGAAAATTTTCCTTCTTACCTCAATACGTAGGATTATTCAAAACGGCACAAGATGTCACATTTCCACATATATACATACACATCGATACAATTAAAACACACGTATTATGTTAAAACATTAAGATAAGACATCACATTGGTTATTCCAGTATTGAAATATAAAATTTACTCAGGTTGTTGACGTCCTTCTTATCGTTGATGGCATTTTTACTTTTTTGTATTTTGACCATCTCAAAAAATTCTCTTTTTTTAGTTTGCGGTTCGGATTTTAAGATTTTGGTGTTACTATAATCAAAGGTATGTTTTTTTGAATTTTCATGATTTGTTAGAGCCGTCGCGTTTTTTTTGTCATACTTGTGACCCTTCAGTCGGTTTTCCAAGTATTGGCTAGTTTGACCTATGTACACACTGTTGCAATCTTTGCAGGGTATTTCATAAATAACATTACTTTTTTTGTTTTTTGGGATTTTAGATTTTAATCTGGAAAAATTATTTGATAGTAGATTGGAAGACTTGTGACAAGTTTGAATATTATATTGTTTAAATAATTTTTGAAGTGGTTGGGATAAGCCGTTTATAAAGGGTAAAGATATAAATTTTTTTGTGTTTGAAGTCTGATTATTTTTTCTGTCATTCGAGTTATAAAATTTGTGGATTCTACTTTTAATGGTTTTGTTTATAAGATGTTCGGGATAATTATTTATTTTTAGAGCATTTCTGGCTTTTTCTAAGGCTTGCTTCCGGTATTCAGGATCTGAGAGCATGATGGCGCGATCTGCTAAACCTACAATTACGGATTTTTTTTGGGAATTTGGGTGGTTCGATTTATAGTTTAAGTATCTAGAAGACCAAGTTAATTTTGTATACCATTCAGTTTTCATATTTTCGCCTATATGGTGTATTGTTAAGTCTAAAAAGTTAATTCTGTTATTTTTTTCGACTTCAATTGTAAATTGTAAGCTTTTATGAAATTCGTTAAATGTAGTTAAGACATTATTTACTTGATTTTCTGGTATTGTAGTAATGCAGTCATCAACATAACGGTAAAAATTAATTAACTTTTTAGACTTAACAATACACCATATAGGCGAAAATATGAAAACTGAATGGTATACAAAATCAACTTGGTCTTCTAGATACTTAAACTATAAATCGAACCACCCAAATTCCCAAAAAAAATCCGTAATTGTAGGTTTAGCAGATCGCGCCATCATGCTCTCAGATCCTGAATACCGGAAGCAAGCCTTAGAAAAAGCCAGAAATGCTCTAAAAATAAATAATTATCCCGAACATCTTATAAACAAAACCATTAAAAGTAGAATCCACAAATTTTATAACTCGAACGACAGAAAAAATAATCAGACTTCAAACACAAAAAAATTTATATCTTTACCCTTTATAAACGGCTTATCCCAACCACTTCAAACAATATAATATTCAAACTTGTCACAAGGCTTCCAATCTACTATCAAATAATTTTTCCAGATTAAAATCCAAAAGCCCAAAAAACAAAAAAAGTAATGTTATTTATGAAATACCCTGCAAAGATTGCAACAGTGTGTACATAGGTCAAACTAGCCAATACTTGGAAAACCGACTGAAGGGTCACAAGTATGACAAAAAAAACGCGACGGCTCTAACAAATCATGAAAATTCAAAAAAACATACCTTTGATTATAGTAACACCAAAATCTTAAAATCCGAACCGCAAACTAAAAAAAAGAGAATTTTTTGAGATGGTCAAAATACAAAAAAGTAAAAATGCCATCAACGATAAGAAGGACGTCAACAACCTGAGTAAATTTTATATTTCAATACTGGAATAACCAATGTGATGTCTTATCTTAATGTTTTAACATAATACGTGTGTTTTAATTGTATCGATGTGTATGTATATATGTGGAAATGTGACATCTTGTGCCGTTTTGAATAATCCTACGTATTGAGGTAAGAAGGAAAATTTTCACTTTCCATTTTTATAAAATTAAAAATAAATGTACTTTCCTTAATAGTTTACGTTCTAAGGTAATACTAACAAAATAAAATATTAAATGTAAAAATACTAAATTAGAATTCTACGCCCTTCTCCATTTTTAGATTTGAAAAAGACCGAAGTGCGGTCGAAACGTTATCTAACTACATCATGTTTATGGGCAAATATAGGATTTAAAGTATATGTGTAAATTTTTTAAATTGACCTTAAATCAAGAAAATTGAAATAAAAATATATACTCAAACTGGTCAAAGAAAAATTAAACCAATAAAATTTATATATATACATATATATATATATATATATATATATATATATATATATATATATATATATATATATAATAGCATGCCCGGTACATACAACAGGCACTCAAAGGTTATGTTAGGTTCTCCTGCCTTTAGACAATTAGACGATTAGACACGTTTATAGCTTTAAAACGCTTTTTTTATCCAAGGCAAACTTAGAGGGATAAGTTTCAATAAGGTCAATACTTTATTTACTTCATGCCCATAACTTTTTTATTTATAATGAAATACGTATTGGATGATATTTTAGTCTAAATCTTGGTGAACACGTATTTCGTACTAGCGACGTTATTTTATCTCACACTTTTCTTTCCTCGTAAGGGGAAGGTAAGTATTGTAATCGTAAAAAGTTATCCTTCCAGATCTTCCGTCTGTCTGTTCTGTCGTCTGTTTTGGCGTATAGCAAAAAAAACTACACACCTAACAGATTAGTGTCGAATTTCGGCTAAAAATCAAATGTGATATAGGGATGAACAATTTGGTAAAAATCTAATATGACAAAACAAGACGGCGGTCATTAAAATATTAAAAAGAATCAGTGTAAGTAATTATTTATCCAACTAACCTCTTATTTCACACAAAAATCAAGTGTAAACTGGTAAAATTTTGGAACGAATTCAGTATGGCGTCCAAATAAATTGTTTTTTAAAAAAGTTCTTCTTTAATTGGCTTCGAATTTAGTTCATTAAAAGATACATTTGCAAAATTTGGGTACGAATCCAATATGGCGAAACAAAATGGCGCCCTAATAAAATGTTTTAAGAAAATCAGCATAAAAGCAACTTATTCAAATTGATTTGAAATTTAGTACTAAAATTGTGTGACATTAGTGTGGCATTTGGATAAGCTGTCAAATCTTTGGTAAGGATACCACATGGAGGAACAAAATGGCTCAACAGTTTATATTTTTACTTCCCTCTTAAACAGAATTGAAATTGAGAAAAAATCACCCTCTGAGATTTTTTCAGATCTTTACATTTCAAGGTCCCCAGATTACGGAAAACATGTTTTCTCGATTCCATCGGTCTGTTTGTCCGCCTATTCGTGACCTAGCTATAAAAGTACTTATCCTTTTGACTACAAATTTTGGTCAAAAATTAATGCCATATGGGGATGACCTGGTAACATTTTGGTAAAAATCCAATATCGCCAAACAAAATGCTGGCGAAGTGAAATGTTAAAAGAATTATCACGAAAAAACTATTTTGCACAAAAATCTAGTATTACATGGGAATCAGAAATATTGGTTCGAATCCAAGATGGTGGCTTACTAAAATATTTAAAAATTTAGTCTGAAAAAACTACTTAATAGGAAGATTTTAAATTTTGTGCAAGAATTAATTATAGTACGGAAATGAACTCCACTAGTGTTCCCATCAACTGATCCACTTCCATGTTGTGGCCAGGGTTGTCAGGTGTCAAATGCGCCAACTAGATGATAAGCTAATACAAGGTACACTGGAGTCGTGCAGGTCGTTTTTTACAAAGAGTTCATACATGTCACTTTCCTCTTGTTCTTTTCAGTTTCATTAGACTTGTACATTGAATTATTAAATCTCTGAAACATTGCACCCGTTACTTTAAACCTAGTACAACATATTATTTTTAATTATAAAATATAGGTTTAACTGTAAGTAGAAGACATAACAAATGTATTTGCTATTTATTCCTCATTTTGATTTTGGTCAAATTCATTAAGCTAAACATGCGTTCTTCTACAACATTAAACTTGGCAAATTCAACAGGAGCAAAACAAAGTCGCTAAATTCCTTAAACGCTAATTCGTTGTCGGGTCTGGAATGCTGGACAACAATGGGTCAAAATGTATTGCTATTTCCTAAAATACTTTGGCCATACATTTACTTCCATTTAACACCCAGTAAGAGTTTATACTGGTTTTCAAGTGATGAAATAGTTTTCTCTTTGCAAAATATATTTATAAAAGTTATTATTAAGACATTTTTATCTGGCAATATGTGACAAAAACATTTTTGGGAAAAGGCTTTCAGTTTGCTAAAAGAATTTAAATTATCTGGAAGTGTTTTTGTAAGTCCCCTCAATAAAACTTTAAAAAATGTCCCGTCCTTACTTGGACGGTTCAATAGACATCACTCTTTATTCTAAGTTTAAATACTGTTTTATTAAAATTTACCACAACATCTGTCTCTTCTGGACTAAGATAAGAAAGTTAATTACCATAAGCAAGTTAATTCTCATAAGCAAGTGAATTATCAGAAGCACTACAAACATCTTCAACACCTATTGAAAAAAAATTGATTTGAATTTTTTTTGTGCTATAAGCATAATAAGATTTATTATTTCATCGGCTGTTGTTCTAATTTGTGTATTATCTTTCGAAACTAATTTCTGGAACAGTGCCACTCTGCCCCAAATGCAAAGAGATTTCTATTTTGATGTTGAGTAGATTTGTAGTTAAAAATCATAAGATTTATTATACAAAAAAATGTGCAAACTTTAATCAAATTGAAGCAATTTTATAACCAGACCAACAAATTATAGAATGCTAGTACAAGGTACACTGGAGTCGTGTCAGTTATTTTCTACAAATAGTTCATACATGTTGTTACTCTTGTTTTTTTCAGTTTCATTCGAATTATATGATATTAAATTACTAAATCTCTTAAACATTGTACCCATTATTTTAAAACTAGTACAACATGTGTTTTTATTATAAAATGTAAATTTAATTATAGGGAACTTAACAATTTTTTAGCATTTTTTTCCTGAGTATAGCGTTAGAGCTTGGCAAAGACAACAGGAGCAAAACAAAGTCGCTAAGTTCCTTTAACGCTAATTCATTGTCGGCTCGGGTATGGTGCTTGTTGCCCAGCATACCAAAATTTAACGCTATTTTCTAAAATACTTTGGCCATACATTTCCTCCCAGTTAGCAGTCAGTAAAAGATTATATTGACTTTCAAGTGTTGAAATAGTTTTCTCTTTCCAAAATATATTTATAAAAGGTAAATCTATAAATGTATATCTAGCAATATGTGACAGCCACATGTTGGGCGAAAAAGCTTTCAGTTTCCTAAAATAGTTTAAATTATCTAGAAGTCTTTTAATAAGTTCCCTTTAGTTCTATTAACATCACTATTTATTTGTAGTTTATATACTGTGTTATTAAAAGCTACGCCAACATCTATTTCTTCCGGACTAAGAGACTCAAGTGAATTATCACAAGCGCCACAAGCATATTCAAAACCTCTTGAAAAAAATATTGGTTTCAATTTTGTTTGTGTTATAAGTATAACAAGATTTATTATATCATCGGCTGCTGTACCAATTTCTATGTTATTATTTCGAAACATACAAAATAATTTATTTAATTCCTTAAAAATGAGATGAGCAGATGCAAGTAATTTTAATTATCACTTAATATTTCGTTAAGAACTTTAAATGTATATGTGTATTTTAATATATATATATATATATATATATATATATATATATATATATATATATATATATATATATATATATATATATATATATATATATATATATAAATATATATATATATATATATATATATATATATATATATATATATATATATATATATATATGGCCCAATAGCTGTGACTATTCATATATATATATATATATATATATATATAAATATATGGCCCAGTAGCCCGACCGAGGCATAGGGATCCCAACCTTGACCGTCTCAGTCAAGAAAATACCCCAAATTAAGGCCAAGTAAAGAAATAATAATTCCTATGCTAATGTACATAATAGATAATGGATATCCGGCCAAATAACCATCTTCTAGGCTATTAAAACACCATGTCAATGCAAGATCTGGACGTAGAACAAAGTAGTTTTATATAAACGCATAATCCAATCAGAACGCAGGATGCGTTAGGCACCGACCAATCAGAAAACACCACGTCAAGCTTCGTCAGACGAGCTTAGTTGGGGTCAGTAGAAATTCCAAATTTTGGCCTTTTCATTTTTTAGTTCCTGCATTTCCGACCTCAGGTCCTGCATATTCTTAACCATATTTTCTCTTTTAATCTCATATTGAGCAAAGAGAGATTTTATTTTCGAGCTGTTCTGATATTTTATTCGTTAAGGCATCGACCCACTTTTCGTCAAACTTAGCTAGTATTTTGGATGTAATTGCTTCCTCAATCTTATCCTCTTGCCTGGTAAAGCGAGTCATTATAAGCAGATATTTGTATTTATCGCCGCAATACAACAACAGATATCGCACGTCTACTCTTGTCGAGACATCGAACTGAAAACAGTCACTATCAAGTTGCAAAAATATTACAGTCAAAAATCGGTAAGTATTTAAGTCACAAATATGAAAAAAATTGTTAATAATAGTTACAAGTAAGAATCAAAGTCAAAATATTTAAGAGCAAAAGTTACGTTTCAAAAATTGCAAAAAATTCTAATAATGAGAATTACGACAAGAAGTACAAATTTCTAAACAATAACACTTGAACACTTTAGCTGAAATTCTGAAAGTTACTCAGAGGGAGGACCTATATCTGGTGATGGTCTGGGCTTGATGAACGCTTGAAAAAAGGAGACAAAGACTTGGCTGACCCTTTGTTTCTGCGCGCAATTTATACATCCAGTAATTTTTTCTTCCAGATACCCCCTACTAGAATATAGATCAAGAGAACCATATCTAATCTCCGAGGACGATCTTCACAATCTATGCCTTACTCGGAACCTAAGTGCAATGGAACGCATGTGCAATGTTCCTCTAGTTGTCTTCGGCTGTGTCATTAAGAATGGCAATTAAGAAACGCACAATATACTGCAACCGGTGATTAAGAAGGGCAATGAATTCATGTGTCACTAACGAGATGTAATCGCGATTTGCTGAAGATTCAAATTTCGGTCTATATTTATATGAAAATCCTGCCGACGTCACGGTTACTCTTTTCCTGCAGCTCTAGACCAATAACAGCATTTTTGGGCGGAGTCCCATGGGAGTCATGGTTTTTTGTATTTTGGAATTTCTGTATTTTTCCCGTAAAGGGCATCACATTATCTGCATTCTGGCAAAGTTTCAGAATTTTTCAAAGACTTTTTTATTTTTTCCAGAAAAAATTCGTACGGCTTAAAAATGTATTTTAAACGCTGTATTATATTTATTTAATCATTCCGTGAAAGCTTGGGATTTTTCCTATAAGTAGTTTTTTAAATATTGGAACTTTTCTGCAGGACGCGGTGCTTTACTCTCGAGGCTTGTTTCCTGGTTTTCAGTTGATTTTTCCGCAATGGAGTTTATTATAAAAAGTGTTTCTTGTATTAAGGGCTATCTTTTAGTGAAAGACCGATTTCCATATTTAAAAATTTAATTTTTTGTTATTGTAAAATTGTCCAAAAATTGAAAATTAACTTTTTCAGTTTTTTACCTACAAAGCTGAAATTCTGGTATCAGGTAGTTTTAGTGATTTGGAGAATTTTCTTTTATTGATTATTCCCTGGGTAATTAAGTTACTTACTTCAAATTTTCAGAGAAGGTATATTTGGTTGGTCCATTTCGAAATTGCATTACGGCCTTTGGCTAATCTCAAAGAGAAAAACGTTTATTTACAAGTATGAGATTTTCAAGGCGTGTTAACGAATTTTTTAATTCAAATCATAAAATTTTAAAGTTAAATAATTTTGTTATTTCCTGATGGATTTTGATGATTCTTTTATCAGTGTTATTTCCTGATGGAACTATTAAACATTGACTTACAAAAGTTTGTATAGTACATCTCAAAGTATATCCTTTATGACGACAATATGCTACCGATGGCAGTTTCTAGTGAAGAAGAATAGAAGCTAGAGAAGCATTACACATAACTCAAACTTTAAATAAATCAGACTAAAAAATACCTTAACTATTACAAATCTAACGTAAATTTATTAAAAAATATATTTTAAGGTATTAGAAAATTAATCGGATGATTCCAAGAGCTATACATCTAAGCCACTATTGTTGTCTAGATCTGACCAGCATTCTTCATATGACCCGTGTTAACGGTAAAACATAGATCATCTAGTGCATTGTCAATTATGTGTTCCCTTTTCAGTTTTGATATCTCACATTCTTTGACGTTGTTCATGTGTTCGTCGGAGAGTACAATCAGAACCCAGCGAATTATTTTTAAATACGACCGCAGCAACAATGCGTCCTTCAGGGGGCGTTCGACTTTGAAACAGAAATTCGGCGGCTTTGTTCTGCGTTCAGATCTTGCATTGACATGGAGTTTTAATAGTCTAGAAGATGGTTATTTGATGATTAATTATTATTTCTTTATTTGGCCTTAATTTGGGGTATTTGCCATGTATTTTAATGTAAAACATCAGGTATTACAACAATATTTTAGTTATAAATGAACCATTATTTCTAATTTATAGTATTTCTGGCGATAATAGTTGTATTGTAGAAGAAACGCTCAACGATGTTACTTTAGAGTCTGAGTTTAAAAGCAGACAACTGGAGAAAATCAAAGAGCAGTACGAGAGATTCTTAAACGAGACTTAAACTAGGGAAAATGAGCTAAATGAAATTATTTGTACAAATGAGTTAGCAATTAAAAGTCTACAAGAGAAGGTTTTAGAATTAAATGACTCCTTAAAAAGGTATAAATGGATAACAAGTACCACACGCAGCACTCCGATGATGTGTACTAATACAACCTGCGGCACCATGACCGAGTCAGAAAAAATACCAACGTTAAGAGAGTACTCAACAAGTTCTTTAGCAAAAAAAAATAAGAGTACCAGCATTGCAACATAATGTGATGGTTTTGTGCCTTGTATCGAATCGCCTGCGCCGTCTACTGTGAAACTACAAAAAATCGGCCCTAAAAGGGATACGAAGAGGGTGGTTTTGCTTATCGATGATTCCGATAAAAACATTAATTCTTACTATTTTGAAACCGGGTGCTCTTCTCGATCAAGTAATTGAGAACGCAGTTAAACTGGCCAGAAACTATACATTGAAAGACAATATTGTTATAGTAGTAGGGCATAATAATTTTCAAAGAAATTTGAAATTACCTATATTTAAAAATATGTAAAACCGTTTGATGAAATGTCGAGACATTAATATTACTTTTGTAGGTATTCCTCTAAACCGATTAAATAACAAGCAAATAATCGTTTTTAATGATAAGCTATTTAAGTTCTGTGCTAAATTAAATTCCTGTCTTCATGGTAGAATAAGTTTTATCAACCCCAATTTTGGAAGTAAAGGTGTGATTAGCAAGTTTAAGTTTAAAGCTCTGTAATATTATTCGTGTTTTTATTGTTAAGCAAAATAATCTTATTTTTATTGTTTTAGTGGATAGTTGCAATAATATACATAATGATATCAACGTTGGTTGCCATTCAAATGTGAAAAAAACTTTATTTGAGAAACTGGGACAAGAGATAACGAGTTTTGTTTCAGTGCCTTATAAAACTGATTTTAACAAAGATGTTAGTGATACCCTTTCTCATGTTATTGATAATGTATCTATAGATAGTTTTAAGGGATCGGAAAATGATACTGCCTCTGAAAAACACCCCTTTTTATATCCACGTCTGTCCCAAAGGGGACTGGAGGAAATCTAGAGGAAAATTCTCATGTATCTTTAGAACAATTAATAATTGACAGGGAAATGTTTTTGAATAATAAAATATTTCACATGAATATACAGTGTTAGTCAAATAAAATTAATTTGTTGGATTTGTTTTGTCAACAACTTTCACCAGACATTTTATGTTTAAATGAGCACTGGTTGATCAAGGGTAAATTGTATGAAATTTATATTAATAACATAATAACTATAGATCCTAAGCCAGTTTTCTAGAAGTGATCACGCCCACGGTGGTTCAGTGATATACTTCAAAAATTATTTACTTCCTAGGGAAGTTAGTTTTTTATTAATAAGTAACATTTCTGCCGAAACAATTCTAGAATGCCTATGTATTAGACTGGACAATAGAATTGGCATTATTAATTTATATAGCCCTCCCAAAGGAGATTTTATCCAATTTCTTGATATTTTGAGTGAACTACTAACTCAGGAAACATCTAATTTTAGCTTTATATTATTGTGTGGAGATCTGAGTGTTGATGGGGGATGGTTTGAGCATGAGTTACAAGGTGCTGTCTGACCTTTTTGAATCTTTTCAGCTATCCTCGTTACAAGGGTGTGCACTGGTCCTAAATCTACCTCTTCCATTTTAGATTATGTGGTAACTAATAGACCGGAAATGATCAGTAAATGTAACAACTTTGAGCCCGGTCTCTCTTACCATTTTGGACAGCTTGTTTACTGCCGTTTTCCTATTCTCCTTAATACAATTGACACAGATTTCTACTTCTACCATAATATTCGTCTTTGTAGTGTTGAAAATTTTTCATACTATTTTCACTCATTTTATAAGGAACGTCACAATGTCGATGAAAACTTTAATGAATTGTTTTACAGCTTTTGCTGGAGCTTTGAGGTCTGTATACCCTTGCAACAGAAAAAAAATAAAATTATAGACAAAGAACAAAAGATTACCTTTTCACAGGGATTATATGATGAATTAGAGGAACCTAGAAGGCTTAACTGGTTGAAAAACCATACAAATGAGAAAGCGATTTGGGAAGAGTATCAGTCTTTGAAAAAACATTTAAACAAAAAAATTCAGCCAGAAAAACAAATGTATTACGATAATTTAATCCCCATTTCCACGAATAAATCAAAAATGTCATGGAATATTGTTAAAAATATTCAAGGCATAAATAATTCAAAAAAAAAGAAAATCTCTGATCCACATTATAACAAACAAAAAATTCTAGTGAAATTGCCTTGATCTTTGGAAGTTATCTTTCCTTCGCGATAGAGTAAAAACTTAAGAATTATTTTGGTGAAACCTTTTCTAATATTTGTATTTTGACTAAAAAGCATGTCCTTAATTCCATGTTTTTGAACCGATTAGTAGTAACGAAATAATTAATGCAGTGAATAAATTTCCAAATAAGAATTCTGCGGGATTTGATGATATCCTCATGTCATTTATAAAGAAAGTTATTGGCGAAATAGCTAATATTCCTACTATTCTGTTCAATGTTTCAATTAAGTCCGGAGTGTTTCCCGAATGCCTTAAACTGCCATTGTCATACCCATATTTAAGAAAGGAGACCCTTGTCTAGTGGAAAACTATTGACCTATTTCTCTGCTGAGCTGCTTCTCTAAAGTTTTAGAAAAACTCGTTTACAACGAAATGTATTCTTTTTTGGCTAAACATAAATTTTTTTCAGATCGTCAGCGTGGCTTCCGTCGGGGGTTGTCTACTTAAAAATAAGATTGATAATAGAGAAACTGTAATTTCAGGGTAGTATCTGGATCCATTAATTTTCCTCATTTTCGTTAATGATTTACTTGAACATATTTCCCTATTCTTTGTGGTTACGATTGCGTATTTTTATAGACTTTATTTTCAAGATTTTATATTTTGTTTGTTGATTTTGTAGTTTAAATTAATGTTTTAAAGAAAGGTAGCCACACTGCTTTAGAACATTAAGACTTTGGAAGCCGTTTTCAATTATTTTGGCAAGCTGAACTTTGAAAAACGACTCGAATTGAAGACCAGTAGTCGACCTTTGAGGAAATTTAAAATTCAACAAACAAGGAAAGACAAAGACAAAGAAATAAATCGTTATTTTTGTAAAAAGTATGTACGATGTATCTGCCTGGACATGCGGTCGCGAAGTAACAAAGGCATGTTATTGTTTCGTGTGTCTGATCTTTTCAGATGATTCTTTGTGTTGTATATATATTACCCCCCTGAAAGTTGACCACGAGCCGCTACTGTGTATGGAAATAAAAACCATACGCAAAACATCATGTGGTCTCCGTTGACAGTGATTAACCAGCATTGGACAAATTTCTAGGGTGTTCAAAAATCAATAAAAGCTCCTAAGTTTTAAACTCTTTAAAAAATTACGTAACTCTTGAAACCCTTTTAAGTGTTTACTATCCAATTGTTTATTGTTCAGTTGCTTATAATATTGTAGTATGAGGTCAGTCATCCGACATCAATAAAGCATTTGTAGCACAGAAACATGTTATTCGGATTATTTTGCGCGTGTCATCTCAACTTCGTGTAATGAAACTTTCCTCAAAAATAATATTCTTACTGACCACTCAATTTACTAATACTAAAATTGTTATTTTCATAAGAACAAACACCTTTATCGGCTTAATGGTTGTTGCCATAACTATGACACTCGGAATAAATGTCATGTCTCGCTTTTAAAGCACAAGTTAAAAATGTCTAACAAATTTCCTCTATGTGCCGGTAGCGGTATTTTCCATTCATAAATTTGACTAACGCTTTGTAAGTGTGTGAATTGAAAATTGACTACTTTGTGTATTAATTAGTTAAGTATAAATGGCTACTTTGTGTATTAAATAGTTAAGTATATGTGTGATGTAGTTTGTTGATATATGTCATGTGCTGAAGCACAATTTTATTATTTTTTAGATTTTAATATTATACAGCTATGACAATATCTACAAAATGTAATTCTCAAAATGTAATATATTTTGAATGTAGAGAATTCTTTCCTGATTTGGCCCATTTTGTAAATACGGGCAAATCATGAAATGCTGTACTGTTTGAAGAAATATTTAACAAAGTTATGAATATACTGTTTAAACATTGATTAAGTTTTTTTCTGTATGGTATAAACTTGTATATACGTATTTTATTTTCGAAAAGAAAGGGAAACTAGGTCATAAAAATTCAAAAAATGAAAAAACCCAAGGTCGTTATTATAAAAATGAAGATTTTATATACGTGAAAGCCATCTGATAAATACGGCTCTTTTACAGTGGTAAAAGTAAAATGTAGTACAATAATGTTCCACAAATTATATACGGCACTGAAACAAAACTCGTTATCTCTTGACCCAGTTTCTCAAATAAAGTTTTATTCACATTTGAATGGCAACCAACGTTGGTATCATTATGTATATTATTGCAACTATCCACTAAATCAATAAAAATAAGATTATTTTGCTCAACAATAAAAACACGAATAGTATCACAGAGCTTTAAACTTAAATTTGAAACTTGCTAATCACTTGCTTGCTTGCTTTATTTCCAAAACTGGGGTTGATAAAACTTATTCTACCAGGAAGACAGGAATTTAATTTAGCACAGTACTTAAATAGCTTATCATTAAAAACGATGTCTCGACATTTCATCAAACGGTTTCACATATTTTTAAATATAGGTAATTTCAAATTTCTTTGAAAATTATTATGCCCTACTACTATAACAATATTCTCTTTCAATGTATAGTTTCTGGCCAGTTTAACTGTGTTCTCAATTACTTGATCGAGAAGAGCACCCGGTTTCAAAATAGTAAGAATTAATGTTTTTATCGGAATCATCGATAAGCAAAAGCACTCTCTTCGTATCCCTTTTAGGGCCGATTTTTTGTAGTTTCACAGTAGACGGCGCAGGCGATTCGATACAAGGCACAAAACCATAACATTATGTTGCAATGCTGGTACTCTGATTTTTTTTTTGCTAAAGAACTAAGTACTCTCCTAACGTTGGTATTTTTTTTGACTCGGTCATGGTGCCGCAGTTTGTATTAGTACACATCATCGGAGTGCTGCGTGTGGTACTTGTTATACATTTGTACCTTTTTAAGGAGTCATTTAATTCTAAAACCTTCTCTTGTAGACTTTTAATTGCTAACTCATTTGTACAAATGATTTCATTTAGCTCATTTTCCCTAGTTTAAGTCTCGTTTAAGAAATATACCCCGAATGGAAAACAATTGTATAATGTAATTCTGAAAATCTTTTGATAGGCCTTTGAATCTTTAATTCATTTAAAAAGAATTTCCTGTACACGAATTTGTAAGCGTACTGGAGATTGTAGACAAACAAATTCTGTTTGCTCCAACTGCGAAATTGTATCGCCAAAATTAAAATCTGCATAAACTGTAAATATGGTAAGGAAATGTTGAAGATTCCCGACATTAGCTACAATCACTCGGTTTTCTATAGAAAATGCAAGTGTCACCAAAGTATGAATAGCATCCAATGTTATATGAAGAAAAATTGCTTTTGCATAAATGTAGCAAGTCAGAGCAGTAAAATGATGATTGAATGATGAGATAGAATGATAGTTATTTTATAGAAAAAAAAACTCTTGTTGGATGTTTGACGAAAACTCACATTACAGGGGGTTTAAAGGACAATGAAATTCCTGGGTATAAAGATTTCATATGTTTTTCACATGGTTTTCTTACGGGTGGTATCACAATCTCTGTTAAGAATACCGTACCTGCATATCTTCAATCAATCGAAAGATTGGACTGCTTATAAAAATAAAAAAAAAAGTTATAAGAAGTGAGAATGCTTTTTATGAAGAAAACATAGACAGTTGTAAAGGTAATAGCAAAATAATATGGCGTACATTTAAGGACTTGGTGGGTAGTACATAGAGTCATGATGGTGTGTTCGAGAATATTATCTTCCAAAATAATACCGGTACCTTCGAAGACCAATTTAATACCTACTATGCCGAAAGTATCAAAGAAATACCGGAAAGTATACCAAAGCATGCTCAAAAATTCGAAACTGTCGATTGTGAAAGTGATAATCTAAACAGTTTCAACTTAATAAATATGTGCCAACTACGAATCAAAGTAATGTCCTTGAAAAATAAATCAATTTCTGACGAAGTATATAATATAAAGTGTTTAAAGAGTGTTTTTAGACAGGTTGGCTATCCACTTCTTCATTTGCCTCATTATCAACAAACTAATTCTAAATTCTTCTAAATTCTAACGACTAACTAACTAACGACCTACATAAGATATTGAAAAAATCTATCTCTTCTACGCTTATTTGCAGATGATACCCTAACTGGAAAAGATGGTCAGATGCTTAGTGATTTAAATTTAAATTTATGTATATTGTACAATTGACTTTGTGTAAATAAATTAAAACTTAATTCTGAAAAAACAAAATATATGGTGTTAGGTTGTAAGCTCATTTGGAAGTCATACATTGATGGTCAAAGTGATATTTATGTTGATGCAAATAAAATTGATGATTGATCAAGTCAAACACCTGGGAGTTATTCTTGATTCACAACTTAAGGGTTCCTCCCATATTGATTTTATACGCAAAAAATTAGGTAAAAAGATAGGGTTTTTCTATAGAATGTCTCAAAATATAAGTTATTGGTTTAAATTACTGATTCATAACACAATAGTTTATTCACTCTTTCATTACTGCAATTATTTACTTTTGGCTTGCAATAAGGAGGAAATAAATAGATTACAACTTTTGCAAAATAGAGTTATGGGGTTATCTTAGGAAGCAGTAGATATACACCTATAAATTTGAGGCTGAGATCACTGGGATGGCTTAGTGTTGAGCAGAGTATTGAAGTGTCAAACATCGTAATAATTTTTAAAACAGAAAGTAATTTAATGTCCCCTTAACTAAAAACTAAAAGAGACGACAAGCAAACTGGTATTGAAAATTGAACAACTGCTTTCAAAAAAGTTCACGGGTTGGTTGGATGAAGCAACCAAAAGGAGTAATTTGGCAGATGAGAACCTGCGCAAAGAAAACGAGAACCTGGGCAAAGAAAACGAGGACCTAAGAAACAAACTGAAATCTTTAGAGGCAGCACAACATATCACCGAGAATAATTAAAACTCTTCAAACTGTAAAGAATGCAAAAGAGTTCAACAGAAAGAAGAAAGAAAATTAGTACTCTCCGGAATGGAAACTTACAATGCCTTTCAAATGATTACGGAAGAAGACTGGGAAAATGAGGTTTTTCCAAGAGCAGATAGACAACCGGGATACATATGGGATATTTCACCAGACTACGAGCTGATACTTCCCTTCCGTGCGACGTTAATTTTGAATCGGACTCAGAAGAAATAAGAAGGGCCATAGAAAACTTCGGAGCCAAACACGAACTTAAAAAATAGGGCAAACACCAAGGAGAAGTGGCTATGATGACCCACACCCTAGGGTTTCCAGACGGTAAAGAGGACTTTGTGGAAAATACCAGAAACCCCATTAATAATAGATGAAAACTCAAGAGAAGCCGATGACAGTTTGACCTTTAGTTGTCTAAAGGAGATAAAAACGTATGTACTAAAAAGCAACAAAAAGGTGCTGGCAGTACCCGAAATCGACAGTGTATCTGGCGTTCAGATGAACAGAATGCCTGAATTCCTTTTTTTCTGGAACAGACGTTAAGGTTGTGAATTTCATAGAAAACAATAATCAAGAAAAGGGGATACATCGAAAGAAAAGGGCTAAGAGGAACACAGAAACGCAATCATTTAAAAAGCACAGAGACCAGAGAGCGAGGCACTACTTGCGAAAATGAATGGTAAGACCTTCGCAGATTTGCTCAAAACGGTTAAACAAAAAGTAAACCCAAGCGATATAGGAGTAGATGTAAAAACCGTCGCCAAAACAAAAAATGGAGATCTACTCATAACGGTTAGAAATTGGTCAGAAAAGATGGAAGTGCTGAGGCAAGAATTAACGGAGAAGGTTCCTGAAGTGACAACTACACGTTTGGTCAGTAAATTATTAATAAGGACGAGGTAATGCAAGCGATATGCAAATATACCCCTGTGAAACCAGAAAGTATAGAAATAAGAGCCTTACGACCAGCATACGGAAATAGTAGTGATGCTTGAAGAAGACGCGGAAAAACTCATTCAATTGAGTAGAATTAGAATCGGGTAAGTCAACTGTAGAATAATGGAAAGGAAAAAGGAGACTAAACGCTATAAATGCTGACAATACGGACACACTAAGTCGCAATGCAGACCAACCTTTGTTTAAAATGTTGTAAGGAATACAATGTAGAAATAAACCCTTCTGCGTACACTGCAACACAAAAGGACACCAATCCGGAGAATTAAAGTGTCCAACCAAGAAAGTTACAGACCGCACCAATAAACACATCTTATGAAAGTGCTACAAATAAATCTCAATCGAAGCCGACCAGCACATGATATGGCCTTGGCAACAGCTCTAGATTTAAAAGCGGATATTTTAATCCTCAGTGAACCAAACCGGAATGCGATTCGAAACAGGATGAACTGGATCTATGATAATGATATGAGCAGTGCGATAAAAGTGCTAAACAGCAACATAACAGTAATAGATCAAGGGAATGGCTCTAGTTTTTCGTACGTAGAAACTAATATCTGCGAAATATATAGCTGTTATGCGTCTCCGAACAAGGATATAGAGGATCTGGAGGAGACCCTAAATGAAATCGGTCGCCGCTTGAGACTCAGTAATAAAAGGGCAATCGTAGAGTGCGACTTCAACGCTAAATCCCCACAGTGGGGTATGCATTTCACCGATAGGAAAGGCGAAGTTGTGACTGAATGGCTAGCAGCAAACGATCTGGTAATTATCAATGAGGGAGATAGACCAACATTTACAAGGAAGGACTACCATTCGATGTGTAATAAAAAGAAGAGCTTGCACCCGGATTCGAAGAAGGAATCATCCCCTTACTTACCAGCATGCGTGGGACGAGTACAACGAAAGTAGAAAAAGGCTGAGGAACACTATCAAAGCAGCTAAAAGAGTGAGCTGGAAAAGATTGTGTGACACGTTTGACTGTGATATTTTTGGGGGTGGCTATAAAATAGTTATGCAAAGGATGCTGGGTTTCTCCCCCAAACCAAAACTGACCATGGATTTTGACGAGAGGGTTGCCAGCCACCTATTTCCAAAACAACCGAATGTGATATTTGATTGTGGTATAAATAGTAGGTTTTTGGATTTTATTTTAGAAGAATTGAGTAAGACTAAGGAAAAACTTAAAAATTATAAAGCACCGGGCCCGGGAAATACTCCGCCTGAAATCATTAAGCAAGTAACTGCCGACAGGCCCGCATATGCTCTGTCAGTCTATAATAGTCTAACCACCAGAGCTAACTTTCCGATAGAGTGGAAAAAAGCGAAACTCGTTTTGTTAAAGAAAGGGGACAAGCCACATGATGAACCCGGGTCTTATAAGACCAATTAGTCTTTTAGATGTGGAGGGAAAGATATAGGAACAGTTGATTCTTCTTAGACTTAATCAGGAGCTACGAAGAACAGGAGGCCTATCAGAAAGACAATATGGTTTTAGAGAAGGCAGACAGACAGTTGATGCTATTAATGAGGTGACCAGGATTGCTAAGGAAGCAGCAGCATACTCTCCCCAACACCGAAGACTATGCTCTGTAATAACACTCGATGTTAAAAATGCCTTTAACAGTGCATCCTGGCAGATTATCCTAGATGAACTCAAAAGGAGACACGTTAACAAAAATATTGTCATGATTATAGCCTCATACCATAAGACAAAGCCAGTTACAATTAGTGGGAGAATGCCACAGGGGTCCGTCCTAGGACTGACGCTCTGGAATATCCTTTATAATGGACTGTTGGAAATGGAAATGCCAGAAGGAGCAACACTTATAGGATTTGCGGACGACGTGGCAATGGTTGTAACAGCAAAAAGCGAAGCCAAACTGATGAACACGGCGAACACACCTCCTGACTACTAAAAGGAAAATAACTCCAGTACATTTCATTGTCCAGGGCATTCCCGTAACGCCAGGTAAAGCCTTAAAGAAAAGGCAGAAAAGACCGTCATTGCCCTTAAGTCTTATGCCTTACATTGGAGGACCCAGGACTTCTAAAAGACGAGTTCTGGCTAGCGTCGTTCACTCTCAGTTACTCTACGGTGCACTTGCATGACATGGCGTGACACATAACAAGAAACTGGTTCAAAAGCTTTGTAAAATCCAGAGAAAAATGTCCATTCAAGTCTGTTCTGCATATTCTGCAAGGTGTTGGTATCATTGCTGGAATAGCTTCCATCGAGCTTCGAATTGTGGAGAGATCTGAAGTATACAGAGGTGTGCAAAGAAAAGAGGCAAGAGAAAGTCTCTTGGCCAGATGGCAGGAGAAATAGGACAATAATACCCACGGACGTTGGACATGGCAGCTGATCCCTGATATCAAAAAATGGCTCAACAGACCATTTGGCGAGGTAGACTATTACCTTGCCCAGGCACTCACGGGACATGGGTGCTTTAAAAAATATCTGTATGAAAGAAGAAGATCTGAGACAGATAAATGCATGTACTACAGCGTACCGGACGATGCCGATCATATTCTTTTTGCCTGCAAAAGATGGGAACCAGATAGAGAGCAATACTTGCAAAGGGCTGGGAAAGTTTTCAATGCAGCCAATATAAAAAAAAAAAAGTAAAGATTTAGTAGAGTCAGAGGTGACCTGGAAGCAAGCTTACCATGTGGTACGAAGTATAATAGAAGCTAAAGCTCTTGAAGAAAAATAATTGGAATGCGAGAGCGAATGCCGTTGTAAATGTGAAGGAGCAGCGTAGGAGAATTTTTTTGGTCGGTAGGCGGATCTCTAGAGAGGTCGAATGCGACATTGGCCGGCCCCAACGACATCAATGGTACGGTGCATCTTTGGAAGGTTTATTACCCCTATGAGAAAAAAAAACAAAAAAAAAAAGGTATACACCTATAAATTTGAGGCTGAGATCACTGAGATGGCTTAGTGTTGAGCAGAGTATTGAAGTGTCAAACATTGTAATAATTTTTAAAACAGAAAGTAATTTAATGCCCTTTCAACTGCGATATTTTTTAATACCAAGATATCCGTAAGATATACATATAATATTTATTCAAGAAACTACTATGAAATTTAGTTTGTACGAAATACGTACGTGCAGAAATATTTATCTGTTAATGGGCTACGACTATTTAATGCTCTGCCAACACAATTTAAATAAATAAATCAACTAAAATTATCTATAAATAATATTAAAAAATTCATCTCCATAAATAAGATACGTACAATATATATATATAGTAACATTTTGTGACAAATTGAAAATGGCGAAACAAAATGTCAGCCTAACAAACTAAAGTTAATATTTAAAAATCAGCTTGTAAAACAAGCAAAAATTAAGGGTGACATAAAAATTAACTGGTGAAATTTTTATACGAATTTAAGATGGAGGAACAAAATGGCGACCAAGTATTAAATTCGTCTAAACATCTTCTTAGTCAATTGACTTTTGCACACAAATTAGACGCTACGTAGGGATAAACTGATAATATTTTTGTAAAAATTTAACATGGCAGAACAAAACGGCAGCCATTGAAAAAAAACAGTGGTGCATATTCAATTGATTTTAAATTTAATTTTGCCAAACAGTTAAGGGTGATATAGGTACAAACTGGTAAAATATTGGTACGAATTCAATATGGTGGAACAAAATGACGGCCTAATATTTTTTCATCCTATTAGGAATAGTAAGATATGGTTCTATTTAATTTTGCATATAATTATTTAATAGTTACATATAATATAGAAAACTCAAAAAGCAAGTCTACAATACTACAGATAACTTAGAAATTACACTAAACATGATATCATACGAGAAAAATTGATATATTTTAATCAAATGTCATTGAAAGAAGGTAAAAAATTTTGGACCGAGAACAAACTAAACTTAACACATAGAAAAACATTTTCGGATTTGCTAGAGGGTTTAACTAACGCAACAGACATTCATATTTTTTTCAGACTACTAATAGTCTAACAGATTCTACATTCTTAGCCTTGACAGATTCTATAAAGATAATAGAATCTCTGAAAAGCATCTAGAGTTCTGCCTTATCAATGAACATGTACTGATAAAAATTATTTCCACAATATCATCGAATGCGATTGGTGAAGATCAACTTTTTATAAGGGTTATAAAGCTGTACTTGCCTTTTTGTACAATCTATTAATTAACAACATTAATACAAACATCCTGAAAAATTCATATCCTTCAGTTTGGAAAAAGCCATCATAAAACCAATCGCAAAGGGCTTTAGGTCAATAAGTATTCTACCAGCAAATAATCGAAAATAAAAACATTTTAAATCAAATTTCAACTTTGTAGAAACTGAAAAGATTATTCCTGTTTGTCAATCAGGTTTTCGAGGAAATCATAGCACTAGCACTAGTTTGGTAAACATATTAAAAAACATTCGCTTAAATGAGGGACAGATGAAGTAATGGCTCTTCTAGATTTTAGTAAGAGTTTTAATACCTTAAATCATAAAATACTATTGACGAAACTGCAATATTTTGGCCTCTCTGAAAATGCTGTAAAATATCTGTCTAGTTATCTCTCCGATCAGCAAAGTCGCGTGTTAGTTTGTGAAGGCACAGATAGTTCTACTTCAAATTGTATGCCTGTTAATCAAGGAGTTCTTCAGGGCTCCATTTTGTTCTCCATTACTATTCTCACTGTATGTAGTCGACATGTGTAAGTCTATTAAATACGTTGAGCTTCAACAGTATGCTGATGATTCTATATACGCCAATTAGTATTCGGAATTCAGATCTAGCACAAGAACATTTCATAAGATTTTTCATAAAAAAATCGAAAAATTTGCTCAAATATTGGTTTTTAGGTGAAAAGAAACTTTACCACTTAAAGCGTTTTTTACGGTTAGGAAACATAACAGAAAAGGTTCAAAACTCTTATGAGATGGAAAATCTTATATTATCCTACTTGAATGAGGGTAGTATTTTAAATATGTATAATAGTAGGAAACATCATATGTATAGTTTCGTTCATAGAGTAGTTAAAACCGGCCAACCCAGTTATTTATCTGAAACATTTTCTGCATTTAATCACATCCACAGAACTACAGCTTTCCAGCAGTCGTTTGTATAAGTGGCAACTAAAATGTGAAATGGCCTTGAAACGGGTATAAAAAACTTTTCACCAAAATAGTTTTCCAAACACATAAGAAGTAAATTATTGCAAGGGCAGCTTTCAACATTTCAATGCCTGTCGATCGGCGTCCGCGGCGTCTAGGTCTCCGTCCTTTCGCTACTGCCCTCTGGCCAGTTTTTGTTCCATCTCGGTTTTGCCACTGCTGTTATTCCTCTGTTATTCCTTTGGTATCTTATATTAATGGTTTGATCAGCATTCGGAATATCGAAGGCACACATAGGAGTTAAATTAAATTTAAAATTAAAATCTTTTGTTATAAGTATTATTTTTATTGTATAGGTATGTTAAAGAATAAAATAAACTTAAAGTGTATAACAAAAGTGGTAATTTAAACAGACTTAGGGGTGCCTAGCATGTGATGACCATCTGTGGGGTGCACTATGTAAAAGGTCTAATAGTCGATAGTCTCTCCTTTTTGTAAAGAAGATCGGATCACATTTAACTTTGTGCATTTTCTTTGTGTAGCTCTGTTCTTTTCCGGCAAATAAAACCATTTGAAGCTAAATATATAAATTGTGCTATCTTTCACTTTTTTAGAAAAAAGGAGGAATTTTTTATTAGGAAACTTTAGGGTAATTAGTTAAAATCAGTATGTAAAGAAGTATTAATTTTTAAATTGTTTCTTTTGTTTACAAAAGTGAAAGGAAACACTATTTATACATTTGTTGCTTAATGACTATGTGCTGAATTAAATAGGGTGATAGTTCACTATTTCTAATGCAAGGAAGAATTTATAACAAGGGAAGGATACCATTTTTTTGAAATGTAGTCTTTGAATATTCCAGATGTGTAGGGGTAATTTTAGAAAAACGACCTGATTTTCGTTAATAAATTAAAAACAAAAAGACTGTGTTGTTTTTCATTTTTGGTTTGCCGGAAAAAGAATCTTTGTTTTATAAGAAAGGACATATTTTTTTTATTATTGCCCTGGGTTAGTACACAACAGTTTGTAGTATTCTAATTTTGCATTGGAAAATCCACCGTAGCAAGTGAAAATGTTTCTGAAGAGATCTCCTCATGCAGGGTGCAAAAAAAGAACTCACATTTCAAAATTAAATTAATAATTTAAGTTAATATTAAGCTTGTTTTTATCTATTTGATATTCCAAAATCTAAATCAAAAAGTAAAATTATTTTACAAAAATGTATTCAAATCATGCGAAAAATATTTTGCCGTGACTTCCGTAACAGAAGTGGTTCTTCTGCATTTTTGATTAAAGTAATATTGGGACGTAGTGTTTTATTATAGATACACTTTTTTATATAAACCAAAAAAAAAATGCCTATATTTAGGTGACCATTTCATATATTATTGAAACGTCACAAGAAGTGTTTAAACTATATATAAATAAAAAATGCGTTTTCTAGTAACACTTTTATAATTTTTATCTTAAGGAAAAGTTTACTGTTTATGGATGCAAGAAGGGCCACTAAATTTTGTTATCATTCTATTATTTTAGAAGTTATTATTAAGTTAATATTATAAATAAAAAAATTGTAGGTTTTTAGAGTTTGTACTAAACTGCCATGATTTTTATCAGATTGAATTGCCCAGAAAGTCGATTTTTGTTTGTTGCTATAAAACAATTAAAGATATGTAAAAACAAAAATGCTTAAGATTTAACACAGCATTCGAAAATGTATAATTATGAAGGTTTTTTGCCAAACATATTACTGTATTAATGTAACATTGTACAGATTAAAAACAACTTGAAGTTTGTAAATGTTATTTGACATTTCTTGTCAGCAATTTTTCTTAACATTTGCAATTATTCGAAATGTTAACCAAATGCAGAGAACTTTAAATATGCTATCAAATTTGGAAGAAGTAGCTCATTCAAGTGACGTTTTGGGAGTTGCTCTGGAAACTGCTAAGTTTCCTGGATGCATCTAATGGCGTTTACTGTGCCTATGTTGCTAGTAACAATCCTTAGCACAAACTGTTAGTCGCATATATTTATGAAAATATTTCTGGAGGTACACAACACAGAAAAATGAAATGTTCATGAATATGTGCTTAAAGAGGAAACCCTTTACTTTTATATGTCAAATTTAGTGTAACACTAGACTTTCTTAAAGGGAAGCCGATAGAAATTTTGCGTGATGGTATTTTTTTGCTCACCATTATAAAGGACCATAAAAGGGCATACATCTCATGAAAAAGTGGCTTCAATCAAATCCCGTAAAAATATAGTATGTTGTATTTAGCAACCGTCTGAGCAGAAATTACCATTGTCAAGACAAAATCATTCGAGCGGTTGTCGAGATACGGGATGTCAAAGTTTGTTCAAATCCTTTAAAAATAAGCGAATTTTTTTTTTGTGAAAAAATAAGTTTTTTTTAAGATTGTGCGTTTGTATTGTACAGAGTTGTTAATAATTTACTCTAATTAAAACGTATTATAGCTTTCCTCTAAGCGAAAAGCAAAAACTTATACATGTACTATTTCTTTTTACTAACTTCGCACCTTGCAGTCAACCACAACAACAATAAAACAACTACAGCAGAGCCGTGAAATTAATTTCGTCGACTTCAAATAAATTCACTAAAGTGTATGTAAAGTGCAACACTTTTGTCCTTTGCGGCACCCTCTCTTGGATAAAATTAAAGCGCCAAAGGGTAAAAAAAGTGGTTAATTTTTACCCTTTATATGACTCTTCTGTCTACAGAAGACCCTCAAGTGCCTGCATTACATTCTTTTATTACTTGTAAGGGGTTTGCGGTTTCTGTCTAGAAAAAGCTGGAATGTCTCTAATTAGATGTTCGAGGCCTGGAAGTGCGCAGTGGGCACACTTGCTTTTTGCCAGACAAGTTTATTTTATTCTCGTGCTTATTGGGTTTATTCTGTCCTTACATGTATATCTATTTCGAAACATATTTATTTGCTTTTGTAGTTGAGATAGGTAAGTATAAACAACAAATAAACAAGAAGTATATTCGGTGATCTTGTCTGAACATAGAGGATGAGTCAAATCTGAAACTTATTTTACGAATACTAATAATGAATATACCTACAGACTAAGTAAGAATTAAACGAACATTTTTGATTTTATCGACGTACGTCTGCAAATGTTTTTTGCTTTTGATATTCAAGCCTGAAACTATGTTGCTAACAACATATTTTTTATTAAAAAATAGTCTCCCTCTACTAATTTGAGCAGCACTTTCATACGTTATCATCAATCATGTCAACCAAAGTGCAATACGTAGACGAATTCGGGATGATAACAATAAAATTGTCAAAAAATGTTTGACTCTTGGATATTTGATGTTTTTAGCCTTTTATGTAAAAGAACTTTTAGGTGAGTTTTAAGAGTTATCGGACACTAGAGCATTTGTTGCCAGTTTTTCGTAAGCGACAAAAATCAATTTAGGAAAAAAGTTTTTTTTTTATAATTTTTTCGTATAAATTAGCCCTGAGATAAACTGGTTATATCTAATATTGATTCATTGGTATTGCTGCGTAGGAAATATAAAACAATCAAACCTGCTCACGTCAATTTACTTTTTGTCGCTTACGACAAATTGGTGGTAAGGGGCGACATTTTGAAACTCAAATATTGCCAAACAGTTATACAAGCAAAAATGAATTACTGGTGGCTAAGTATTTCTGACTACACTAAAACAGATCTGTTATAATGTACCTATATTTCTCAGGACACCTAATCAAATTATTTATAAATTTAAAAATACTGTTTTTATAACCGAAGTAAACTGAAGGTGGGTATATTTTTGCGTTAAAAAAAAACAATCTAGGAAATCTCATATTTTCAAGCAAGAGTCAAATAACATTTTACAAATTAAACTAGATCCCTTTCACCTCTATTCTAGGTTTTGGCCTGCGTAATTTATAAGTTCCCTAAGGAACTTCCCTGTCATATGATGTTTCAACTATGTAAAAGAGCTGTCAATATATAATTAACCAATACTTAGAGATCATTTCTTGATATCATTTGTTAGTTCCATTGTTTGAGGAATTAAGTCTATAGTGTTTTAATGACTTTTTAAAAGAAAAACTATTTTTTTGTTTTTAAAAAATTTCATCCTTAAATCGTTGGTGACTTTAAAAAAATACCATAAAATGGATATGTTTTTTTTTATGAAATTCCCTCTTTGACAAGATTACTTAAAGGGATTAAGAAGTGATGACATTAGTTCTTCAATTAAATAGGCTTTTAAGATCATTCTTTTGTCAATGACTTTTAAAGACATTTATCTAAAAATTAAATTCTATAAGAGCTTATACGGCGATTCTAGGAATGTCGCAAACATTGGATGGAGTGGCCGAAACCCCTGGTGTTTAAAGGTTATGGAAAACCAATATATTAGCTCCTAAATGACTAGAGGATCTTTTGCGTTGCTATTTGCAGCAAAGATACAGGGTTGCCAATGCGACAACCAATGTAATTGTTAATATGGAGAATCAATCGAAGGGCTGATTTAATCTGTGTTGTGCCTCGTTTAGGTTCTGTGTGACTATTTTACTGAGCTACAAGGGTTTCAGACTTGGAAACAGGGTTCGTTCCATGAGAAAGTTACGGCGGGTGGCTCCTATACGTGATGGTTTTGAATCTTCGTCACAAGTTCCCTTTTTACACATTTGATGGTAACTCGAAGGAGCTCTGAGACTATCATGAGTCAATAGTTTCGCTCAAGCTCCTGGGCATTTGATTCAGTTGCCAACATGATAGAAGTTTGGTACGTGTTGTGTAGCTGGCTGGACTGCCTAAGTAACTAAATTTCGTATCACTGCAGCTTTCAAGGTCTTGTATTAGCATGTACAATAAGGAATTATCATCTCATACAATATACTTTTGTGTCGTTGATATATTATGTTCGATTCTTCTGTATGGAAAGAGGGAATAGACGGTTTAAGCATTTGTTTCCGGTTCGATTAATGGTACCTTAAAGACAAATACAACTTTATTATCTATTTATTAAGCTTCTAAAGTTAAGTTTTCAAGATACTGATCAACATTTTTTGATTTATATGTGGGAGTGGTAAAATATTGTTTGAGAGAGATCGCCAGGTTTCCTGAAGAGAGGTGTCTAAATCTTTTGAGTTAATTATTGAACTATGTAAGACAGGGGCGTGCGGTGAAATTTTAAAAAGGGAAGCAATTTTTAGAAACTTACCTATTTGTAATGTAATCCGATTCTTCGATCATTTTTTGCAAATTGGTCAATGACGTCATCATAAAAACGTCGATGCTCCGACATATTTTGGAGAAGTTTATTTTCAATGGACAACAACGATGTATGCGAAAGTCTCTCCTGCCCTGTTGAATTCCTCACGAATTTTTTTATACGTTTAAGTGTTGAAAAATGTGGCAGGTATTGTCAATACTAATTCACACAATTTCGACACTTCGGTGTAGGCATCTTCCAGCTCCTTGTCTTTTAGAAGTTGCATTAATTCCTTGGCGTTATTTTTTGCGCTAATGTCATCAGTTTCGTAAATTACTTTTAGTTCAGATCGCAGTAACACTCGGTCGAAGAACTGGCCATAATGAAGAAGAAGAGATTTAAACGCATCTTCTGGAAAAGTTTTTCCTTTAAATGCATCAAAATTGCAGAGCCGAAGAATTTAAAATCATTTAAACCGTTAAATTTATAGTTTATTTGTTGCTGAATTTGATCGATTATTTCATAAAAGAGGCGTCTGTATCATGTTTGAACATCTCTTACCTTGTCTGTTCGAAGACGCTTGGCTTGTGGCTCTACATTTAACGTCATCGTTTTCTCCCAAAATAGGTCAGTCATCTCTTTTTTGGCTTAACATGGACTTAAAATCATCCACTTTTTTTAGCAAAAAGCAATATCATTTGTTTTAGTTCGTAATATATTAAAAACATTGTTCGAGAATGGAAATATTTCTGAAAATATGTTCAACAAATAATTAAAATTAAAATCTCGTTTCAAACAGTTCAAAAACCCCCTCGAACTATTTATTGCTTCTAAGTCCCACGTTTCATTATTTTCTATTAGATTCTCAAACATTTCAATCAGTGAGTCACGATTTTCAGATACTGTTAACACAAGTCTCCATTATAGTTTCACCTAGTAGAAGTTACTTTGGGTAATCGTTTGTGGACAATGGAGTCCAAAGCTTGTGTACGTTTTTTTGACTTGGAAAAAAAAGCAGCCGTGCCACTTAAAGTAACGAAAAATACTTTACACTCTTTAATGTGACTGATGGACTGGGATAAAACTAATAAAACTAAATTTAATTTATGAGCAAAACAATGGACAAACACAGCACTTGGGAAAGTTTCTCGAACTTTAACTTGCGGACCCCCTAATTGTCCTGCCATCACTGCAGCTCCATCATAGCTTAGAGGAACTATTTTTTTCTCTCCATTAATTTCTTTAGTAACGTTTTAAACTACGGTATATAACGCATCTGCTGTACGATTTTCGGACACTTTCTTAAAACCCTAAAAATCGTTCTTGAATACTTCCGTCTGTATTAACTAATTAACGTAGCGTATTACTATAGGCAATTGGCTAAAATTAGTGATATCAGTTGTTTCGTCTAGAACAATAGCAATGAACCGCGCCTCGCCAATCTCCTGCTTAATTCTTTTTAGAATAATGGCTACAACAGCGGAAATTAAATCGTTCTGGATTCAATTCGACGTTCCGCGAAAAAGGCTAGACTGATTTAAATTATTTTTAAACCACTCATCATATTAAGCCACTATAAACGAAGTAAATCTTGAGAATTTCCTCTATTTGAAGAAACCCTTGTTTCATCATGACCTCTAAATCCCAATTCGTGCTGTCCGAGAAAACAAACAACATCGATAAGTCTTCTTAATATTTACCTATTTTGATCGACTAGTTCATTGTGTTGGCGGTGACTAATTTCCAACTGTTTATTAAATGCATGTTCAATTCTGGTTTTGCCGAAGAATTTTTCTTTTATGGCGGCCTGCAAACGCGCTTTGGACATAATGTGTCTTTTTACAGCTTTATGGAAATTGTTTAAATCGGAAAAACCAGTTTTATTCCAGAGACCTTTTTCATTTTCAAAAAGTAAACATGGCCAACAAAATAATTTACTTATATTTTCACACCCTGTTAGCCATTTAAACTGTTCGTATTGTTTTTCTGGATAAAAATGTCTAATACAGTTTTCCATTTTTGTGGTTAAATTTTTCATAGGCGGTTTTGCCTTTCCTTTGGAAATTATTTGAAGCTTATCAGCGAAGTTTAATGTTGGAATTCCCTTTATTATGAAGACACACACCACACATTCACACACACTCTTCTTACTAAATTCTCCAACATTTTCAACGTTATTACCGACAGCCGAAGTTGACGGCATTTGCATATCAACGTCTGTTTTATTGTCTTACATATCGCACCATGCACGACGCGACGTACGTATCACACAACACTGGATAGCCGGTCAAACAAAGAACCTACTCCAACGATAGCTTCCGCCCCCACCTAAAGCACGCGACTGAAATGCAAAAATTGCAAACAGCCGGTAGAAAGTTCAATAACCTCTGGCTCGATTCACAGGAAATCAAGCATACAGGACTTGGCGGCAGAGAAGCTAGCGGCCCGCATAGGTTCTATTCCATTTTCTATTGTCGGAGGCAAGGCCGCATTTATTATGGGCTTGATAATTAAGATACTATTTTAGCATTTTTAATATTAAACTAAATAAATTTTTTTTGGGGAAGCACTGCTTCCCTTGCTTCCTGGGACTGCAGGCCCCTGATGTAAGATTCCTAAACGCCCAAAAGTAATAGCACTTAAAATGTCATTAAGAGAGTTCTCTAAAATCGTACATTTTTAGTAAAGACAAATATTTAAAGTTTTTTTGACTTGACTTAGAAGATTAAAGTATTCGTAATACTATCGATAGATTTGGAAATTTAGATATTATCTCTATTAAAGATTTATTTGCCAATGTTATCGTGGAATTAAAACTCTTTTCAACCGAAGACATAATCGACATTTGATTTTTAAGCAAATTTTCGATTTGGCGTTCATCATGCCTAATTTTATCAAAACATTAATTGTAGCATTCGCCATGCGTAGAGACTAGGTTGAACTGAAAATGCTGCCTATCCCGTTAATTGACTCGCGGCATATGCACTAAATGCGTAGTTTTTCTTGCCAGTTGTAACTTCTCTAATTTTTTTTGACAGTATCACAAATTTATATTAGGAGGTTGATAAGCGTCTGAACTCTAATTTTCAGTCCTTCAAGGTGAAAGATCATTAAACATTTCAGTCATACTGGAGAGTATTTTGCCATTATAATAGCTTCTTGGAAAAGTTCTAGTTCCTTGCGATAGTAAAAGTAAAATATTGTAATTGTGTCATTAACATGTGTATACAGATAATAGGAGACAGGCGTCGAGATCGACACTAAGAGTCTGAAATAGAATAAAATAGTCTTAGAAAGGCTTTTTATAATTTTGAACGTTGATTTGTAGATATATTTTTGAAAGTTGAAGAAGTTCTAAAAATACTTTTTCGGGACACCAAAATTAAATAAATTAAAAGATATATATATATATATATATATATATATATATATATATATATATATATATATATATATATATATATATATATATATATATATATATATATATATATATATATATATATATATATATATATATATATATATATATATATATATATATATATATATATATATATATATATATATATATATATATATATATATATATATAAATTTCCAGAATTGAGGTATATTGAAAATTTTAACATTGTATTATTCAGCTAATTATGCACTTCTTTGCTTGAGACCACTTTTACTTTCAAATGTAGATATCTCTGTTTTGGAAGAACCGATTTTATTTAACTTAGTGTGGACAAAAAGAGTTTTTTTTGTTCTACTCGTGGAGCCATAAACTGTACCCTAATTACTTTGCTAGTGGCCACTATATGGCGTTGTTCTGGAATTCTCCTAATAATGCCGATTTCCTGAAAAAAATCAAATTTGAATGACTTTTATACCACAATTTAGATGGGCATTGAATAGTGAAATAAAAAATCCAGGTCGCATTTAAATTAAGAAAGTTGTTGATCCGATACACCGGATTGGGAAATTAACCTTGCTGTTTTGTAGCGGAGAATAAGTGACAATGACAAAGTGGAAATTATTTTCATCGCTCATCAATGAATCTTAAAATTTTAGGAAAACCAAAAAACTGGAAAAAAACAAAGCTCCAGTAGAAACTTTAGTAATCTTGCATAACTGTAAAGAACAGAACTTAAAAAAGGAACAAAACAAAAAATTTTAAATCTGAGTCTCATAATCACATAAACTTCGCAACAAAATAGCTAAAGTTAGGGCGAGGCAGGCAGGAATGCCATTCGAAGTATCTCTATAGGAGAAGGCTGCAGTCCAATCGACACAGGAAAGTTTACAGCTTTGTATTAAAAATCACGGCCTGCATTTTGAGCATTCGCGAAAGTAGTTTTCAGTAATTTTAAATATTTTTGTTGTTATTTTTGGTTTATTGTTAGCTCATTTCGACGTTTTTCTTTTATTGTTTCACTGAAGCAAGGTTTAATCTTTTTGCCCAAACCAGTTGTGCCCTGACTTGCTTCGCCCTAGCTTTAGTTATTTTATTGTGAAGCTTATATGTTTGATACTGAGTTTTATTATTTTATGCTTTGTCCCTTTGTTAGATTTTGTTCTTTACAGTTATGCAAGATTACAAAATTTTCTGTTGGGGCCTTGTTTTTTTTCCGGTTTTCTGGTTTTCCTAAAATTTTAGGATTAATTAAAATGAGAAATGAAAATTATTTCCACTTTGCCATTGTCACATTTTCTCCTCGACCAAACGGCAAGATTAATTTTCCAGTCCGAAGTTTCGGATTTGAGAGACCATCTTTTCAAAGCCCTTCATAACTACTAAATAAACTGTGACATAAAAGTCATAGCGTACCATTTGATTTTTTTTTGAGAAAATCAGCATTATTTGGAGAATTTCGAAACAGCGCCATCTTGTGGCCACTAACAAAGTCATTTCGGTAGAATTTATGGCTCCAGGAGTAGAGCAAAAAAAGACACTAAGTTGAATAAAATCGGTTCATCCAAAACAGAGATCTACATTTTAAAATAAAAATGTTTGACCTTTCCTCACCTCTTTATTTTTCAAAATAAACTGAAGCAAAAAAATGCGTAAATGGTTGAAAAATACAATGCTTATATTTTCCATATTCCTCTATTATGGAAATTTAAGAGAAAAGTGGCTTTTACTCTTATGTGTTGCTGTTACGCCCCCTAGCGACCAAATTTCGAACTTGAAAATAATTTATTGGCCGAATTACCTCTAGATATTTTTTCCCTAAAGTTCTGTCATTAAACAGTTTTGCTCACGGTCGCGAAAATAGCATTTGGCATGTTCAAAGCTTAGTGCTTCGCATTCGAATGCCTTTACTGAATTAAACGAGGTACAATGCAGCTTATTTTAGGTAAGTTTAATAATTTGTATATTGCGTTAATGTAATTTTGTTTACGTCACTTTTTTTATGAGGATACGTTTTAGAACCATACAAATTTTCTGCAATTAAAATGTGTAATAGATTTTTTTTTTAATTCATTGGTACAAAAAACTGTAAAAATATTGTTATTCTGATTATTTCCAAAATCAATAGACTTGCAAAATAATTACCTACAGTTTTTTATGCGCGCGAAAGCCTTAATTTAAAATCCCTGAAAACAGCGAATGCAAAAATGCAGAGGCAAAAAATCCCACTTTGGATATAATTTCTGTAGATTGTGCAAAATGTAATATCCAATTTCCATTAGGCATGCTAACAAATATTTATATTTGTTATGCAGCAAGCAGTTTTAAAACAAGGCCGCATTTTTAGAAGCGTAACAAACTTTTTTATTTTATTTTAATAAGTCACTCTAATTCAGAAATATTAAACTTCGTGCGACAGAAAAGTATTCCAATTTGCATTCCGAGCAATGAATGACTCGTTAAAAGTATATTCTTATTTCCAGATCCCTCATTTCTCCTTGCAATCACAATCATAATTTTTAAATGCTGCTTGAAGCAAGTTCTAAATGTTAAATATTTTTCTTGATTTTGAAAAATAAGTCATAAATGAATTATGTTAGAGCATGCATGAAAATGAGGAACGCATATCCCTAGAGGTCGTCAACTGGACATAGTGGGTACGCGGTCATATTTATGTAATGACATTTGGAATTGCTGGAAAAATGAATACATTAAAGTTTTTTGGCTCTCTTCAGCTGATAAAACCTAATAATTAAATTTTCACATAACTTATATGCTATGTCCTATTTTGAAAGTTTTCTTGTTTCTCTTGGTTGATTAAATTATTTGCCCCAGTTTGACTTCTAACCTGGTTACTGAGATCTAGCGAATCTTTTAAAAGAATAATTATATTTTTGACGACATTTTTCTGAAGACCTTTTAGAGAAATGTTTTTCCCAAAATGTCCTTCAATTTAAAATTCGCGGGTTTCTTTTTTGTTCTTCTTAATCTGCCTTCGCCAAATGAGGATTTGCGAATTCAATATCGAACTTATTACTATCTTCTGCTGAAAATTTGCTTGAAATTTAAATCTATTCGAGACATGGTTTAACTATGACAGCTTTTTTCTTTTCAGCCTTCTTTTAAGTCAAGCTGGCTCTAAAGTTTTTTTAAGTATCTGAAAAATGAAAATATTATACAGGAAATTTATTGATACTAATGTTTTTTTTATTTACAGAACATCTAATTATTATATTATTATTAATAAAAAATGTTTAATTTATAATAATTGTATCTTCATAAAAGGTGTTTTTATAATATTCATTTTCTATATATTGACTTGTGAGATCTGTTTTGGAAATGCTAGGTGGACATATTTGTATGATTTTCTTTTACTATAAATAGATATATTAAACGTCTAGAAATGTTGAAATAAGTTACCATTGCAACAGGAACTAAACATTGGTCTCGTCAAGGAAAACTCTTACCATGCAGTTTCAGTTATCAGCTATTCAATTGAGGGGTTTCTAATTGATAAATGGGCAACAATTCGTTGTTTAATTATTTCTTATAAATTATTAATGTTGGGATATATCAATCTTAATATTAAAAAAAGGCACTGGGTATTATAAATTTACTACTTGAATTATTGGAGTTCTAGTCACCGCTGCACAAATTTGACTACACAGCAAAGCAGTTCTAAGCAGTTGAAAAATAATAAAGTTCTCTTCAAACAATTTGCTGCCTATAAAATAATAATACTTCTTAGTTTATTCATATTGCGAATTCAAAGCCTCCACCACCACCACCTTTTATAGGGTGCTAATTTCAAAAACCTGAAATCTTTAAATAAATGTTGATAGGTAAAAGATATGAGTCAAAATGTCAAAATTTAAATTAATAAAAACATGCCTAGAGGTGAAAAGCATTTATATCTGCTTCTTAGTTTCGTAGTAACAAAAAATCAATTCTAATTATTTTGCATACCATGTGCCACTAAGCATAAGGTATTTCCGTCTTTTTTTGTTGCAACAAACAAGATGATAAGTACCTCTGAAAAGACTAAACATTTCAAATAGATTTCACTGTTTGACGTCGAAATATCTATATACGGAATCGTTGCAAAGAGCACTTTAATCTGATATCCATCATGACTATGTTTAAAAAAGTTATTCCTATCGTAACACCCAAAACACTGCGCTCCGAGATACTAATTTTTTGTTAAATCTATACCTACAGGTCGTGATACTTGCTAAAGGCATAACAAATATCATAGGTAGCTTCATCAAATTTTAGTCATGTTTTTATTTTCTATACTTTTTCGATATTCGCCACGGGAGTTATGTAGCAAAATATTCATTCGGCCATAGTAAATTAGGTTAAAAAAATCTAATGCTAATATGATTTTTACATTTTTTTTATTGATATTGTATATAAACAGAAGAACATATTGCCAAATAACTTCTAAACAGTGGAAGTATGGAAAAAACGAGGCAAAAAAATTTAAAATGGAGTTTGGAATCTGGCCAATCTACTAAGTTCGGTCTGTGTCGGTTAGAAATAAAAAGGCAGTAAGTGTAAAAGATAAGTGTCCCAAGCTTGTTTTAAACACCAATGATAGCGTTTTACATGTAGGTAATACAAAAAGTAAGCTGTGTCCAAATTTTAATTTTATTTATTTTAAACAACGTCGAGGAGGCTTTTATAATCTGATAAAGTTAGAATGCTAAAATAATAAGAGTTCATGCCCTCTAGTGGCACTGTAATAATGTTCTACTTTCTAGGTCCAACCAAAGTAAAAAAACTGGTAGCAACAACAGTAAAGATTGAGCAAAAAACTGATCTTTTAAAAGGTTTTGTTTTTCAAATTGGCGTGTGTATGTGTGTTTGTCATGAGGTAACTGCGAACAATTACCCTTCACTAATCAGGCAGTTTGGAAGGTGTTTTGTAAGAGAGCAAACAGAATTGGTTTGAAAATTCTACTGCGAATTTAAAACTATGATAGTTAGAAATAAAAGTTTTTGTTTATTTTGATACGTTATGGCTCGTAGCCAATTCTTATATTGTAAAATTACCTTAAAATAAATTATTTATGATTTTTTTGTATTTCATTAAGTAGTAACAATTAAACTCGGTTTAGCAGAATTTATCGAGCAATTGTTAATTACTGGTAACTGAATATTAGGCTTTTTCGGTAATGCGTAAGTGTGTCTGCAACGTTGATATATTCATATTTTATAATAATTTTCTGTTTTAGATATAAAAAAATGGGATAATTGCGTTATCGAAAAAGATGGGTAAAGGAGGCATCAACTTAAAGAGTGAAATAAAGGCCTTTGAGATTAAAAATTAAAAAAATAGATCTTTTTTTTCTGCGACTGTAATGGAATCTTAATATTCCGAGATCGTTTTTAATTACGGAATCACATCCATTCCATCACTTGTTACGGTATTAATCATGCCTTAATAACTACTGAAATATGTACTAGTACGATATTCACTCGTGCGGAATACGCCGTATTCCAAACTTGGGAGATAATATTCTAGGCATTTTTAAAATGTTTGTTTGGAATGATGAACAAATTTCGTTTTTTGGCTTTTTCACAACAAAAAAACTAACTCTAAATTGATTGAAACAAATTATTTATATTTATAATTTATATAAGAAAAATACATATCACAAAATCCTCTCATAGAATGTTTCGTTAAATAATATAAAAAATATTATTTAAGCAAAAATAAGAAATTGCCTCATTTACTTTAGATTTTTATAGATATATAGCACGTACAAGTGCTTGCTTTTATCCTGTGGAAGCTCATCAGTGGGCCAATCGAAAAAGAAATTTCTAAAATTTTAAAATCAATTCTTTTCAATTAGAAATGCTTCTTTTTTTCGATCGGCGCATTAATGAGTCCCCACAGAATGAAAGCACTTGTACAACTGTTATGTGTCTATAAAAACCTAAGGTAAATGACAGACAGGATTCCTTATTTTTGGTTAAATAATATTTTTTTATATTACGTATTGAAACATTCCGTGGATTGAGAATTAAATCGATTCTATTCGTTGTTTTTCGTTTTTCACAAGTTTGCAATTTATTTTATATTTAAATTTCTGTTTCGGTTATACGAATTAAGATAATTTGGCAAATTTCAATAACTTGTCTATTATTTTAGACAATTCAATATTATCATAACTTTTTGAAAAGTTATAGTGGCTTTAATTCCGTTTAAACTGGGCAACCCCGTTGTTGTCATTTTGTTTGCCTTTTGATAAAGAAATTCATCCATTTCTCTGTTTTATCACGCTGACGTAAAATATAAGTATATTGGTTTTAGAACCATGCATCTTTCTGCCTATTCACTGACGAGCAAGTATATTGTTTCACTCAACTTTTTTTTCTATTCGGCTTTTTGGCTTTGTCCACCATTTTTATAATTGAAATATTTTATTACTCGATGTACTCATTTGTAGGTAGCATTGATGGTGTAGTATATACGTTATACAGACAGATATATATTTATTTTTCTTAATAAAATATTAAATTTGATAACATATACACGAAAAAACTATACGTGTGCAAATATATATATTTTTAATTTCTATCAGATCATGGGAAAAATGTTAACCAGAGAACGATTTGATAAGAATAATATAAATGTTGCTACTATTTTTAAACCCAATATTTCTACCTTAGATGAAGCAAATCATAGCAAATGTGTAAAAAATATATTATTGTATTGCTTAAGCGTGAGTATAAGTGGAATTGTAATTGTAAATTGTCACCGCGTATCATACAGATCATTATACAATATGTTGAAATTAACTCGCTTATCATAATTAAATTTCATCATATCATTTTATAACTATCTCGGAACCATTCTGCTATTTTTTTGTTTTGCCTCTGATTATTATACAAGACATAAATGTTTTAATGATATGCAGACCTGCAAAGTGCCCAAAACAGGCTATAAAGATAGTTATAAATTATTAATTAATTTTTAGTTGGAATACTAGAAATGTGTTTCTTATAAACATAGACGAGTTTTCCTAAATTAAAATTAGATAGTTTTCTTATGCCTTCATAGTAACTAACATTTTTTAATTATAATTTGTTTCTTTAGTTCAGAAAAGCATCAGTGTTAGCTTACTACCATCATCAATTTGTTAGTACTGAGTAACAAATTGAGATTTAACGCAACGATGTTGACGGCAAGTCAATATTGACTATGATACATGAGTCCTGATCATTATCGGCGGATTTTAAAAACTTTTATGATTTGTTTTTTAGCAATTTAAGAACGTCAATTTGAAAAAAAATCTGTTCAAGATTAATGAAAACAGAATTGAAAATTGATATGCTATTTAGATGAACCTGTAAAATATTTAAAAGAATTATAAAAAGATTAAGTTTTTGCGATAGTTTTTTGGTATTAACTTTTTTCTTCCATGGACATAGAAATATTAAAACTGGGGTGATGTCAAATATTTCCAAATTTTAAGCGATCTTATATAACACCCTATAAAACAAGTCGAGAGAATTTTTATACAAATCTTTTAGGTCTTAGCTTAAGTAATACAATAGTCTATTTGACGCGAAAATTTATTAAATTTGTTAAATCTGGATCCGATATCTTCGGCTTTAAAGACAGTAGCACAATGTGAAGTATTCCTAATAATTGATCATTAGTTTATTTCAGGTTTTATCGTTGTTTAGGAAACTAAAGCATAAGAACAAAAAATGGTACTTTCAACAGGCAAAAATTTAAAAAGATACCAATAGTGAAAATAATCGCATATGGAAATGTGGCATTATTTGGTCTTTTGGTTTTTTTGAAATCTTTGCGTGTAAAATAGCATCTCTATAAAATTTTAGATCGCCTCGGTTTCAAATACCCTACAGCTATTTTCACAGTTTGTAAGTTAGGAGCAATGAAAAAAATGTTAGCTAAGAAGTCCTTATAGACTAGAAATCTTCTGCTATAGAAAATATAATTCACCAGTGCGACTCTAGATTTGGCCAGATAAAAGAAATTATGACGCAAAATTGTACAGTAAATATGCGTTTTTCAGAAATTAAAAAAAAACACACACATGCAAGGTACCTTTTTTTGCAGGTTTTCTCGAACCATCTGTTTGAAATTTTATTGCCTTAAGAAAACGGTGCCATTTTTTAAATGGCGGCGCCAAATCGGTTTACAAGAATATTTTAGTTTTTGATAGTATAGTGTTTTTTATAGGGTCTTTTTATATTGTCCTCCACCTGGGTGTGTGTAATTACATACCTAATTACAAATGATATAATTTTTATGGAGGTTGTGCCAGGGCTGATATTTCATGTTTTTTTTTCGCATTATATACATATTTTAATTTTTAAGAAAATTTTTTATCAGGGCTCTCTCATATCTTTTTTACCAAGGCTGAGCCCTGGCCAGCCTCCGCCTGCGGCCCTGCACAAGTATCTGCCTGGCAGTGCTGTTGATCAGTTTTGTAGAATCGTAGATTTATCGTATTTTTGTTCGACTTTTTATTTTTTATGTAATTTGGAAACAGAAAACTACACGAAATTTGTCAAATTTTGAACATGTATTTGACCTTGGAAATATTATCATTTTGAGTGTCCAAATTAAAGAATTTATGACAGTGCCAGAACGAAAATATTTTTTTTGTTATCCAATCACTGGCCAGTTCCGGAATTAAATCTCCAAACATTTTTTTGGATCATATGTTGTAAAATAATTACCAATATAAAAGAGCCAAACCAATGAATGTCTATAGAACACTTATTTCAAAATACGGTTTAGTGCACTTGTCTTTAAAAAAATAAACAGGACGCGTGTAATAAAACCATGATTCATGAAATGACCACTTTATTCTACTATTTAAAATAATATTAATTGACGAGAAAAAAATTAAAAATTCTAATTATGCTTTCATTTGAAAATGGCCACTGATTTCCCTATATACTTCTACAAAATGCTTACAACCTATATTACTTTTTTCTAAAATCTGTAGAAGTTAGGTGAACTGCTATCGTATATCGATATGTAAATCCTAATAATGCATATCCCTACTTAAGGCTACCAATAGGGAATTTTGTGCACATAATTAAAAAAAAAACAATTTTAAAAAAAATTGCAAAAAAATGCGTTGCATATGAAGAAAATAGTAAATATCCTTAACTCGGAACTTCCCGTGTTGTGCATTTTTCCTTTTATTAGGAAGAGTAAAATGTGATCCAATTTAGTTCAGTACATATTCATTTAGTAACACATATGTACTGTCTTTTCAAATATTTTTATTGGGCGCCATATCCACCATATTGGATTCGTAGCAATATTTTAGCAGTTTATACTTACGCTACATATATCTTTTAATTTGAACCAATATGTTACCAGTTCTCTCCTGTGTAACGCTTGATTTTGGTACAAAATTTGAGTTAAACTGGATAATTAGTTTTTTAGTAATAATTTTATCAACATTTCACTAGGCCGCTATTTCGTTCCGCAATACTGCATTTTTAACAAAATATTACCAGGTCAACTAACTCCATATGATCCTTAATTTTGGACTAAAATTTCAATTCCATCGTATAATTAGTCTTTAGCTACGCTGTGAACTAACAGACAGACAGACTGATAGAAAATATACTTTTGCTGTCTAGGAACGCTAAAACGATTTGTAAAACTTGGAAGGGTGTTTTTTTCGCAATACAAAAATTTTATTTGGCCAACATTTTGTTCCGCCATCTTGAATTCGTACCACAGTTTGACCACTTCATCTCTATACCACAATTAATTCTTGCAAAAAAATTGAAATTAATCTATTACTTAGTTTTCTCAGGATTTTTCGCGTCATCTTGGATTCGTACTAAAATGTTACCACTTGACATACATAATACCTATTTAAATTTTGTGCAAAATTCGACATAAATTGGATAAATAGTCTTTTAGCAGTAATTTTTTTAACAGTTCACTTGGCCGCCATTTGGTTTCGCCATACTGAATTTTTACCAAACTGGTAATGGTAAGGTCATCCCCATATAACACTTAATGTTTGAACTTGAATTTTCGAGGGGTTTATTTTAAATGTTTTAATTGTTTTTGTATGTGTGTTATTCTGGTGAAAAAAAAATGATTACGCCACTGGTTTCTACGTGAAAACCTGTATCAGATACATTTTCGCCATGTATCTCAAGAACGCAGCGGGTTATTAAAACTTTAATTACGGACCTCCCAAGTTTCATCGAAAGTAGCACAATCAAATAAGGGAGATTCAACGCAAAAATATCGAAAATGGCACATCCTGTACGACAATGTATGAAAGTAAGTGCATACACATAGCCTACTTGGCAACTCTGATTTCTTATTTATACATTTACAACATAAGTTCGGATTGTAATGGATATTTATTTGAAATGACCTTATCAGATGTTTTTGGTTGTTTAAATTAATATTCGAAAGGTAATATTAAGCAAAAATTTGTAATTATCAAACGTGATAATTTTTATAGGAATACACTAATTGAATTATTTACTATGCACACGTTAGATATTTTTTTCCGGTAAGTATATTTGTGAGTCCCCTTAAAAATTTAAAATTAGAATTTATTTTCATTTCCAATTCACAGAGAGTAATTCACTATAAAATAAAGTATAGTAATGAATTAACAAATGACATTGATTTATTTATATAGGCATATTAAGTATATAAAGTGGTGGATATTATAGACTGGGCTAGTTATGATTTTCACTTCTCTAAAATTAATCAGTACCTGTTAGAATGTAACAGTAATATTAATAATAATAATAATAATATAAGTAATAATAATAATAATAGTAATAATAATAATAACAGTAATAATAATAATAATAGTAATAATAATAATAATAATAACAAAACCTTATCGCTGTCCTTTACCTTCTTATTTCCTCATCGTCCCCAAAAACCCATCTTATCCCTTACCTCATATTTCCTATCACTCCCCGAGGAGCAAACCTCGTTTGCAGAGTATAAAAATCCCTTGTAGTAGGTAAAATGCAACACTTTTATGAAAATGTACAATTTACAAAGTAAACGGGTGAATCCACAGTATTCCACTATAACCTCTTGTCGCGCTCAGGATTTAGGTAGAGAATCCTGTATGTTAAGTGAGTTACAGTATCCCTCGACTAGCCACGGAAGCAGCGTGATGTCGGATATGGCTACTGCAACTACCCCATCATTACTTGTGGCGCCCACCACCGTCGCCACACGCCCAGCTCTCGCTGTTTCTGAGGAGACGCATGTCACCAATCCTCGGACCACGAAGGCTGGAAAGTCAAGGAAGCGTATGAAATGGACACAAGAAATGAATTGTTTCATAATGCGCTACTATTATAAGATCACCAGATTTGAGACCGACTTAACCACCTACCGTATCGGTCTTCATAGTGCTTTCCTTCAGAAATACCCGGATCTTCAGAACAACACCGAACAACGCATTGCTAACCAATGGCGAGTAATTGTCAGGAATAAACTTCTGGCTAAAGCAGTCCGGGAACAACTTAGAGGAGAGGAGCAGCTTGAACTTAAGAACGAACGCGTTGAACCCATAGCTCTACCTACGATAGAGGAATCTACAACACACGACATCATTGACAGAGCTAACAACACCCAAGACAACGGAAAAATATCAATATACCCATATCAATATAAACTTCAAAAAGCTGTTGCTGACTTTAACGCCTTAGATCCAACTCAAAGACCTAAGCTCCCGAAACTTAGAACTATTTGGGAGACTCGCAGCATCCTCAAGATTTTCAACATCATACTAGTAGAGTTTAGTTTGGTGTATGACACCCCTGAGAAGCTCCACACACTCATCTACTACTCTGCCGTTGCGGCCCTTAGATACCATAAACAAAAAGTGCATTTTCAGAAGAAAACAGGCAAAGCTGCACAAAAACCCATAGGCAGAAAAGACTTGAGAAGACAATTTTGACCATTTAAGACAGGAACTAGAAAGAATGAAAATCCCTCGAGCAGACTTAAGTCAAAACAAAGGTGCAAAACCCACCGATCTCAACCCTCAACCAAAACTAGATGAGAAAGCAACAACTAGCAGCTAAAGCGAAACGTCTGCAGAGATACAACAAATGATAAAAGAGAAAACGACAGAACTGGCTTTTCAACACCAATCAAAGACAGTTCTATCGGGTTATCAATAACACCAGAGATCAAACCAAAACTGAGAAGATGCTGCCGAGCTAGGAGCATTTTACCGAGTGTTGGTCGAACATCTGGGAAAAACCAAAAGAGCATAACCCAAATGCTACATGGATAAAATATCAACGTGATCAGACGATTCCCGAGCCATATTCCACCTTCTGTATAAGGACGATATTAAGCTCTATGATGAAAACCATAACCAACTAAAAAAGCTTATTGACGTGACATACACCTTCTCGAAAGACATCCATATGGAATTTAGAATAAAAAAATGTAAAGCCTCAAACGTCGAAAAAGGCAAAGTCATTAATGGTGATGTAGCCCTACGCAATGGAGGAATAGTTCAAGAGATGAACAAAGGAGAGGCCTACAAATACCTAGGATTCCAACAAGCTAGACTGCTCCCGGATGACCAAGGAAAGAACAAGATGAGATATTAGTATCTTCTAAGACTGCTTTTCTGAATATAAAACTGAACGCCGGAAATCTCATTACATCAATTAACACCTATGCTGTGCCCGTGCTGACCTACAGTTTCGGAATCTTGAAATGGACTAACACGGAGTTAGAGGGACTACAACGAACTACTCGCCTAATGAGGACCAAGTACAAGCCACACCACCCAAAGTCATTAACTCTCCGAATGACCTTACCACGACGAGAAGGTCGAAGCTGCAAGCATCCACCACCCATTGACCTTAAGTGACAACTCGTACTCTCCACTTTATCTCGCAAGTGACAACATCATCCTAAAGTCACTTTCAGATCACGACAAACAAGAACAGTGGGCTCAAATGACACTGCACGGCTGACATCACAATGACTTGAATCAGCCACACATAGATAAGAAAGCATCCAACAGGTGGCTGAAAGATGGACAACTATTCACAGAGACAGAAGGATTTGTGACGGCAAAACAGGACCAAGTACTCACGTACACACGAAAGTACACCAAATTCATCATCAAAGACTGATCCGTTAAATCCGATAAGTGTCGAAAATGTAACGAGAGATCAAAGAATATACAGCATACAGCCCACTCCTTTTGATGCATGCATCCGATATGGGCTAACGGCAAAAATTTGTCTAGAGCAATAACACCTACGCTTGTTCTGTGCTTGGCTGTTCATTTGGGATTATTAAGTGGTCCAACACTGACATCAATATCAACATTAATGTTAAATGTTCGTTGCGAATGAATACAAGTTGAGACACGATGCATTAGCCAAAATTCTGCATCTAGAACTAGTAGGGAAATTACAGCCATCGCAGGAACAAAGAGTGCTATATTATATGTACAACCCTGAGCCAATTTTATAAAATAATCTTTACAGGTTCTGTTGGGAACGCACTGTTTTGACAGACAATTGAACTTATATTTATAATAGACCAGATCTTATTCTTGCAGATAAAAGGAAAAGAAAAACAACTTTGGTAGAGGTGACTATATCGAATACCCATAATTTACGTCAGAAGTATTCAGAAAAGATTGAAAAATATCGTGACGAATGTTCCTCTTTCTTTAGAGAAGGGGTGCGAATGTAACTCGGCATTAAAAGAAAATAATAATAATAATAATAATAATGATAATAATAATAAATACTCTGGTACTCACAACCGGCTAGACATCTTTATTCTGAGTAAGAGGGCTAAAGAATGACAAACATTTTTTTTGGCTTTTTCGCAACTGAATAAAAATATTTAACTTTAAATTAATTGAAGCAGATAATAATGTTTTTCTCTTATGATCGGCGCACTGATGAGTCCCAATAGGATGAAAGTATTTGTTCAACTACTATGTGTCTATAAAAACTTAAGGTAAATGATATAATTTCTTATGCTTGCTTAAATAATATTATTTATATTATGTATCGAAACATTCCGTAGACAGACTAGTCTACATGTTGAGGTATGTAATTATATTAAATATCTGCTTCAATTAATTTAAAGTTAAATATTTTTATTCAGTTGCAAAAAAGCCCAAAAAAAATTTTTGTTTGTGAATCTAAACGCAACAAATAATCTGAACACATTTAAAAAGGGCTAAAGAATGTTGTATCGTCGATTTCACTATCCCGCTTGACGACAACGGCCGTAAGGCTAGAATGGAGAAAATCAATGTATATAAGGAACTGGCTAGTGAGGTTAAAAACTTATATCAGCTCCATAATATAACTATCATTTTGATAGTCATCCAATGGACTCACCTGCTACCTAACAACTGTAAACATACCAGAGCATACAAAGATAATATCAACTGTGCAGAAGTCGCTAATCGTCTCAACGTGCACCATGCTTAGGAAAGTGTTGTCAAATAAGTAAGTCTACTAAAAATGATAATAATACGGGTCTAGAAGGTAGTGAAGCGTCTCTTAAAGCCTCTCCTACTCTCACTTCTAACCCTAGTAGATCCTGGAAACCAGTATCTGCTGATCCTAGATAGAGTGGCCAACTCCCAGTGGCGGAAAGGCGGGTTATAGGGTAAGTAACCTTTGTGCTGGGATTGCACCTAGGGGAAGACCTGTCCAGTCTCTAGCAGGTGGAAGTGAGGCAAGTGGCGCCCCCTGCAAAACGGCACCACAAGGCCTATTGACCCAAATTAAAACACCCAAGAGAACAGCTTGGAGCCTCAAGCAGAAGCACCCGCTGTTTTCCCACGTAAGGCAGGGTATATGCGATGGACAAGAGAATTAATTATAAAATCTCATGGCTGCTTACTACTAAGTGGGGATGGGGAAAGGGGCATAACTGACTACCGATCGAAGGCCGAACGCACGTGGAACACTGAAACCCAGACCTTATCTTACCATTTCAAGGACAAACGGATCAAGTGAGATCGATCTTCCAAAGACAGGCACTATCACTAGACAAACTCGCAGACCTAAAGGCGGATGCAGAAGTGCAACCTCAAACCAGAGCCAACCCCGAAACCCTATTAAATGAATCGAGCCAACAAGAAACGGTAGCAGCAGACGAACAGATGCTCCCAAAGATTGAAGGCCTATACCGGCAGGCAAAAATAGAATACCAAGAAATCGGCTTTGAAAGAACGCCAACTGTTTAGACTGCAGTTTAGTAAAAGGGTCAAGAAAATTATCAGCCTTCTAAATATCAAACTGGCTGAAGAACTAAACAGCGCCGAAGATCTATCTTATATATGCCATAAAATATATTGCATCGGAGAAGCGAAGAATGAAGCCTTGTGAAAACCGCCAAAAATTCACCAAGCAACCACTTGCCCACCATGGGAAAAACGCCTTAAAAATGAAATGGATGCCTTAGCGGTCTGCATACTTAACTCATTGAAGATTATGCCAATACTAAAGTTAAAAAGAAGGCCTCACTTTATAGAAAACGTGCAAAAATCAATTCTCATCCAGACGGGAGGAGACGGTTGCTTGCTCACGTAGAAAATCTGAAACAAAAATAAAGATCAAAAAATACCAGCAAAATAAAATGTTTTCTCAAGCACAAAAACTTCAGAAAGCTGGAAAAAGAAAACCCAACTAAGATCTCTCCAAGCAGAGAAAACATGACGGCATATTAATCTGATATCTGGCCTAACCCCGGCTATTACGCATAGGCCACCTGGATTCAGACTGAATCAGAAGCTTACAGAGACAAGCCGCTAATGACACTCGACAAAATCACCTGCAGAGATTTCAAACAAGTGATACAAATTGAAAAACTGGATCTTTCCTGGAGTGGATAACATTCACAATTACTGATGGAAAGCCATGACGCATTTTACCTTCATCTAGCTCACATGCTGCCGAAAAAGGTGGTTTAAATTCAGCAAAAACTTCAGGTCAATAACATGTCTCCCATCAATATATAAAATTTTAATTTCAACCATGAGTTCCAAAATCAATACTCATCTTATATCGAACGAAGTGCTAGCATGGGAGCAGAATGGCGGCAGATAACGTTCGAGGGGATGTAGTGGGCTTCTTGTGATAGACACTGTCATTACGTTGTCCATGAGTTGGATCAACTACCAGAAGATCGACTCGGTACCTCACACCTGGCTAATTAAAATATTGGAAATCTACAGAGTCCTCTAAACTTTCTGCCACTTAAACATCTTATAGAAACCTGGAGAACATCACTATCGGTCAGACGAATCTTTCAAAGTGACAGCTTGAACTCTTTATGGTGTTGTATGGCACTACACTATTTGAGCAACATTCTAAACCAAAGTAAATGCGGGTGTGCTTTAAACATCGACACCTAAATTACGCATTTATTCTTTACGGATGATCTAAAGATTTATGCCAAGGGAAAGAAACAACTTTAAGGAGCCCTCAGGCTTTTCAAAGGGGTAAAACAACTGCTGCTGAGGAGTTAATGATTGAGAAGAGGTTGGAGGTAGCTCAACTGGGTCCCGAGGAAGCTTATCAATATCTGAGAATGCTCCAGTGATGTGAAATGAAGCAAACTGAAAATAAAAACGTTGCTGAAAAAAAACTGTTCAGAAGGGTCAACACTATACTTAACACACATCTCTATGCGAAGAATAAAATAACAGCCATAAACTCGTGGGCTATCCCATTCATTTCCTATATGTTCGAAATACTCACCTAGTCAAAAATTCATCTTCAACGCCTTGACAGGACAATCCAAACGCTATTCGCGAAATGTAGAATGCTCCATTCAAACTTGGCGATTGGATGACTCTATGTGTACCGCGACCAGATAGGCAGGGAACTGGTTTCCCTAGAAATTATACATGCATAATGTATGCAAGATAATGTTACAGTCAAAAAATACTTTAAAAATAAAACCTTCCCTGTGCATATAACCGTCGTGGTGTTGGATAAGAAGTTCACCCCGATAAAGCCCTGTGAACCGCTGGCTGGACCCTGAAATAAAAAATAAATGCAGAGAATAGGAGCAGATGAAGGAAAAATGACGCAGCAAGTCACTGCATGAAAGGTATTACGCTAGTCTAAATAAGAATAAAACACTTCAAATATTTATCTTACATCAGGGTACTTGTTTCCTAAAACTGAGGGCTTTCTTATGGCGATCCAAGATCAATCAATACCAACCAGAGCATATGTAAGGTCCGCCATCCTGAAACAGAACATTCCAACAACAAAGTGCGGAAACTGTATCAAAGGTGAAGAATCTGTCCAGCATTTGGTTTTCGGCTGTACTTACCTTGCCCCAACGAGCTGTCTTTCAAAACATAATAACATGGGTAAAGTAGATCAGCTACTATGTTTGAAATAGACCCTAATAGAAAAATTTACCATACCATCAATACACGACTCCAGTTCGTGAAAATGGAAATGTCAAGCTCTATTGGGATTTTGAGATACGTACAGACCGGACTGTTCAAGCGAACCGACCGGATATGGTGCTCTGGTTGAAGGAAGCTAAGAAGGCCATAATAATAGATATTTTGGAGCCCCTTGACGAACATATTGACAGAGTAGTTGAGGAGAAGAAGATTAAATACCAGGACGTCGCATTTGAAGTTAAGAACCTCTGGGAGTTAAATAAGGTGTCCATCCTCCCATTTATTATCAGCGCCAATGGGTTGATCCATAAGAAACATAAGAAACATAGAAGTTCTCGGTATACCTGCAAATGGAATAGTATGGAAGCAAAACGCAGTGATATTGGGAATTGTCGAAATCGTTAGACGTGTCCTGCACCGATAAGATACTACCCCAGTGCCTTTAGTATACACCAGAACACTTGGAGATGAAACCACGACCTATGTGAGGATAATAATAATAATAATAAAAATAATGCGACGCTTCCTCTTAACAACAAAATAAATATTTATTTATTAAGCACTAATTTTTGCGAGACAGAAGGCTGTAGACGCCGTCAGCTTTTAAACAGTGCAGAAGGGCATGTGTTAAGACGAAATTTTAGAGCTTCACGTTTAATATTACTCTATGGTTTCGCAATGAAATTCATCTTACCTTCAAGAAAAACCAAACCACGAAGTGTTTTGTATCCATGAGTTCCTACCTACTATAAGATTTTGTTGCAAGTAAATTAATAAAAAATATAAAAGGTAATTCCGGGAGAGTTGCCCCACCGGTATTGATGCCCCAGTATTCTCAAATTTGTCAAAACATTAAGAGAAAAATTTGGAAATAGCACTTACAAGATTGAATAAAGGAGAAATAGGAGTGAGTGAAGCTGCAAGAATTCCATCTCGAACTTTGTTGTCCTTGGGTCTACAAGCGTTATTGGTAATACAAAATGAAAAGAGGCTCGTTAAACACGTCCAAAAAATGGAAAAGGCCGGATTTGCGATTGATAGGGCAACGCTGCGGTCGTTGGCGTTTCAGTTCGCTGAAATGTTAGGACACCGCTTTAATCGAGAAACTCGCATGGCAGGTTACGATTGGCTGTCTTCTTTCTTGAGAAGAAATAAAGAGTTCAGGGTCAGGCAGTCTCAAGGGATGTCACTTGCACGAAGTGAAGGAATGAACAGAAAAGAAGCTAATGCATTTTTCAATCTTCTTTCTGAAGTTTATAGGGAATTTCACTTTTTTGACCACCCCGGAAACATTTTCAACATGGATGAAACGGGATTTCAGTTAAATAATGAAGCTGGTTCTGTGATTTCAACCAAAGGAGCTAAATATGTCCACACCATAATATCTTCTAAGAGGAGTGAAAATGTGTCTATAGTAGCATGTTGTAGCGCTGAAGGTAGATTTTTTCAGCCCGTAATAATTTTTAAATAAGTTCATGAGAAAAGTTTACATGAACTCAAAATCATCGTTTATCACGTTTGAGCTGTTCTTCACGTGGCTGAAAGAACATTTCGTCCCAAGAAAACCGCCAGGAAAGACAATTTTAATTTTGGATGGACACACATCGCACCGGAATTGTTTTGAAATGCTGCAGTATCCTGAAGAAAACGACGTTATTTTGGTTTGCTTGCCAAGTCACACGACGCAGGTGCTCCAACCTTTAGACAGATCTTTTCTTAAGCCACTGAAACATTTTCTGAAGAAGGCAAGGCAGTGGATGATACACCATCCGGGAAGAAAGATTGGTTGACTCCAAGCAGGTGAGCTAATTGGGAAAGCTTGGGGCAAAGCAGGTCAAAATTGCTTTATTCGGATTCAGAGCAACTGGAATATTTCCGTTGGATCCAGCAGTGATTCCCGATCATTTCTACGCTATTGCTGATGCAAATGCCGCCTTACCATCTGCAACACCTGAAGCCATTGCTCCAGTTGCTGAGAAAGAAATAGGCTTAGACAGTCACCTGTTCCTGGGCCGTCAGGAGTTTCAACCAATACAGACAATGCAATGGAAGAGGCACCTTCGATGTTTCTGTCAGAGATAAGTCCAGTACATGTGCTTCAAAAACTACAAAAACGGCGGAAGAAACAATCTGCACAAGTTTCAATTAGAACTGTGAAGCGTAATTTTGCCACAGCCGCTAGTCGTGACAAACAAATCCATACATTCAAAAATGGACGGTGAAACCCGAGCAAAGAAACAGATTAAATCTCATAAAACCATCGACGAATACGACGAAAGCAGTTCATCTTCTGATGAAGAATGTTTAGCAGAAAAAGCTATGAAGTTGAAAAAACGTAAGTTATCAACATTGAAGCAAGAGAGCGACAAGAAATCACTTTCAAAACGTAAAGAAACTGAACACAGCAAGATTCAATCAAGTCAACGCAAAAAGGATCATTGTGTAGAATGCCTAGAGAACTATCATGAAACCAAAGCAAAGGTCGACTGGATACAATGTATTTATTGCAAAGAATTGCTCCATGAAATATGTAAGCCACACGAAAATACATGTATCACAAGTGGAAACCCAACACACAGAGTCAATAACGTGAAAACCAATTTAAGTTACACTTTTTAAACCTAGGGCGTCTCTCCCGTTTTGGCGAGGCTTTCTCACCCGGACTTTCTGGGTGAGATGGCCATATGCAGAGTTTAGTTTTTTCTTAATAATTTATGAATAACATTTTTGTTTGATTTCACAGTTTATGTTAGTTTAGATTATGTTCAATCTGGTATGTATTTTTTCAAAATAAAAAAAGAATATTTTGAGTCTCTCCCGGAATTACCTTATAATAACATTTACAGGTTGCACAATTTGTTGAAATTGGTTTATTAATTTAGTTCTCACTGAATTATTCGTACTACTATAGTAATATGTTCAATATTTATAGATCTGACTCAATTAACATCAGTAATCAATCACTTGATGACCTAAGTATTTAATACCGTTTTATGTGATCACATTTTGATGACGCAATTATATCTATAGAAGCCGTAAAATGGTATAAATGACATCTTCCGATGAGGGCGCTACATGCGATAAACTTATTAAAAAATATATAAATAATATTTATGCATAGCATTAATCAGAATAATAAATTTGTAATGTAAATTTCCGCCACCACCTCGGTATATAATCAATATTATCAATATATCCTGCATTGGTTTAACCTAGTAAAATTCCAAATAAAATAGTGAGATTTATTTGGTAAGTCCTATTTTTCCTTTTTATATAAAAATATTTAAAAAAAAAATTCTACGATTACTTATCGAAATATCCCTAATTTCAACAGTGTAAGACCTATATTACACCTTGTAGTGAATTTACCTTAAACTAAATTCATTTAGCAATACATTTATAATTAATATTACTGTAAAAAATTAATGAAAATCTATAGTGTTATTGTTAAGCCACTTATCGATATGGTATGCAGATAACTCCCCAACAAAAATAAATTAAATATAAACTATTTAAAACTTACGGTTGGCATCCACTTGTCTCAGCCTTTCTAGGGCACTGGGTTCGGTGCTAGCAGCTTGATGGAGGAGGCTAGCTAGGATTCCACCAGCACAAACGACTCACGTCCAGAAAAAGAAGAATGTAATCACTAGTGCAGGTATAAAACTACAAGTAAAAAACTTGAAATTAAATAACTCTTTTCAGTTCATAAATAGATAATTCTTCCTCCAACACAGAAACCAGCAATAGAAAATTTATGCATATGTGAAAAAAGAAATGTATATTACCACTAGACATGCACTTTTCGTAGCCAAAAATTGTGTTTTTGACATGTGTAGAGTAGGAGGTGAGCACAAACTTACTCCAAAACATCTCAAACACCGAGGGTGATCGGGAACTGCCAACACATCCAAAGGCTTCTGGTAATAATATTAATCCCCACCACTGAAATATTACTCACAATTTCAGTATAACATACTAATTAAAATAGATGGTACTGAAGACCTCTCGTTCTATGTGATCATAAGGGTATGACCTTCCTTCTATCTCATCAACGTTGTCAAGTTCCTCTGTTAGGCTCTCAATACAAACAAGCAAATAAGTACCAGGATCTAGCTCAAGAGGTTAAACAGGTTTACCAACTAGGCGTAGTAAAAGTTCAGTCCGTTGTCATATCCTCCAATGGTTTAGTGGACAAGCACTACCAAATGTTCTAAAAATCAACTCGATAATTGTCAAGGGCAAAAAATTATATAATAATAAGGCTATTATTGGCTTATACCTAAACCTCCAAACTTAGCAAGAGAGCACCTGAATGATCAGGGCGATTACTCCATCTAGTCATTAAAGACAAAATAGCAAGGAAAAAAACTGCACGGAAGGTATCACACATTAGAACGGATCTGCATCGATAGACATGCCTCGGTTGCATGGCTGGAATGCGGCGGATTGTTCCTTGAGACCGAGAGATTTTTGTATTCTATCCAAACCAGGTTGCACCCACCAGGTCCTACCTAAAATACATGATTAAGGACCCGACAATTCTGTCGTCGAAATGCCGCATGCGCATGGAGCAAATGAGAACATGGAGCACATAATAAGCAGTAGCAGAACCCCACCAGCAATAGACGACACTAATAGATATAACAATGTAGCCAAGATCATACACACGGATATAGGCATGAAATGTGGTTGCATGGAGGAACGCACACCATACTGTAGTAAAACCCGAAAAAAAAAAAAAAAAAAAATATATATATATATATATATATATATATATATATATATATATATATACAGCTATCCTAGAAGTACAAGCAATGCTAGGGTTGATGTGAAGACCGGTTCATAGTGCCTAGAGAGCCAGCCACCTCCGCATAAGGTGACAGTGTTGACCGGTATACCAAAGGCTCGAGTATACTCTTAAAATATAAATAATTTAAAATTGTATATTTTAGCGTATATCGTTACCAAACTACTCTACTATTAGGCGTATAAGGTAATATATATAAGGCAAGGTATATATATATATATATATATATATATATATATATATATATACTATATAAATATTTATATATATATTTATATATATATATATATATATATATATATATATATATATATATATATTTAGCCTTTTAATCTTCTGTGAAACTCAATTACTAAAATAGGAAATGTCAGTTTGAATTTTCTGGTAAAATTGATTTTGAAATTAAGCGTTTCTTTTTGTTTTATGTCTAGTTTATTGACGTCATGGTAAATTTATTGTCAATAAGATAATTTCCAGAGTTATCATTGTCGCTCTGGAATTTGTCTAGTTAGTATGCAGCACATAAATATACTAGGTTTTAAAGGACTATAGAATTCAACCCGTTTAACTGAAAGCTAAACAACTTACATTCTCGTCATATTCCATATTAAAACTCCCGTTTCAACTGTGACTAAGATTTAATATTCAATTAGTTCCCCTTTTTGCTCTAAAGCGTTTCTTTATTGTAGAAAAAGTGAATTATAAAATTTTATAGCTCTTAAATTCATCAATCAAACTTCAAATTTAAAATTAATAAACGAAACGTCAAATTTGAAAAACAGTGTTTCTAATAAGCTGATTACCAAAAACACCATTCTTTTGCTACCGAAATAAAGTACTGGACAAATGAAACGGGGTAAAGCATATTTTTGGTAAAATGCAAAGACGAATATTTTCGCAGCAAAAAAAGATTTTGATCTTATTTTTGGCATGTGATCCGCAATCCCTCTACTTTCTTACTTCTAAGCCATAATTGCTAGTTGCAATGACAACTGCACTATACAGGGCGTTATATGAAATCCTTTCATTTTTTGCAACAAATTTTGTTAGTTCAGAGAATCTAAGAAAAACAATTTTAGAATTTTTTGTTCACGGCAAAATGATCTATGGACAAATACCAAAAAATAATTTCTCCGATTTTGCCTTTTGTTTTCACTGTACATGGTTTAATCGAGAAATTCGATATTTTTTTAAAAATTAATCCATAATTTAGGCTGTTTTTACAAATAGGGCATGGGATAAGCGAACTTGGAGTGGGGAGTTATGTCGCTAATACAACTAATACAAAGATATTATATAGGATGTGATAGAGACAAATGATCGGCAAGTCAATTTTTTTTGCTTAAATTTTGTTTAGGAATATCACACTTAAACTGCACGTCTGTTACATTAACGGTTAAGATTTGTTGATTCTCATGCGAATATTAGGTAGAGTAGACCTTTTTGATCAAACGCTTTTTTGATTTGAAGGCTACCTTCATTTGTCACGAGATAAACTGCAAACATTTTGAACTTGTTTTTTTTTCGAATTTTTTTGGTGTGTCAAAATGATACCAGAACAAAAAAACAAACAAAAAACATTTCTGTCCAGTTTAGTTATTTTAATGATTTTTTTTGGGTTAAGCAAGACTAACTACGTTTGCTTACAAATTAATTTATTTGCCTTTTTTGCAGAAGAAACACGGGGTAAATTAATTGCATGGTGTCGAGTTTGGTACTGCTAATATAATAAATATAAAAATAGATTATGGCAAATTAAAATATGTACGCACCTTTTATAAACTTTTACAACTTTTTCCGGCTCATGTCGCAGTAATATACAGGGTATCCGAAATAACCCACCCAATCTCCTTATCTCATAAAATTTAGGAGATAGAGAAAATGATTAAAAACAAAAGTTTCGTGGCTTGGTCTGTAACCTTAATTTATTAACTTTTTTTATACATACCCTAACATGAATTAAACAAACACATGGAATTGCATTGTTAATTGCATTAATAACTAGTAAACTCGCACCCGAAACATAGAAGGACTTTCTTTGGCAGTGTGTCCTTTAATTCATGATAAATCGATCTAGGATTGGAACTACGCAAACAAAGTTCGGAAAAATGTCTCTAATAATTAATCTTGGCACGGGCATCAACATTTTAACCTTTCCATAACAGGCGAAAATTGTGCGGGGTGTCCGAAATAAGATGCCCTCCCCTTTATTTTATAAAAATTATAAGAGTCCATCTTATGATTTTTTATAAAATTAATTGAAAAGAAAGGTTTAGGAGTTGGGTCTAAAGTTTTAACTTATCAAAATGTTATTTTTCTGGGGTAAATATCTCAAAAACAAATTAATTTTTGGGTATTGTGGTTTATACAAAAAAATACTTATTAAACGGTGGTCTGGAAGTATGGGTTGTTGCTGACATGTACGGGGTGGGTCGGAGTACTAGTAAAGAAGGAGAATTAGTAAGGAAGGGAAAATAACAAAGTTAAATATGTCCAAAAAAAACTAGTACCCTGTATAAATAAAAAGTAAATAAATTAGGGTTACAGGGCAAGCCACGAAACTTTTCTTTTCAATCATCTCTCTATCTGCTACATTTTTCGAGATAAGGAGTCTTATTTCGGACACCCCGTACATTACTGCGGCATGAGCCGGAAAAAGTTTTGAAATTTCCAGACTCAATTTTTTATTTATTATGTTAGCAGTATCATACTTGACACATTAAAATTAATTTATCTCATGTTTCTTCTGCAAAAAAATTAATTTGTAAGCGAACGTAGTAAGTCTTGCTTAACCTTCGTACACAAAAAAAATCATTAAGATAAAATAACTGGAGAGAATTTTTTTTTGTTTGTTTCTTTGGCCTGGTTTCCTTTTGACATAAACAAAGTCAAGAAGAAAACAAGTTCAAAATGTTTGCAGTTTATTTCGCGACAACTGAAGGTAGTTAAAATCAAAAAACCGTTTGGACAAAAGTTCTACTCTACCTAATATTCGCATGAGAATCAACATATCTTAACCTTTAATGTAACAGACGTGCAGTTTAAGAAAAATTGAATTGCCGATCATTTGTCTCTATTACATCCTGGATAATATATTTGTGTTGGTTGTATTAGCGACATAACTCCAAATTCGCTTATTACATGCCTACTTTGTAAAAACAGCCTGAATTATGGATTAATATTTGAAAAAATGTCGAATTTCTGGATTAAACCATGTACAGTGAAAACAAATGAAGCTAAGCAAAATCGGTAGGAATTGTTTTTTGGTATTTGTCCATAGATCATTTAGCAGTGAACAAAAAATTCTGTAATTATTTAGACTTAGATTCTTGGAACTAACAAAATTTACAAACTATGAAAGACTTTTATAGTGCGTTGTCATTGCGACTAGCGATTATGGTCTAGAGGTAAGAAAGTAGGGGGATTGCGCAATCAGATGCAGAAAAAATAAATCAAAATCTTTTTTTGCTTTGGAAATATTAGTCTTTGAATTTTACCAAAAATATGCTTTGACCCGTTTCATTTGTCCAGCACTGTACATAAAAAGATTGACATTTTATGCGTGAGTATAAATATAGTCAAATTTGTAGTTTAGTCACTATAATTATTTAAGGTCTACGTCGGGGGCGAAATCCAAGGATCCGATATGACGTCTGCGGCTAGAGATGCAATATCGACATTTGTTTTTCCTAAACAATAAAATATAACAAAAATAAAAGGTCTTGGTGACAATGAAATTTAAACTTTGGAAAATATTATACATTTAGAACACATAGCAGCATAGAGAGCAGAGGGATGTTAATTAGACAAATATGGCTCCTTTTATTATGATCGTAAAAAAATAACCCTCCGATATGTTTACAGATCTTTGCGTTTTGAATGAATAGCTAAAAAAATAATTATCCAATTGACTTCAAATTTTACGTTCGTAAGGGATCATAAGTCATAAGTGGATGAATTTATTACATTTTCGTAATAATCCAATATGAAGGAGTCAAAAAAACAAAAACCTTAAGAAACTACTTATCGAACGGACTTTAAAAGTTATGCAAAAAAATATGATATAGGGATAAATTGGTGAAATTTTTGATTGTTTATTGTAAGTAGTGAAATTCTACACGAGGAAAGTTGTTTGTAAAATTGACTGCCGATTTTTTGTATTTCGGCCTCAAGGCTATATATAATTGCATTAAAATTAAGGAATCTTGTGCGTTCTATATTTACAAATACAATAATCTTCAACCCACACAAGAAAATTGGACAATATTTGCGATCGCCAAAGGACATTATTCCTTTTCAAACGGAAGGAGTATATGCAATTCCTTGTTCCTGTGGTGATGTCTATATTGGAGAAACTGGACGATCCATATCGACTAGGCTTAAGGAACATGATTTCAGAAAGAAACAAATTGTACACTCTGCTGTATCTGAACATCAACATTCTACTGGCCATGTCATATATGTAAAAGAAACCAAAGTTCTTGTATCGTTTTCGGGATTCTATAAACACAAAATTAAGAATCTATTGAAATTTATAAGCATCCGAACAATTTTAATAGGGATACGGGCTTCAGTCTACATTATACGTGGAAATCGATCGTTACACCGAGTCACGCTTTGGTAAACACAGGTCGACTATAAATAGCCCGCCTGGGTCTCTCCGAGCTCTATAGCATTACACTGACAATACACACATTTCTCTCTGTTTTCAGACAACTCTCCTATATTGACCGCGACAATATAGAAGAGGTGCGATGTGAGTACACACATCCGGATGTGTACGAGCTGACACACCTAAGATAGCGATGACTTATGGTTTATTAAGGCCCTAGGCCCGTTAAACCGGTAGTACCTATCATCGAGAGGCGGCTTCCCAGGTGGGAGGTCGGGAGGATGGTGAGTCCTCTGAGCCATTGGGCCCTTCGCGCGCCGAGCTCATTCAGTGTTTCGATCTCATGAAGTGAAGATCCCTGAAGATGTCTCATGCAATCGAAGGCGAAACGTCGGAAAGTGATTCTATTTTGACACGGTCTAATCCCAAGATCCATGATTTCTTAAAAGAATATTTTAAGGTTTGACACGCATACTTTGCTTTTAAATCATATGTTTGCTAGTTGTATGTTTGAAAATGTTGCGAATATTCTAAAAATTATTTATCCACAACGTTTGTTTCACACTAGTTTAAATTTACTATAACATAATTATATTTTATTTGCAATTAAAATCTTTATTGTAGTTTTTATCTTATAAAATTACAGTAATTACACATGGAACTCCTTAAATAAACGAGATAATAGTAACCTGAATAAATTAAACGAAAATTGTATATGAATGTTTATACTAGATTAGGGCATTATAATTAATTAAAATAAGTTTTATTGGTTATTGTGATATTCAAGCATGAAGCATGTCAAATTTGTTTCATTCCCGTTATACGGAAAAAGAAACGAAACTATGTGTTTGAGTAGTTTTAAAAGGTATTGGAGCTCGTTAAGGTGTCACTATTCTCATGCATATAGCTTGTTACATTATCTATAAATCTGAATTAAATCGATTAAAACTACTTTTAAACACTTCAGCCATTGAAGCCGTCTTTTTTTAAGACACTTAAAACTTTTCTAAGCGAGACACTTTGAAATAATTACTGCGAGAAGTACCCGGTATGGTTCGAAACGAAGAAGAATTGCTTTCGATTATGTTACAGGGCAGGAGTACCCTCCTGCGACATGATTCCGGGACCTTTCCCTTCATCAGGTAGTATATATATATATATATATATATATATATATATATATATATATATATATATATATATATATATATATATATATATATATATATATATATATATATATATATATATATATATATATATATATATAGTAAAGATCCCTGAAGATGCCTCGTGCAATCGAAGGCAAAACGTCAGATAGTAATTCCAATTTGACACATTGTAATCCCAAGAACCATTATTCCTTATTTCCAGCAATTGTTCCATCGTCTAAATAACATAAATTAATTTTAGACTGAATAACTTTTATTATCAGATGAATTGCTAAACAAAATAATGGAGGCCCAAGGGAATCTCCTTGTTGCAAACTTCTTTGTGACAAAATACAGTGATCACCAAAAGATAGAAGTGAATGTTCTTTATAGCACTGAGAAACAGATTTAAAAAATTTGAAAAATATTCTTAAATTTTAGAAAGAATTGTGTCACTATCTACCATGTTAAAAGCATTAAAATAGTAGTTTTTAGAATTACTTTATCAGAATTATAAGGATAAATAAGGTAACGATGAATCGCATGCGTAATTGCTTCTGCTTCACATTTGGTGCCAAAACCCAATTGATTTGGGCGAAATGTTTTATCTAAAAAATTGTAAACGCGAGAACACATTATTTTTGCAACCAAACTGCGAAGACAAAAACTAACAGCGATCGGTCGAATTCCACCATCTTTTTTGTTAAAAGCGCATACGTTAGCCCCGTAAAAAAATGGGACATCTTATTCTTTTGGAACCAAACCTTTAATTATATTATTGGTAAAAGATACGAGAGAAGAGAAGTTACCAAGCTCCTCCGTGACTAAATGTTTGAGATGCTACGGCCTCAGTGAATCAAGAAACCCGATGAACCAGCTTTAAATAAAAGGATAGCTTTTTTAATTTCACAAATAGAAGCATCAAAATTAGAAACTTCTGGTACTACATTAAAATATATATATATATATATATATATATATATATATATATATATATATATATATATATATATATATATATATATATATAATATATATTTATATATATTTATATATATATATATATATATATATATATATAAACTTCTGTTTTCTTCTTAACTTGTTTCGCCTGTCCATTTGCTTTTTCAAAATATTTAATTCTGCACATCTAAAAATTAAATACAAAAAGTGTATATATGTAAGTTAATAAATAAAAACAATTAGGTATAAATATATATAAAACATTTATTTAATATATATATATATATATATATATATATATATATATATATATATATATATATATATATATATATATATATATATATATATATATATATATATATATATATATATATATATATATATATATATATATATATATATATATATATATATATATATATATATATATATATATATATATATATATATATATATGTATATATATATATATATATATATATATATATATATATATATATATATATATATATATATATATATATATATATATATATATATATATATATATATATATATATATATATATATATATATATATATATATATATATATATATATATATATATATATATATATATATATATATATATATATATATATATATATATATATATATATATATATATATATATATATATATATAAACTTATTCTTTATATATATACTTTATAGTATATTGCCATCTCCTATAATGTCAATTTTTTTAAAGGTTGACATCTAACAACATTGTCAGAATGACTTTCGATATCTTTCAAAAACAAATTACTTCCAATATTCTGCAGCCACAGCTTATTCTTCTTTTCTTCACCAAATATAAATTTTAGATTTCAATTGAACACACTTTATGTAAATGATTTCTTCCTCCTTTCTTCTAAAAATGTGTACATTTTTCACCATGTAAAAAGTAGGTGTGTAAGGTAAAATTTTAAGTACTAATTTATTCTCATATTTTAAATTTAAGATTCAAAGCCATGGTCCATCAAAGTGACAACACCTTGTTTCCGATTTTCAGTGGCGTATCCACTGATTTTTATGGAATGGACTAAATTAAACAAGCCAATTAGTGTGGTACATTATTTTAGTTGCCAATTTAACAAAAAACCTGCTACAAATTTAACAGCTCACTTTAGATATAATTAAATTTTACTATTTACTTAATAAACCTTTCATACAAGTACCATTGTATTTATTCAGACGGGTTTAAGTTCAACGTTTGTTGTTATCCATGCTTTAAAATTGACACTAGTTTTGAAATAGCGGCGTATCAAAGTTATAAAGAATTTTGGCAATTTTGCCGCCTGTGCAAAATAAATCAACATAGCGGGGACGCATTCTCGGTGATGAGCTGTCGTAACATAATAATTACATTAATTTGATGTATAACTTGCTACTAAGAAATACCTGCAACTAAGAATTTAACAGCGCAACCATAGGAGAGCCTTTTTGGAAAAGCTTGCAGCTTATTTGAAAGTTGTATCATACTTTGATAATCTATAAAATACATGAATTTTTTTTTGCTTGTTTTTTTTCGATTGCCCTTTTGTATTTTTGCTTTCTATTTATTAATTTAACCTGAATTTAATAAATTATTAATTTACTTGAATTTAATAGATACAATTTAATGATTTTTTTTTAAATAAGCAGTATGGTTATTTTTAATTGAACTAGGAAATTATATTTTTTTCTAAGCAACTTAAGTTAAGTAGTGAAAAAATATCAACGCATCTAAGACACACCAGACCATTAATAATAATTATATATAAATAATTTTATTAATACAGTATAAATTAAATAAAAACAAGTACAAGTATTATTTTAAACTCAAACTATTTATTTCTCATTTGAACACATTTAACACAAATCTAATACAGTTCAAAACTTAGATACGAAATAACAATATCTTAGACACATTAGGTCACAAGAAAATTCAGTAAAATTAACATTAACTATACAAATAAAAACAACCTGAATAAAATAATTAAACTAAATAACTGCTATTTTATGATACCTAATAAATTTTATCGGTTAAAAAATGCTTTATTATAATTTAGAATAATATTAATATTAGGTATCCAATATTTTACAAGTAGCACTACCTTTAAACATTCTGATTTATAAAATAGTGCCGTCTGTATCTGTGAGATGAAGGTTATACAGGTAACAGGAGTTCCTACGCCTCAATAATACTGGCATAAGATGTCAGTATGCATTTTTTTGAATTTATTACTTTTACCGAATTATTAAAATTTTTTGAGATATTGGAACCCCTTGATAATTTCCATCATAACTAACAATATCTACATGTGTTTTAGTACAAGCTTTAATAGACATAAACATCAAAATTGGCTTAATATATTTTATACAACTAACTTCAAAAAAAGTTTATGATTTAATTGAATTCTCCCAAGATTCATAGTACTATATATATTCTTAATACAAACATGGCTACATATTTCTCCCCAATAAGTCATCATTACACCATAATTTACCTTGGTCACAGCAAAGGTAAATATGGATTAATCTATAGCTTGATCCATTTAAATTAACAAAACACCACTATTTAATACTTACATATTTCATTCGTCTAATTCTGATTGCATTCTCCTATTAAACAATCATTTGAAAAATGCTGACTGCATAGGCCCCTATCTTTTCCTGGTTTCCAACTGAGCTTGTTAATAAAAGATATCTAATATTTTTTCCTCTGTTCATTGTTAGGACAGCTACAAAAATACTATATGCTATAGTTTTAGCTTTTTTTAAAGATACCCTAGAATGGGAGGAACTCCTCAACTTCTTCAATTGTTTATTTAAGGCTAAAGAAGGTAGGGTTAGGTTAGGTTTAATTAAGGGTTTACGATTACAGAATCCAAATTTTTATTGCTAATATTTTTGGGATATCTTAAACGATGTTATGTTAGATTAGGTCAGTTTTTTTTAAATTGATTTAAATTAATGTTGGGTTAGATTTAAAAAAATATATATATAATTACACTAAGAATAGTTTAAGAATAGTTGGGCTACTTAGGCTTAGTTTTTGGCTACCTGCAACAAATAAATTGATAGAAAGAAGAGAAATATTATATTTTTGCAGAAAACATAATGTCTTTAGTGTTTATAGAAAGTAAAAAAATATTATTAATCTATAGGTATATTCTACTTTTCCTATAAAAAGTATAAAAAATTAATCAAAATCATCAAAAAAGGATTTCATATTTTTTGTTCGCCTTTATCAATTATTGTTAAGCAAGTAACATTTGTTGAGAAATATAATCAAACTGTTTCCCCTTGAGCATATTATCAGACCCAAAAAAAGAAGAATATAATGTTAGATATTAAAACTTATTTTGTTTGTGTTGTTATAAAATTGTTTCTAGAAACTCATAACTGCAATTAATAAGGTAACTTAAATGTTTTTGGCCTAACAAAATACGGCATGAATTGTCACTCTACTGTGTTTTTTAAGTACCACTTGGTTCCTAGCCTAGCTCTTTGACACTTACACTTACACAAGAATTATGATTTCCATTATAAAAAAATTATTTTTGCTTTTAAATCGGATTTAAAAGTGTCTAGTTAATTTCCTTACTTACCAAAAGACAAATGCACTTAACGGTGGAAAGAAATTCCTTTCTTCCTTCTACTTTTTGTATAGGAAAGACCACATGCCAGACAAATGACCTTTTTTGTATTCAAGACAACACAAATCATCAAAAATGTGCTTGTTACACAAAACACAACTTATCAATAAACTTCTACATTAATACGATGAATATTATTTATAAACTGGTAAAAAATTAGCTTAAATTTGCAAAAGCGAGGGTTTGACAATACACGTCAACAAGCCAAAACGTAAAAACATCAGAAAAATAAGGTCCCAAAAATGACGTAGACGTCAAAAGTCTGCTAATTTACAATAACGCATGTGACCCATTCCTGCTGTCTATATATTGAAAGTTGATAGAAAACCAATTGGTTTTGTTTATGTCTTGTCAAATGATGTCAAAATTTTAGTACTTAAAATCTATCCTATTTTATATTTTCCGAAAATTCCGTCAAAATTGTCTTTGCATTTTAATTAGGGTAAGTACTTTTTAATTGTAAAAAAAGTCCTAAATTTTCAGATAATTATGTTATTATAAAGCCCTGAAGAAGAAATGAATTATTTCAAAAACTTGGCTATTAGAAAATAAATGTACTATATACTTAACGTATATATATATATATATATATATATTACATATAACGTATGTCTATATATATATATATATATATATATATATATATATATATATATATATATATATATATATATATATATATATTTTTTATATATATATATATATATATATTTTGTAGGTTTTCTTGGACCGTAACTTTTATATATATTTTTTTGGTTCTTTATTTTCTTAAATAAAAACAAAAACATACCTAAAGAAAAACAAACAATTAAAAGTCTTAAAATCAGATAAGACAAACAAAACCGTATTAATGCTAGAAGATGAATACGACAAAAAAATCAAACTTTTACTGCAAGACAACAACACTTATAAACAACTTAAAAACTGCCCTACAAAAATCTATCAAAAAAAGAACAACGAATAAATATCACGCTGGAAAAACAAAATGTATATTCCTTCACAAACAGCAAAACAACTTAAAATTCAAAACGCACAACGCCCAAGAATTTATGGTTTACCAAAATTCCATAAACAAGATATTCCTCTTAGGCCCATAGTGTCATGTATACAATCACCTTTAGAAAACCTTTCAAAATTTCTTAAAAACATAATTCAAAAAATTATAAATCAAAATAATTACTATATCAAAGATTCTATAGATTTTAAAAACAAAATAAAAAATGTTTTGCCAGATAATTATATACTAATATCTCTAGATGTAATATCCTTATACACAAACATACCTGTACAACTGGCAAAGGAAATTATTACAAAAAAGTGGAATAAAATTAAAACATATACTGATATACCATTGAATGATTTCTTAGAAGCTGTAGAATTGACTTTAAATTCAACATATTTTGTGTATAATGAGACTTTTTATAAACAAATAGAAGGATGTGCAATGGGTGCATCAAAATCTAGCGTAGTTGCTCAGCTAGTTATAGAGGACCTCGAAGAATCTGTATTGAGCAACGTAAATTGCCGAATACTATTCTTCTACAGGTACAGGTACGTGGATGATTGTATATTAGCAATACCAAAAAACAACCATCTAAATATACTAGAACAATTTAATAGTTACCATAAAAAACTTAAATTCACAATCGAAATAGAAAAAGATAACAAAATAAATTTTTTAGACTTAACGTTCCACCGAAAAACCAATTTTATACAAACAGAGTGGTATACTAAAGAAACATGATCCTCTAGATACCTAAATTTTAACTCCCAACAGCCACTTCCACAAAAATGTCAGTTATCATAGGACTTGCTGATCGCGCAATTAAATTATCTGACACAGAATTTAGACAAAATGCTATAAAAGGAGCAAAAGATGCACTCAAATTAAACAACTATCCTGATCCTCTAATAACACCATTTTCGAAAAACGTATTTATATTTTTTACAATCAACTACAAAAAACAAATCCTTCCAAAAACAAAAAAATAAGTATCTTTGCCATATGTTAAGGGTCTATCAGAAAAGTTAAAAAATATATTCAAGCCTCATTATATTACAATCGCATATAAAGGATATCAACTATTAAAAAATAATTGCAGGCAACTAAATTCCCAAAAATAAAAAATCTCACGTAGTTTACTAAATCCCATGTCAAGATTGCAATGGCGTGTACATCGGTCAAACCAGTCAATATTTGAAAAATAGAATTAACAGCCACAGATACGACAAAAAAATAAGACCGCTCTTACTGACCACTGTCAAGAAAAAAATCATACTTTTAACTATGAAAACAATAAGATATTAAGAACAGAAAATCATACAAAAAAAAACCGAAAGTTTTTGGAAATGATTGAAATTAAAAATAACCCGAACGTTATAAACTCAAATACCGAAATAAAACATCTTAGTAAAATATATTACAACATTCTAAAATAATAATATTTAAAAGGAATTCCAATTTTGTGTAACAGATACCTTATAATCTAATTAAATCTTAGAAAAAAATTACAGAAGAAGTCATCCATAGCAATAACAATAATAATCTCACATCGACATTCAGTCTGAAAATATCTCTGTCCTATATATGTTTACTATTTTTATTTTACCATTGTAGATTGTCATACTAAACGTTGTGTTAAATGTACTTACTTGTAATGACTAAAACTAATTTGTGTTTTATGAGAAATTATCCAGGAAATTATAGTTTATGACTGAAGAAAGGCATTTTGCTAGATTGATTGTTTCTAGGTAAGTGAAAGTAAAAAATTGTACAATACAGAACATGATTTAACAGTTAAAATTTTTTTAGTTTCGAACTTCAATGTATTCTGAAGAAGGTCAAAATAAACCGAAACGTTAAAAAATATGTGAATAAGAACATAAACACATCTTACTGTTACAAGGACCCTAACCAAAAAAAAAAAAAAAAAATATATATATATATATATATATATATATATATATATATATGTGTGTGTGTGTGTGTATACGTTATGGCCGAATACAACTCGGGCAAAAGAAAATATGTTTTTCGCACCGATCTGAACGAATCCAACTCTTTAAGAAAACCCGATCAGAGCACGGGGTGACTAAGCTTAAATCTATTGATATGTCCGAGCGTGGTTCGGGCATCGACTTTCGCATTGCTTTCGCCTCTTTTCGGCGGTATTCCCTATTTATCCCAGCTCATTTTTTATTGCTTACGTTATGCCCTATGTGTGATTGAATAATATATATGATAAATTATGTTATGTAAAACTACAAATATACAAGATGTAAATAAAAATATTATTTTATTTTTTCTTTTGTACAACCCACGCATATAGTTCTCTACCCCTCTGGTATTTTAATTTTATTTTCGTCTTTATCAATTATTAGGTAAAAGTGATTAAAAACACATTTAAACAAAATAGTGTATTTAGAATGATGATAAATATACAAATATAAATAGTAATATAATATATTATTTTATTTTTTCTTTTTGTAGAAGTCCCTCATGTGGCTATTTTGGAGGAAGGGAATAATATATTTATATGGGCTGATTATATTTTTGTAAAACCATGTAATAAATATTATAAAAAAATATCGAGCAAGTAATATAAATTAATATTAACCCCCCCCTTTTTTTTCTCCAGCCCTCTGTTACCTATTTTAATTTCCGTTTTTATCAATAATTTTGGAAGCCATTGGAACATCTCCGTATTATCAAGGAGGTTAAAATGATTCTTTAAGTTTATTTAACTCAAGGAATAGTAGCCGAAAATAATCTCAAAAATACAAAATTGCACCATTCGTATATATAGAGACAGTAATACGGATTTTATAAGGAGAGGAATCTAATACCGATGCCGGTAAATATTTTTATTGATTTGTTGTAAAAAATATTTTGATATGTAACGTCAAAACTGGTAATGGAAAAATATCAAGACGAATAAAATGATAAATTCGTTCTTTTTACTGACACTGAAAGAGCAATAATTGCCTATAAATCCGCAAAAAAAGATTCCAAAACCATATCTACCACTAAAATAGGAGGAATTGGAGTTGGCACAGTCTGGGAGAATGGGAAACCACTCAAAATTCAACCAAACAACGAGGTAAGGGATGAAATTTGTGGTTTACTACTTTTACTATAGAACTATTCTACCGAATTACGCTTGATCAATTTTCATTAGAGCATATTGTGGTGTAAAAGTTTGACACCGGAGACCTACTATTTTTAAAAAAAATGTATCAGAACTTGTGAAATTACTTCCGAAAAACTTCTCGCGTCCGAGTAGAGACTGGAAAGCAAGCTTAGAAAACGCCAAATGAAATTTTGGCGAAACGTCAGCAAAACTGTTCTTTTTAGAACAATGCACACTTATCCTCTTAATTAATTACCATTATAAAATAAACATATTTCTATGTATACATTTTCATAAATTAGATCGAATTTGGTTGAGCATTGTATACACGCCACTGTAAGATAGGCAACCCGTCATCCTTCTGTTTGGTGCCTTCAAACTACCAATTTAGTATACTCTCTCTATTTATTTTTGTTGTTTTCTTGTTAAAAATAATATTTGTATCTCTCTCACTCACGTCCCCTCTACTTTCGTGTTTAAAATTCCTCTAAAAACCGTGTTTGCTAGTTATCAAAATGAAGTCCCATGATGGACATGTTTTTAAAAAAATTTAAAAATCATTTTTCGCCATCAATCTTTTAACTTTTAAAATTTTTAAATAAACAGAAAGATGATTTGGTACAACTAATTGTCTTCTTTAGAGTATGTTTTTATTTTAATAGCAAACCCACATTGGTGAGTTCAAACGTATTATACTTTATAGTTAGTTACTAACTTGTTTCATTTTTTCTTTAATTAATTGTAGAAAAGTCCTGAGGAAGAGATAAATTGATCCCGAAAGGTTGACAAAACAATAAAGGGTTCCACACCTTTATTTGACCTTTTTTATATATAAACTGCATCCCCACTAACCTAAGGTTTTCTTATTTATTCTTATATATATATATATATATATATATATATATATATATATATATATATATATATATATATATATATATATATATATATATATATATATATATATATATATATATATATATATATATATATATATATATATATATATATATATATATATATATATATATATATATATATATATATATATATATATATATATATATATATATATATATATATATATATATATATATATATATATATATATATATATATATATATATATATATATATATATATATATATATATATATATATATATATATATATATATATATATATATATATATATATATAATTGGACTTTTTTCTTGGGTATAGGTTTATTTGCAAAATCAAACAATAGGATTAATTTGACGTCTCGCCTATCATAGTAGGCTTTCTCAAAAATTGCTCATTCCTTTCTTTTTTTTTTGGTATATAAGGCTTTCCTTTCCTATCTACAATTAATTTAAAAAACATTTAGTGGTCTATAAAACAAATTTAAAATTTTATACTATTGACAAATAATTATTACAAAATTAATAAAATAAGGTTACATACCTCGAAAAATGCATGTTGAATATTTATTATTTATTATTAATATTAATTAAGGAATGTGAAACAGCGTGTATAAATATATGTTTTTATTTTTAAAAACACCCATTTGGTAAAATTGTTGTACAGGAGCTCTACTTAATGGTATATCTGTGGCTGGACGTAACCTGGACTGTGACGAGAATTGCTCAGAAATAATATATTTAATGGGAATATGAACTATTCTATTCAATGAACTAAATATATAATCGAAATCGGAAATTGCAAAAACTTTTTAGATATAATTTTAGCGAAAAAACAATACTTAAGTATTTGTTCGCTATACAATTGTACGTTCTTTTTTCACATTAAGCGTTTTTCTGAAAGCTTTTTTTATTTCTTTTAGTTTTTTTATAACTGGCAAAACTGCTTAACCAAAGAATTTATTTATAAAATCAAAATTTTTCGAAAGTTTAAAGTGACGCCAAACGATTGTATATGTTAAAATCATTGTCTATTTAAATGCCTAACCCTGGCATTAAAAAAAAAACTTGAAAATTCGTGATCCAGTAAATTAACAAAATGTAAAACGGTAAAACTATGATACCGATTTTGACAGGGTTTCGAATTTTTGTTTTGTAATATTTAAAAGTAATTGAATTTAAACTAATAACAAAATTAGATGATATCTAATATATTAGACCAGCGCTTGAAATTGACCCTAATTTGTGTTTTTTCCTTAAATGTATATCTAAAAAGTTATATTGAAAAAATTGAAAAAAGATACCTACATATTTTTTAAGTGTCCGATTTTTCTTGCAAGTAGCAGAGACTTCCTCACTGGAGAAAATTCATATTCTCATTATATTCTGAGCACTCATCAAAATCTAGGCAGTCCTCTTCTCATCTAAATCTAGGTTACGTCACATATATTACGTAAAAAATATATAGTGCTAATTTTAATATAATCTTCAAATATTCTCAATATTTTTGTAGTTTTTACTCTTGCCTGCAGCACTTCCGTACATTTTAGATTACCGTAGGTGCCAGATTGTTCTTTATTTCAAAGAGGAGGACATGTTAAATGGCACGTATAAGGAACAAAGGGGTAGGAATTTATACAAGCTTGGCCTTGCCCGGCCAGATTAACGAAGAAGAGATTCTTTTATCATTCTTTGGTATACCAGTAATTTAGTATACCGCTAGAGCCATGATCGAGAAGAAACCTGGGAAATAACTTATATTAAACAAACTGGAACAGGATTTATTCCGGCTATTCGATTTTTACCCTAACGCTTTTTTACTGCTCTATAACTATTCTTCTGCATTTGATAATAACACGGGAACCATGGCATTTAGACGCATGTAGGAACCATACATACACCTACGTTTTTAACTAGGCTATTATAATACATCTAGGGCGACTTGTCTTACATGATTAATGTCGACAAAGGATAAATCTAAACATTTTTTAAATTTAACGAACCAACTAAAAATCATTACCGGAGTCCAATCTGAACTCTCTCTGGTTTAGAGTAAGCAACCTTCATAATTGCCACTTTTTCGGCGAGATAAATGAAATCAGTAAGCATGGAATCTGTGTGTACCTATAACTTTATAAGATATTTTCGTCTTAAGAATGTTCCTGATTCTTCTTAGAAATACGTTACTGATTTAAGGTTTGTCCTAGAATAGTGAACAACTTTACCCACTTTTGGAGACTTTTTAGTAAATAAAATTTTAAATGTACACAATAACACATTTTTAATTTTGGGGTTTGAAAATACTCATCCCAAGTTTCAAATTATATAATTTCTAATAAAAAACTGGTTATAGCTCAACACATAAGGTATTTTTACAAATCAATATTTTCGAACTTATCACTAAATAAAAAACCCAACAATTTTAGTAGTTGAAAGAATCACTTTTATCTCAAGAATTTTAACTATATATAAGCCAACCTTATTCGAAAAGATATATATGTAGGTAGGTAAGCTTTTTGCATAAATTTGATAACAAACCTATCATCTTAATTATATTGTCACCATCTTGGATTTCTGTCGGTATTCATATAGAATATTTGATAAAATTGTACTACTACCTAGTCTTCTGCTTCAATATCATTTGGATCAAAATCGGTTATTTCTTTTTAACTGGAATTCTTCCTCATTTATCCATATATCATTGTTATCAGCTTTAGCTTCAGAATGACCTATAATTCTGTTTTCTTTGTTAAGATTTTCATATATTAGAGAACAATAAGGTTAAACCTTTGAAGCTGCTTTGTTCTCTTCCTTTGGCAATTAGGCCGAGTAGGCTTTGTTATTTACGAAAGTTTAAAAATATATTGTCAATATATATATATATATATATATATATATATATATATATATATATATATATATATATATATATATATATATATATATATATATATATATATATATATATATATATATATAGAGAGAGAGAGAGAGAGAGAGAGAGAGAGAACGAAAGGTTCTTGAGATTAGACCTTGTCAAAATGGAATCACTTTCCGAAGTTTCGCCTTCAATTACACGAGGTATCTTCAGGATTTTTTACCTCACGAGATTGGAACAGTGAATGAGCTCATAGAGACCCAGGCCGGCTATTTTTAGTCGACCTACATTCACCGAACCATGACTCGGTGTAACGATCGGTTTCCACGTATGATGCAGATTGAAGCCCGTGTCTCTAGTAAAATTGTTAGGATGCTTTTACATTCTCCAATTTTTCTTTTTTAGAATCCCGAGACCGATGCAAGAACTTTGGTTTCTTTTACATTTATGACATGTGCAGTGAAATGTTAGTATTCAGATACAGCTAATAGAATAGTTTATTTCTTTCTAATACATCCTTCATATTCCTTAAGCCTAGTCAATATGAACCATCCAGTTTTTTACATCACCACAGGAACAATTGCGTATACTCCTTCCATTTGTCCAGTTTTCTTGTGTGTATTGAGGATTGTACATATGTTGGATCGGCGAAGTAACCTTGCAATCTTGTCTGTGGGGCTCCGTGTATAAATGGAAGAATATACTTCCTATCGATAATTCCGTATCAGTCTCATTTTGTGGACTAATATTATTATAGTTTCAAATTAACTGTCTAATGTCCATTCCCTCTTAAAGTTTGAGTCAGTTTCTAGGTTTCCGATTGTAAAGAATTTTGGTCCCAAATCGCGACGGCTCTGTAAACCAAACAATTAATAACTGATTGCTTTTGCGCTGGATGATAATATGAATTTGCATTTAGGTATCTGTTCGTATGAGTTGGTTTTCTAAGGAACCATTATCATTTCTTTGTACTAGAATATCTATAACAGGGGTCGTGCTTTCTGATTCAATTTCTATTGTAAATTTTATAAGAGGAAGCTGCTGATTCAGGTGATTAAGATACACGGGGAGATCTTCTGGACCATGCGGCGATATTGTAAATGTTTCGTCTATATATCTGAACCACGATGTTGTCTTTAATGGGGACGACTTTAAGGCTTCTTCCTCAAAAGCTTCCATGAAGATGTTGGCTACCATCTATAGTCAGTACAATGGGATCGCGCACTTACAAAATCGGTAAAAATCTTTCAAATATTATTAATAATTTTACAGGTAAAACACATTCATATATTCGAAACTCTGGGCATTTTATAGATAAATTAAAAGCAATTCAATTAAAAGCAAAAGATATCTTAATCTATGTAGAATCGTTATATACGAATGTGCCTATTAATGTTACAATTTTCTTAAGGTCAGATTTATTTCACCATAATAATACCTAAAACTCACTTTTAGATCTGGTTGAGGCATGTGTAACCTCAACTTATTTTGTGAACAAACCTCAGGAGCAGCCATAGGATCTCCGCTGTCACCAGTGGTCACCATCACTATACTATAAGTAGCCGGCCTAGATCTCTTCAGTGCTCCGATCCCGTGCAGTAAAATTCCCTGAAGATACATCATGCAATCAAAGGCGAAACATCGGAAAATGGTTCCATTTCGACACGATCTAATCCCAAGAACCATGATTTCTTAATTTTCTCTAATGATTTTTATTCATTTATTCATTTGAAATTTTTATGCACAGACAATTAATATTTGGTCGTTTTGTTTTTAAATTGGTTAACATCGACCGCACTTTTAACTTTAGGGAATAATTTAATATCTTATAATATAAAACATATATTGAGGTTTTGAGAAGCCTGCAATATATATGTGTTGACGCAACGACTTATCGCCTGTTAGAACTTTCGGTTGTTTTGTTTAAGGGAACACGATTCTTGTAAACCAATTCTGAAACGTAGGGGCTCTAAACCACCCAGATGTGACGGTGTCATTTCAATTATATTCGTAAATAATTACATTTTACCTCTCCAAATTAACCATACTTAACAAATTTTGATATCCCAATAATTTTTGAAAGAACGGGGTTTGAAATTTTAACTGAAACACCGTGCATTTAAAAAGGGTTGGCGTCATGATTCTTACACAGTCCATTATATTCTAATAAATGCATAAACAGCCGAAATTATCACGGTTAGCCCTAGGATTTTTAAATACGTACAAATACAGATTCAACTACGCCAATGTATCGTCACTTAGATGCATAAACAGCCCAAATTATCACGGTTAGCCCTAGGATCTTTAAATACGTACAAATACAGATTCAACTACGCCAATGTATCGTCACTTAGATGTAGTTCTATTTCTGTGCAAAAAATACTTCGCAGAAAGTCCTTTTTCCTAACCCATACGAAATAATGAAATCTCCATAGTTGTTGGGAAAATATCTATCATTACAGCTTATTGCTGTACAATGCAATGTATGTTTCAATGACAAAATTTCTTATACCTATCTTAGTTATGTTTTGGGTGTTTAAACATTGCTACTTTATTAAGATGTAGAATATTTTGGTTTTGTAAATTCCACTATCTGACAGATTTTATTACGAAAGTTTGAAGCTCTTATGATACTACGACTAGTATCATAGTTAGTCCCAAAAACCTGTACATAAATTGATCTCAGGGAATACTATAGAAATCAAAATCCTTAAGATTTTATCACTGTGACGTATTCTTCCACTTATCCAAAAAAAAACTTCTAAATATTTTATTCTTCTTATTAAAGCAATTTTCTAGTAAAACGAAATCATTAACCTTGAGATTAGACAGCGCCAAATTGAAGGTCATTTGAAATTTTTGAGCATATAAAGGCGTGAAGTAACTTTAGTATTACTGATAACAAAAATTGTGTTATATATCAAAACGAAACTATATAACAAAATATCTTTTGTTTTATTTGTGGAAGCCTTAAACGTATTGCTGGTCGTATTTTTAATTATTTTGGCTCACGGAAGTTCTTCGTTCTTTTAATAATGTAATTCATTTTAGGAGTGGGCTAGCCGTTAAAAAAAGACCCCTATGCATTACTTTATTTTATTAAAATTCAATATTTACTAACTAAAACACTCCCAATATAAAACTTGCAATTTTGATTTTTACGTCTTGCTGACTATAAATAAAAGTCCACCAGTCTGATTAAAATAAACTTATGTACAAATTATTTTAACCTAAATGCGTTAAGGTATATAGAAAATTAAAAATAAATATGGAAGAGTAGATGTAAATTAAATGAGTATGTTACAAGAAATCACAAGAATAATACAAGATAGAGTAAGTTCGGGAATCATCTAAAACCTGTTCCCATTTACAGCTGATACAATTACTGCCAACAATATCAATTACAATGATTTAGAAGAATTATCTTATTAACCTGGTATAAGTATATAATAGCTTATTGTTGTGTTATAGTATGAAGTGCCATATAGATTAAAATGTCTGTCTACTTTAAAGATAGTCAAATAAGTAAAGTTCTTGTAAATATTTGTTACGTTTATTAGTTGATTTATTAACATGCAATCGTCTTTAGTGTTTGCTGAATAAATTAGAACTATGCTGTCAATGAAGTGATAACCTGGCTTAATACAGATATTTTTAAGATTTTTAAAACCACTAGCGAAATGGATTTTAATAAAAGTGAATCTGAAAATAAACTGCTGGAAAATGGAACTCAGAAAATTGTTATAGTGCGACAGGAAAGTAAAGGCAGACCAATTATTCCTGTGCTAAGTGTAGTGGATATTTTGTTATCTATTTTTGTAGTAACACCGCTAGTAGTATTTTCTTGGAGAGGGATATGGGGGCTTATGGATATCCATATTAAATATTTTCCTGTTGTTCCATGCTTTTTTGTGGGTAAGTTTATTTGTGTTTATAAATATTTATATTATCTTACCCAAACTTTATTATTTTTATGGGTTTGAATAAGGGATACCATTGAACTTTAAAATTCAGGTGACCACAAAAATTATTTTTCGAAAAAGTGTGTTTTTACAAAAAATAGTATTTCCCCATACACCTATGCAAAAAATAATAAAGTTATATTGCCACCGTTTTAAAATATTCTTACTTTATTAAAATTTAGCGTTTTATACCCTTTAAAAAAAACATAATCTTTTAATTTTGTTTTAGGGAGCTGTTTAACTCCTTAGATTACATCTATATAAAGGAAAAAAATGCTTATGTATGCAAAAATGGAAAATAAATTTGCCCCGCTTCACCGTTTTGATAAGCCGAGCGTTAAGAAAATAAAAACAAGATTTGCATTTTTAAGAGACTCTCTTATATACTAGAGCGACCCTGTATAGTTGAAAAAAGGTTTTACATACAAAGAGATAAAAGAAATTTGAGATATTTCACCATTGTTTTTTTACTGACCGTTTTAAAACAAAAGATATTTTCGTTTGTTTGGGGACTACTTGATATTTCTAGGGCTATCCTGCATAATGGAAAAAAGTTTATTTATATATAAAGTATAGAAAAAATTTGACGTGTTGTTTTGTTTTTTTAAAAAAGCTAAACGGACTACTCGAAATATATATTTTTTTTAGTTTTCGCGGTTTCATTCACTTAGGGCTATCCTGTATAGTGGTAAAAATGTTTTTATACTATATCCCATAGTTTAGTCAAATACATAATAACATAAATCATTTGAAAATGTAAGAAAATTTTTGAAACACCTGGTTCAACTCCCTTTTACGTTTAAGCGGTCTAAACTATTTTAAACATATTTAAGCTGTCAAACATTAAATGTATGTTATAATAAATGGAAAGTAACGGTGCATGCCTCAAATGCGGACGTCAAGAAATATGGACTAAAACAAAATTTAAAATAATTTTTCACCCCTGTGTTACAATAAATTGTAAACCCTGTATAAAATAGATTATTTTACACGTTTGTGAGCAAGGTCGAATTGATTTTAATAATATGAATCGATACTATCCATCGTGCTACAGAAAAATTCCAAAACATTCCAGAAAAATGTGCGAAAGTATTTTCAATTTAAAATTGAATATACACATAAGCAAAATATTTCCAATTTTGTAATATACGTTTTAGAAAATAATTCTCGAAACACATTTTGTCTGATTCGGCCTTTATCTCTCATCAATTCTCGTACCTTCACAGGAATTTAATTTTGATAAATACAAAGTGATATGAATAAGAACTATCGCCAGTCACCAAGCCAAAAGATGTTCTTGGACGTATCGCAGTTTATGATATAATAGAAGGAAATCGTTTATACATATTAGCGATATTAAAATCGAAGACCCCATGCCGCTTTCCATCTTATAGCTCTGTACATTGTTGTATTATCTTTCAAAAACACGCAACCTTGTTTGGTTAAATCTAAATCCAAATAAATCCTGCAATTTAATATTGGTAGATACACATGTATTAGTAACCTGTTTGTCTTAATGTACCCATTGCGTCACGCCTATCACTCAATTTTTGGCTTGACCCAATTAACGTTAACGAATTTGGATCTAACTGAAAATGTATGACATGTCACGGGGCATATTTCCTACCTAGTTGCTGATATGCGTGATTTCGTGAAGAATATATAAATGACCCTTAAAAGACAAATGTTAGTTTATTAGGCACAGTGCCTAATACAATTTGAGTTCTATTGTAAAAGAAAAAAAAGGAGGGGGAGGGAAGAAGATATTGGCTAATTAATTTATAGGTGTCTTATGCATTATCTCACTTAAGGGTCATTAAATAAAAAGTTCTTTTGTTGTAGTCGTGACAGAAAAAGATGAAAATTATACAAAATATTAAATTCATAAATTACTTAGAATTATTAATCTTACTATTTTTAATGTTTTTAATCCGACTTATTCAGAAAGATCATTTAATATCCTAAACGTGCTAGTGATAACTTCAAATTTGTAAATCTTGGGCCTGTAAAAATAATACGGAAAATTCTATAAACTAATGCTTTTATAGCAACGTGCTATATAGCGGTATTATAGCTTTTATCTTTTAGCTTTTTATTTGCCCGCGAATAAGAAAATGCCCGTGCTTCTATCTTCAAATGCATTAAAGCTGCAATAAAATCTCATAATATGATTAAAGCTGATTAAAACTCGTAATAAGAGGCTTTTATGCCTGGAATAAGCAGCACATAATAGCTTTCAAAACGGCAGAATAGAACATTCTTGAAGATTAAACTAAAAGGAATATTACGAGCATTATATTGAAGTGCTTTTGAAACCCTAAAAAGCGAACATTTTTTCAGTGGTGTTCATAAGTGCAACTGATATTGCCACTATTTTGTTCAAACCGTCAGGAAGAAAACGTAGAAATATCTTTAGTATATATATATATATATATATATATATATATATATATATATATATATATATATATATATATATATGTATTTAATTTTTGATTCTGACGTTTCTGTTTTGAGATACCATAAAAAACTTTGCTTTTTCTTATGGCGGCCCTTTTGTTTTTTACCACACTTAAAAAGAACTTTTTTCCCTTCTATGATATGTAGTACTTTATAAAATATTTTATTCTTATGTCAAGAAACAACAAAGTTTATTTTTTGTTGAGTTGGGAATGACTGTGGAGGCCATTTAAATTTAGTGCATTCAAGATAGCGAGAGGCTTTGAGTTTGAAAGAAATTAAAACGTTGAAGCTGTCGGTCTCTATCGGTCTGTCTGTCTGTCTCTCAGTTCGAGGCGTAGTTAAAAACTACTTACCCGATTGTCTTGAAATTTTGATCAACAATTAAGGGTCATATGGGGATGACCCCCATGAATATTTTGGAAACAATTTAGGGGAACAAAATGGCGGCCTTGTGAAATGCTAAAAAAACTATCACTAAAAAGCTAATCATCCAATTTACCTTAAATTTTGTACAAAAATTGTTATATAATACGAATTCAAGATGGCGACAATATAAGACGTTTAAAAAATCAACGTCAAAAAAATCTTCTTTATCGATTGACTTCAAATTTTGCAGAAAAATTAAATGTGAAATAGGGATAAATTGGTACGAATTCAACATAAATAAAGAAAATGGAGATTTTAAAAAAAAGTCAGTATAAAAACTACTTCGTTTTATTTTAAATTGTGCCCAAAAATCAAAAGTGACATAGGCAAAAACTGACGTAATATTATAATAAATTATTTGAAAGACAGTATATATAGTTACTAAATAACTATGTGAGAAATTAAATTGGGTCACACTTCACTATTCCCAATAAAATGAAAAAATTGTAATGAGGGAAGGCCTGGTTAAAGATAATTTACCGATTTTTTAATTCTGCCTCTTCGAGTTTATTTTTATTTTATCACATGTAATTTCTGTGTACTCTGGGGTCTGTTTCTTACATATCAAATTTGCGGGTCGTGAACTTGGATATTTGTTTAAGACTGGGATCATTTTCGAGTTTGCATGTATGTAGGCGTGTGCATGTGTATGTAGCACAGCGTTTGCTCAAGTGCTATTTTTGCTGATGTTAGATCTTTGAATATCTGCCGTTTTTTTAATGTACATTGTTCAAGAATAACTATATTTTTTATGTTTGTTTTTCAAGTAACAATGTTTTTGTCAGTGTTTCTTGTTCCAGCGTCAGTGGGATATCATGAGCTTTTTTTAATATCGATGTTTGGTTTTTCAGAAATACATTCATTTTAACCTTCTGTGTTATTATCAGAATGATTATCTAAAACTTTAGTAACCGTGTTGATAGATTTATTACTACAAAATCATTTTTTTCTATTTGTGCCGTATATACCGATATTTCGGTTTCTGCATATAAAGGTATTTTTCATGTAGGCTAAACAAGTGTTCCACCTCCTTCCATCCATTACCCCGATTTTTTTTTCAGATTATTTTAAAAATGCCGCGGAAATATATCAAGAAAAGTAATCGAGGGACCTCCCCTCAGTCAAAAAACGCTACAAACGGCGTTGGAAGATATAAGGCGATGGGATAAGCAGGCCCGGTCCTGGGTCTTTGGCCGCCTTCGTGCGAATTTTTGTTCTGGCGCCCCTGTTACTTAATGATAGTAGGTAAACTTCTTTAAAACAGTAAAATTAAAATAACTTTTGAAGCGGGTGCACAAAAATGTTTTTTGCTCGTATTAATTTTAAAGGAAAAAAAAGTTTGTTGATTACAAATTTTTATATTAATATTATGTTGCAAAACAACTGCCAAGAACCAAAAGTATTTTAGTAATAACACGAGTAAATATTTTGATCCAAATATAGCCTCTTTATAGAAAGTATCCGGAAAAATAAAACTCAAATTTAACACTCAAAATATATATTTCACAAGGTAAAAACAAACAAAAATGTAAACAAACACGGCTGGTCGGCCGGCTTTATCATCCTAAAGCAGGTCGCTAGTCAGCAGGCGTCATTATACTGATTTGTCTAGTTTGCAGATTTTTCTATACCTATTGAGTGGTTTATTTCAAAACTAAAAATAATTTTACCAAAAACAGTCTTACTAAAATAAAAAAAATTAACCCTGATAATATACTTAAGTAAAAACAGATTTCGTATAAAAACAAAACTAATCCATAATGAAACTCTTTGGAGAAGATTTTCGTCACGCGACTCGTATTCAAACTGTCGAGGTTTTTTTCTGGCACGTATTTCTGTGAACTGAGGATCTAAACCAATTTCTTTTGCTATATTTGATGATTCATCAAGAAATGCATCAAAACTTTCCTTGCTTCTTTTAGAAAGTAGATAGGATTTCAAATTTTTTAACGCTTCAAGACATTCTGCTAGATCTGTTTTAGAATTCTGCAACATTTTGCTTACAATATTTATTCTTTCTAAAATATCATGCCAAATTACAATAGAAGATATAAACTTGAACGAACTAATTTTGTCTGCTAAGGAATTAGCCATATTTCTAGTCTTTTCATCTTTATTCTCTTTACAAATTTGGGAAAGACTGCCAAGAACAGAATTTAGATTTTGTTTTAGAGGAACTAAGGCATTTATTCTGCTTTCCCAGCGAGTATCACTTAATGGCTTTAAAGTAAAGTTGTTAATCTTTCCTTTTAAAATGTCCCATCTCTGGGTTGACGCAGAAAAAAAATTATAAATTTCTTGAACAATGTCAAAAAAACCAGAGATCTCACCACTTAAATCTGCAGCATCGTTTACAACTAAATTTAATGAATGTGCCGCGCAAGATACGAACAATGCTCTGGGATTAATATTTAAAACGCGTTTTTGTAGACCAATATTTTTCCCACGCATATTGGACCCATTGTCATACCCTTGCCCTCGAATATTCTGAACATCCAAATCTAAACTAGGAAGGAATTCTTCTAAGAGAAACTTGCAGACTCCTTCCCCAGTGGTATCTTTTATTGGATAAAAACCTACAAAATACTCAGAAATGTTGGCCTGTCCATCAGTTAAATTAACACAACGTATTATAAATGTGATTTGTTCTGTATGACTAATATCAGGGGTACAATCCAAAATGATAGAAAAATATTTTGCATTTTTAACCATATTTATAATATCCTTTTTTATAGCATCTGCTAAAAGTGAAATTATCTCGTTTTGAAAATGCTTACCTAAATAATGAAGAATTCAAGTTTTCTTCTCCCTATTTTTTTGAATATTATTTATATGTTCTGATAAAATTGGGTCAAATTTGGCAATCATTTCGACAGCTTTTAGAAAATTTCCATTGTTTTTTTCATAAAGATTTGCGCTTGTTCCCCGAAAAGCTAAACACTGACTAGCTAAAAATTGAACAATGGCAATCATCCGTTCAATGATAGCCCTCCATGTTATTTTTCAAAATTAAACATATTTTGCTGTTCTTTATCAATAGTGATATTTTTTTGAAGCCTCATTTTTAATTCACACCATTTTTGAACGCAATGTATGTGTTTGGTGCTGTTCTCATGCTTTGAAAAAAAATCAGATCAATGACGCCAATCTTTAAAACCTGTAACAGTAAGTTGAATGTTATCTTTGCTAAATAATGTACATGGGGCACAAAATACAGCATTTAAGGTACGTGAATATAAAAGCCAAGATCTTTTAACTTTTTCACCATTCTCTAACGTTTTATAACAATAGCCAAAATTAAATTTCCTACCAAATTCATCGGTGGGAAAAGCAAAATTAGCTGCGGTTTCTTCTAATTTACTCTCAACTATCAATTCGATTAGTCTGTTATTTATTTGAACGGGCCACGTTCCAGGATCACTTACATTAACTTCCCCACTCGATGTCATGGCTGCATTTGCTTCGTTTTCATTTGGAGATTCCAATGATTCAGATTCCGATAGGGATTCTGACTTCGATTCTGGCAGAATTTCCATTCCAGGGAAGTTTTCAGTAAATTCCATTTCTGGCGCCGCCGCCGCCCCGCCGCCGGGTGTGTGTCCAGAGATGATTGATTCGCTGAAGAGTCATCCTGGACCTCTACTGACTTGTTTATAAATTTTTGGAGTGAACCACGGAGCATATCCTTCTCTCTTTCCTTCTCTTCTTTTTTCTTTCTGTAAAACGCTCCACTCTTTTTTCTTGGGTTTCTTTCCGACATGTTTCTAGTTCAACTTTAAATCTTAAAGCAGAAAGTAGTATTATAGTATATTTTTTAAGGAACACCCTCTAGGTTTTATATAGTTTGAAAGAGCATTTAAAGACCTTTTCAAAAATGTCATTTGCTACTACATCTAGTTTTGTAGTTTTTGAAAGATTTAATTATTATTAATTTAATATTTAAAAAATAAAATTTTTGGATTAAAATATAATATATTTTGATTGCAGCTAATAATTTTATTTTTAAAGTCAGGACACATTTTTTAACACTTTGTAGGTTTTAAGAAAATTTTATTCTTCAAAAAACTAGGTATCAAAAAACTGTTGCCTTAATTTAAAATAAAAAAAGTATAATAATCATGCAACAGCCAATATATACTTACCTTCTTTCTGCAGTAACAGGTATACACTATTAACTACACACTACACATACAGGAACTTACGCCACTACGGGGTAAAGAGGTACGAAGTCAATTCAGTGATTTGATATGATTCTATCGACAATTCGACAAGTATTGACTCGGAAACCGACCTTCCTTCCTTCCTTTATGCAGGCACACGCTGCGCCACCGCGTCGTCGCTGCCGACATATCACGATCACGGGCAATGCGCCTTAGTTGCGCCTTCTATGTTTACAATGGCCGGATTTAAAAAAGATATTGTGGAGTGGCCTATTAATTCTAGGATGTTTATTGAATTCCGTATTTCTACCGTTGAAGTTGGCGCCCCTCTGCTTAGGCGCCTTCGTGCAACGCACGAAATCGCCCCCCGGTATGACCGGCTCTGGCTATAAGGCCAAAAAAATTACAGTTTCGTGTAATATCCTACTATCTACCATAAGAAACCACCTTAAAAGAAGACGTGGTTTAAAAAGCTCGACATTTAGAAGACCCCCTGTAATATCACCAGGAAAAAAAAATATACTTACAAGTTTAAAGAAAATGAAGAGTTAGTGGTGTGGTCTAAGCCGAGTTGAAGTTTTTCATATTGAAAAAGAGTTTGTTGAAAGAGACAATATAAAAATAAAAAATCTAAACCCATGATCAATTAATAAACCCCAAAGCATTGCACGTGCAAGGAAAAATGTGATCCGCATTTCGATTAGTTAAAACAAACGTTTGATGTTCTGAATTTAATGGGGCACTCGGAAAAATATAGAATTTAGACGAGTCCAGCCTATGCCTTGACCCGAATGAAAATTGTGGGCGGAATTGGAAAAACTGCTACAAGAACAGTAAGTAGTCTAGGAAGAGATAACACCAAAATACTTGCAGCTGTCAATGCCGCAGGAAAAAATCACCAAAATTGATACTGTTTAAATGTAAAAATATGTGGAGCTCGTGGACCCCTGAAAAAGAAAATCCTGGTACTGTTTATTGTGCTACCGCAACTAGATGTATGGAAGCTGACGTTTTCTGTAATTATTAGAGAAGTAAGTACTTCAAACAGACAGAGACACAGTCTAAAAATCCTCAACATATAATAATTGCAATAATTATCAGTACTTCTACCGATGAATGTCAAGTGCAGCATCCATGCGCTTCTTCTACGACAACTAAAATCAATCTTGGAGAAAGTCCTTCCAGTAGTGGGACCAACGTGTCACTCGAGGAACTTCTGCTCGATACGATTAAGCAAACGAAATCAGCTCAGACGTAAATTGGAACTCGATTAAAAGATCTTATTTCTAAACAAGCTAAAGAAAAAAATTGACGATCTACAAAATAAGCCTTGTAAAAAGAATATAAAAAATATATCACAGTTGCGCAGGTGATCCTGAATATAATAAAAATATGTAACTCAGCCAAGAACAGATAGACGTTGGAAATTTATTTTTCCCATAAAGTTTAATGGAATACCCAATTTAGCATAGGACGATATTTTTTAAGTACTTAATGTTCTTTTGTTTTTTTAATAAGTATGTAGACAAATCACGTTTTTTGACGTAGTTTTACGTTCTTTGTTAATATAATATTTTGTAACCCTCACTGTACTTTTTGTACTTTCTTGAAATGACCGAATTTATTTATTTTTTATTAAAATATAATTCATAAAAAATGAAAATCCATTAACATTTCTTAAACAAAAATTTAGCGAAAACACGAAATAAGTTGTTCATGCCCCTATAACTCTTTAATCTGAAAAAAATGCCAGTTGAACGTGCACTTTCCCCATTTGTGTGGTACAAGAGCATATCCTTACATAGTTAAAAAAAAAGTTTTTATAAACTACGCGTTATTTTGAGGCAAAATGTAAAATATTTTAAGGTAAATTAATCATCCGTCTACTATGACGACTTTTGGTATATTCAAAATATATAGTCAATATGTCCCCATAAAGTTCAATTTCTTAAAAATAGGGGTGTACTTCCACCACCTCACCTTAGGTATTTATATATTTCAAACTAACTGTTTTCCTTGCGTTAACTTATTAAAAAGAAATATCTTAAGTACTAACAGTAAACTGGCTTTATGCCAATAAATGTTCGTATTCGTTTCCATAAATCTGTTCCACAGGAGGGAATTAAGTACGTCAATAAAAATACTGAACTTGGTGATCTTTACGTTCTGTACAACGGAATTACGGAATAGCTGTAAATCATGAACCTAATCCCGTTCTAGCTTAAACAAAAAGACCAACATGCTAAATACCGCAATTTTGAATAAAATTGTTCTCAAATTTGAAACATGTTAACCCCAGAAAATTTAAAGACACTTGGGTTTTTGCAATAAAAGCTTAAAGTGCCGGCTTTTGATGTGAGAATGCATGAGATACATTTGTTAACAAAAAAAAGCTCTTAGTTTCTTTTATTATTTAAAATGTAGTAGGCAATTACATATTTCAAACTAAATGTTTTTACGGATTTAACTTATTAAAAACAATTGACTTAGATACTAGCAGTAAACTGGCTTTCTGTCAATAAATGTTCGTATTATTTTCCGTAAGAGAATAAGACGGAATTAGGTATATCAATGAAAAATGCTGAATTTAATTCCGTCCGTTGTTTAATTTCATTATTTTTTTTAATTTTAGGCAACAGATACAAAAATAACACCACAATAGTCCAAATAATCCACAATGACTCAAATATATCAAAGTCACAATATTGTACTTACGAGTTTTTTTATAAATAGATGCGTGCGCATGTGATTGTGGTCTGTCCTTGAGAAAGCAATAAAATACGTTTTAAACCTGACAACATACCCGTCCCTAAATATTTTTTAACATAAAATCAATAAATGTATGATAAAATTAAGAGTATTTGTTATTAACTATATTCCCTTCACTTAATGTTGGTACGAATCCAAGATAGCGGAACGAAATGGCGGCATAATAACCTATTTAAAAATTCAGGCTGAAAAAACTACTTAATGAGGTTATTTCATTAAGTAGTTTTATTGTGCCGCAACTAATTGTGGTATACCGATCAACTAGTAAAACTGTGTTATTAATTCAAGATGGCGGAACAAAATGACAGCCAAACAAACTGTTTGTAACCTTGAAAAAAAAACCTTGTCAGGTTTTAGATATCTTGACGTTTTGCATCCCTAGATGTCAAATAATATCAATTCTGTCGGTGCGTCTGTCGGTCTGTCTATCTGTCAGTTCTCGACATAGCTTGCCAGATTGACTTTAAAATTTAGTCAAAAGTTAAGGGTCATATGGGTAACATTTTCGTAAAAAACCAATATGGCGGAAGAATGTTTAAAACATAATTACTAAAAAACAACGTAATTATGTAATTTACCTCAAATTTTGAACAAAAATCAAGTGTCGTATCGGAATAAACTAGTGACATTTTGATATTAATCTAAGATGGCAAAACCTCGCCCTAATAAATTTTAATTTTTGTGCAAAAGATAAGTTTGATATAGAGATAAACTGGTAAAGTTTTGTTAGGAATTTAAGATGGCGGAACAAAATGGCTGCCAAATGAAATTTTAAAAAATCAACGTAAAAAAATCATGTTCAGCTGACCTTAAGTAGTGCAGAAAAAAAGTGTGGTATAGGTAGAAAGAAACTGGTAAAATATTGGTACGAATCCAATACGATGGAACAAAATGGCGCCCAATAAAGATGTTTACACTGTGAATATGTATTGAACTAAATTGGGATACACTTTTTTTTACCGTTTGTGTGATGTTATTCAAATAAAGCAAACGAAATATGAATTACATAATATAGTAGTTTTGTATTAATCAATTGATATTTTATAATTTGATAATGTTAGTTCTTTTCATTGTTACAAAATAGTAAATTCTTTAAGCAAAAATACTTACAAAAGTGTTAAAACTAAATGAAAGAGTAAAACCATAGCAAGAACCCAACTTTCACTTTTTTTGCGAACATGATATACAAGTTGTTGTAAATATGATCAAAGGCAGATAATACTCTGAGATGATCAATTCAATGTTAGATAAAACTTTACATTGTGTTCCCTATAGTAGGGACTCATCGAGAGATTTCCGTGTAGCTCGGCACAATTTCGAGGCTAGTTTTGCCAATATGTCAATGCAGTCTCGTACCTCCGAATTGAATTACGTATATAAAATACTTCTGAACAAATAAACCTTCTTTGTGTTCTTGGCAACTCCGCGGCTCCTTGTTGTGCGAGGGCTAATAATTTGATTAAACGGCGAAATAAACGATTATCTGATTGACCGTCTATGTAAAGTACAAGGGGTCTTTAGTAAGAAATTTTGAGGACCAAATCAATTGCATAATAAGTGATTTTAATAAAAAATACTTTTAATAGAAATTAAGATTAAAATGTTTATATTACATGGGTAAGTTGATTTGGATCCAATCCAGATTACTATTTAAGTGCTTATTTTGATCTAAAAAAATAAAGAAACTAAAAATTATCACGTCGATTTACATATTTACAAAAAAAATAGAATGCAAAATATGATATGTTTTTTTAATGCATTCACATCATGTTAGGGTCAATTTTTACTTGTAAGGCTGCATTTATTAATTAAAAAAATCAAATTACTACATCCAAAACTAAAGAAAATGTCTTGAGACAATTAGTTAACAAATATTATGATGAAGGATAATAAAATAAAAAAGTTCCAATATTGAGATCGAGTTACAGTTTTCAAAATTTTGCGCACAATTATAAACCACCCTACATTTTTCTATATAGCAGTTATTACTTAATCTTTATAAAATCATATTAGACTGTAAAGACTGACAACTGCTACACATGTAATAATAAAATATGGTCAAAAAAGTATAGTTAAATACATTTGTAAGAATTATTTCCATTATTTAAAAGAATTGAATAACTAATTATTTTATTGATTTTAATAAAATTGAGTTTTGAACGTTTACCATATTTCAATTTTTTTTACGGTACAATACCAAAATTGAACGAAAAAAATCGGTAAATTTCCTTTACCGGGAACTTCCCTAGTTATAAATTTTTCTTTCTATTAGGAATGGTGAAGTGTGAACCAATTTATTTTGCACATTGTCATTTAGTAACACATATAACGTCAAACATTTTTATTGTGATAAAATACATCGAATAAGTAGTTTTTACACTGATTTTTTATAAATTGTTCCGTCATGTCAGTTCATTCCTATGTAACGTTTGTTCTTTGTACAAAATTTCAGGTTACCTGGATAATTAGTTTTTTAGTAATCATTTTTACCATTTCACTAGGTCGCCCTTTTGTTCCGCCATATTGGATGTTTACCAAAATGTCACCAAGCCATCCCCGTATGACCCTTAATTTTTGACAATAATTTGAAGCTCGATCTGAAGCTAGACGAATAAGTAGTTTTTTAGCTATGCTTCAAATTCACATAATACTTGATTTTTGTGAAAAATTTGAGGTAAATTTGATAAGTTGTTTTTTAATATAGAACGGAAGCTTTCACGGCTGTGGTCAACTAAGAAATCGTGGTTCTTTGGGATTATATCGCGTTAAATTGAATCACTCACACACGTTTCGCCTTCGATTGCACGAGACATCTTCAGGGATCTTTACTTTACGAGATCGGAACATTGAATGAGCTCGGAGAGGTTGAGGCCGGGTATTTATATCAGTGTTTCGATCTCATTAAGCAAAGATCCCTGAAGATTCCTCGTGCAGTTTAAGGCGAAACATTGGAAATTGATTCGATTTTGGAACAGTCGAATCCCAAGAGCCATGATTTTTTTAGTAATAATTTATTTAACACTAGGTCGCCATTTTGTTTTGCCATATTGGATATCAAATGATATTAGGTCATACATGGCATTTAATCTTGGGTCAAAATTAAGCACTTAATCTTGGGCCAAAACAAGTTAATCGGGAAATAGTTTTTAATTATGCAGCAAACAAATAGACAGACCGACAGACAGACAGACCAACGGAATTAGGAAAACATGTTTTTCAGCATCTAGGGACCCTCAAACTCGGAGGACGATTTTACTTAATTTTTACGAGGGAATTAAAAAATTAAAAAATGAGAATAATATAAATAAGATTTCCGTTTTTAATGCACTTGATTTCTGGAAATTAGACTTTATAATAGCTAGTGTTAATTTTTCTTATGTTTTAGGTATGAGCATCCATGTCATTTTAGCAGTAAGTCAAGATAAGCTCCATGAAGCTATTGTTGAATCTGATAAACATTGGTCCTTAAGATTAGTATCCCACTTTCTCCGCAGGTTTTACACTTACGTATTTTTAACAATAACGGTTCTTCATTGGAGAGGTGAGTGAGAGCATATTTTGAATTTTTGTATTACTTTAAATTTTTATTTGAATTAATTGTGTATGATCAAGTCTTATTATCCACTTACTTAGTAACAGCTGCCTTTTTCATATCCAAAAAGTTTTATACCTTTACCTTTATTATATTTATAGAAATTATTGTTTACGTTAGAAACTATCACAGAAAGACTAATTTTAAAACCATAGCACATTTTTTTAAAGTTCGTATTTCGTTATAGTATACTTTTAGGTGGGTGGGGTATTATCGACTACTATATGAATATTCAGTTCACACAGGATCTTGTAGCGAAAAAGGAAGGAAGCTATAAGTTTTTAATTATCTGGGCTGCCTGTTTTGCAACTCTAACTACAATTAAAGGCTTGAGGAATGCTACTGCTCCCCCTTTCGCCATTTGTGTTGACAAAGGTGATTACGTGTTTCGATTTCCAACCATGTTTAGACGAAAGGTAAACAAAATGGTTTCTATTCATGCTTATATAATTGTTTTTTACAGTTTACGATAAGATTAAGTTTAGAATGAAAAAATTACTTAACTTTTTATTTAATTGTATGATGTTAATTACTGCATACAAGCTATTATTTCAAAGCAATAACACACTGTTTTAGTAGACCTAAAAGCTCCACTCAGTTGTATATTAAAGTTGCCAAGAGAAGTAACTATGGTCAGTGTTATTGTGCGTGTGCGGGTCATACGATTTATCAACGACAAACTTTTTAAGTTTGTTTTTCTTTTATTACGTGTAATCATATCCTCCGCTTAAAATCCGGAAGATGAATTAGATAGACCTATGATATTTTCATATGAAAAAAGAGGATAAACATATAAATACCAGCAGTTGCAAAAATCTTTAAGCGATGTCACTTCAAAGTCAGATTGACAAGTCAATGATAAAATGAGTAATAGAAAACAATTTTCGGGTTTTTTGTAATCCTTACCGTTACTGGTTTCGTTTTATATAACTTTTTACGACCAAGAACCGCACAGAAATTGAAATTTCTGTTTCTCTTTTATATATATATATATATATATATATATATATATATATATATATATATATATATATATATATATATATATATATATATACACATACATAAAAACAGACTGACGGACAGACATACCTACAGACAGACGGAATTGAGAAAACATGTTTTCCGGCATCTAGGGACCCTTAAACGTAAAGATCTGAAAAAATCTTACGAGGGAAGTAATAACTAATTATCTTGTGTTTTTAACAAAAGTGTATAATATTTTTGCAAAATAAAATTTCCCTCGGTATTTAATATATAAAATAATATTAATAATATTGCGTAATATTATAAAAAAAACAATTTTCTTTCTCCCTGTATATTTGTAAATAGCCCATCGAGATTTAATAGCTCGATAAAAGAATCACACAACATTTTGGTATTCACTGTGTTTTCTGATTTGAATCATAATGTTGGTGACCTTTGGAACCGCACAATAAGACCGCATTCGAATATATGGGATGTGATCCCAGTAGAAGTTGTAGTTGTTTTTACCGTGTTCAATCATACCATTGTATTTTAAATGTTTTAAAGTTTAGATCTAAATTAACTAACAATGGTTAACAGCAGATATAGGCCATAACCATGGCATCTTAGGTTAGTAATTTTATAAAATATGAGTAAATTGTGCAACTACATTTAAAAGAAGTATTCAAGATACTCTTCAAATATTTTAAATAAATATTAAAATAAACTGCGACTGCTTAATATTGGAAAGGGTTTACATTATAACACAAACTTTTTACAACGGCACTAACTTTAACTGCCAAAACACACTCTTAATACTTTATGCTAATATATTGATAATAGCACTACCTCTAAATAGGGTTGTAGACATTAGCAGAGCTCAAAAAAAAAGGTTTTGTTATTTGCACTGTCAAATTTACGAAATAATAGTCACACCTTGACAAGAAACGTATCGGATAATGTTGTATTATCATCTCAAATTGAATTTAAATTTTGCGTCTCAATTTGAAATATTTTACTTCAATTATTATTATGCATGTTTATATCCTTCCGAATTGATGTTTAAAATGTCTACTGGATAGAAGGTGGATCTCAACACAAATTACCCGGAATGTTTACTTCAAACTTCATTTTGCTTTGCGTGTTTCTCGGCGATTTGTTGGATAATTTTTTGAAATATAGGTATTTACTTTAAACGCCAAAATCAACACCAGTTGCGTACCACATTATATGCCACCTTTTTAACATTTGTTTGGCTTTTACGTCAAATGTTTACGAAACATATATGTTCCAGGCTTAACAAGTACATTTCAATTGAGGGTAATTTTTTGATAATAGTTTCGACATAATTCGAATTTTGCGAAATGTTGTTCTCAATTCGAAGCAGCCCCAAGCCATTATGGTTTCTGAGGTCACGCACTCTATATTCCCATATTTTTGTGGCGCAAAGACACTTATTGAAATATTGAAAACTCAACTTAAAAACAAAAATAAAATTCTCGATTATGGGCCTCAAATGGCAGCTACCTTTCATTTTACAACATACAAAAATTGTAAATTTCCTTTACCCGGAACATTCCTCGTTATGAATCTCTCCTTTTATTACGGATAGTAAAGTGTGTCCCAATTTAGTTCAGTACATAGTCATTTAATAAAACATATATATTGTGCCTTTCTAAAGATTTTTATTGGGCGCCATTTAATAAAATTTTTTTACGTTGATTAAAAAAAATATTTCGCCGCCATTTTGTTCCGTCATCTTGAATTAGTACCACAACTTTACCAGTTTATCTCTATATCACCCTTAATACTTGCACCAAATTTGAATTTAATAAAATAATTAATTTTTCAGGCTAATTTTTTAAATATTTTATTAGGCCGCCATTTTGTTTTGCTACCATTTTATACCAAAGTCTTGCCAGTCCATTCCTATGTAACACTTTGTGTGCAAAATTTGAGGTAAATTGTATATTTTGTTTTTTTAGTAATATTTTTTTAAGGCTTCACTAGACCTCCATCTTGTTCCGGCATATTGGGCTTTTATCAAAATATTACTAGGTCATCCCCAAATTACTCTTAATTTTTGACTAAAACCCGAGATCAATCTGATTAGTAGTTTTTAAGCTATGCCGCGAACTGACAAACAGACAAACAAACCGACACACGGACCGACGGAACTGAAAGTCGCCATTTTGTTCCTCCATCTTGGATTCGTACCAAAATTTCACCAGTTGATTCCTACATAATACTTGATTTTTGTGCAATATTGGAGATACATCGGATAATTAGTTTTTAGTAATCATTTTTTAACATTTCACTAGACCGCCATTTTGTTTTGCTATATTGGATTTTTACAAAAATTTTTCCAGGTCATCCCCATACTCTTTGATTGACCAAATTTGAAATATATCGAGTAAGCAGTTCTTCTATTTTGAAAATAAAAATATATTTTTGCCTATGAAACATTAGCTAATAAATTACGAATCATTTACTAAACCAAAATATAAAACTAATTAATTATAATTATAAAGAAAATCGCAAAGTTTACGAAATTAATGTATTGACGTGTGTAAAAGCCCCGCAATAAATTTGTTGTAGGAAAGTGGAAAAAGACTTGAGTGGCAAAGTCCCGTGTTCAAATGACATTAAAAAAATGTAAATATAAATTTTATAAGATACCGAAAGGCGACTGCTTTTCTGTAATTGGTACTTATAAGCAGTTGATACAAACAAGAAAGTAATATGATCTGATGAAACTTACTTATGAACGCGCCCAACAAGGCAGATTTTGTTTTTGGTGTGACATGCTTTATAGAAGGTATACAAATATCGAATTTACGAAAGAGCTATAACAGCCGATAAGTATCTAGAAATATTGGTAGACGCTTTGACCAACTTATTAGAAGATATTCCTTTAGAATACCTTTACAAAATATATTTACAACAAGATGGAGTACTAGCCATCAATGCACAAATGTAAGCGAATTTTTAGAAAATAACTACTCTGGTAAATTGATAGCAATATATGAGCGTGTGAACTGGCCTTCCAGATCACCGTATTTGTCGATGTTAGACTTTTTTCTAAGAGGTTACCTACAAAGCAAACTGCAACCGATATGAAACCATCAAAGAATTGCGTAATGGTGCAGATGAAGCTTTTAAGCAGCTATAAGCTCGCTCGAGCTGTAATTGTCACAACTGCTATACGTCAGATGAGTGGTAACACTATGGATTTCGATAATATCCAACAAATTAGGAAAAAATTTGACCTAAGTTGGCATAACGTCTATAATTTCGTTCTCATCAAGGCCTAGGGTTGTTTTGAAAATGTGAAAGTGTCTTAAACTCAATATTAGTTTTTATTGCCATAATTTATTTATTTAATTCTTAGAATTCAATTTTATAAGATTTAATTAAAAATATATTAATTTTATATATTTATGAAAAGTTAAAATTATACGAATACAATTAATTTGAATATACAGTGTGGCCTATTAAAAAAACTAACTTCAATCTTTTCCATAAGTTAAACTACCCAAAATGTAACATACTTCGATTTCACTCTGTAGCTAAAAAATCAAGTGGACTATGAAAATTTTGTATATGAGATTTTCAGTTTCACAAAAAAGTAGCATAGCATCGTGAAAACTGCTTTCTTTTGTCGCTGCTAATAAGGGTTTCCATGAAAAGGGAACATCTATTAGCTTGGTCGCTGTATCTTAGCATTCAAAATAAAAACTTTGGAGCGCCGTCGTAGTAAGAATAACAATTATTAAGTAATGCACATATATTAGTGAAACATTTTTATTTATTTAGTTTGTGTGTTTATTTGATACAAAATACCTTTAAAACCTAACTGTATAACTATAAAAGTACAGATTACCTACCCGATGAGAATCTTCTCGATACTGCCCAGAACTAATTTTCGTCGTTTTTCCGTTGGCGAGCGCCAATCGTCAATACATTTCTTACGGCTGTATCAGCGCTTTTCAATATTAACACTTTCCCATCTAGTACGTTTAATCTGTAATAAAATTATGATGTTTTGGCCTCCGATTATAAACCTTCTTGTAGAAATGTGTAAGACCAATTTCATAAATGATACAATATTTATAGTAATATTTGCGAGCTGCACTCCTTATTTCCAGATGCCGTAAAATCTTTTTTTTATTTCAGCTCTTTATAAAACAAACTTACCATTTTTAGAACTGCGGGTAATGTTTTTAGGACAAATACATGATCAGAAAAAACATGTATTTTTTATTATTTCATCAATTGCTTATATGACAAAAATTACATCATATAATTATAGAGTTTTATCTTGATAAAACATTTAATTCTTTTTTGGGTTTTCGAATCCCTATGTACTACAAAACCTGTTTTTCCCATTTGTAGGTGTATCAGCCTGTCTATTCGAGTTTTACCTTGACATTTACTTACGCTATTGACTTCAACACCCGTATTTACTAAAGAGGTTTAAAGTTAGACCAGGTCTAACTTAACAGTTACAGGTTTAAAATGACATTTTCAACAGTTGAACAAATATTTTTTCTAAATGTCACAATTACAAAATGACAGTGACATAAGCGAAACATAACTAGGAAACTAAGAATTTTAAGTACCATGGCAACTAGACCTGGCCTAACTTTTAAATCTTTCTAGTGAATACGGGGGCAAATGTTGATAAAAAATCCATGGTCAAATAGAAATAAACTTGACATGTGATGAACCAGGTTATCATCAATTCTTACTTATGCAACTTAACCCAACGTGACTATTTTCCTTGTAACAGATATAATCGCACATAGATCACAGTTTATATACATAGTAGGATAATGCGCTGATTTTTAAAACGATAACAGTGAATTAGTTAAAAGTAACATAATATTTTATTTCAGAGCAAGCATAACGTTTATCTCTCCATTTTGGACTGTATGTTTTCAGTTGGAGTAATGGGTAACCTAGTAGTTGCTTTTTGGAGAGGTTTATGGATAATTACCGATATTATTGTGATACCAAATCATTATGTATGGTCAGCTTGGACAAGTTTGGTAAGTGTTCTTAAAGCGTCAACTTCGTAAATGATTTTTTTAACCACCGCTAGAAGGAAAAAAAAGATTCACAGCAAGCAAGATTAACAATAACTATTTGCCGTTTTTTTTTCAGACGATTTAATCTTGTTCAATATCGGTTAAGCCCCGTTTAAAAAAAGCAGTATAGGTACTATTTTACTGATAACTCGATTTATCGTTATTTCAGGTATATATATATATATATATATATATATATATATATATATATATATATATATATATATATATATAGACTATGGATTTCGGTTTTCCGGCTACCGTTCAATGGTTGTCTATTTCTACAACATATGAAAATTTTTGATACCGGTAGCAGTTAATTTTTTTTGCCCTTTGAAAATTGCTACTTTTAAATATTGTTAAACATTTTTTTTTGGATCAACAAAAAAACGTGATCTATTTTCATTAGCATATATTTTTGAATTGCTTTTATTACGTTTAAAGAGTTTCATTACATTACTATTGTCACATAAGTTTGGAAAAATGTAAGAATCAATATTCGTGGCTGATTGCCAGTTGAAAACGCTATATTGTTTTACTCATCTAAGCTGTTTAAAACATCAGTTTCATTTCGCGAGTTTTGTTATTTCTAACGCTATATAGATTAGATCTTTGTATTTTAAAAACCAGTTTTTAAATATTGTTATTGTTTTATCTTTTTTTGAAGCTAGTATTTTCTAATTTAGAAACAATTACTTTTAATTTTCATAATTTCCCCACAAACTACAAAATAGCGAAAACAATTTTAAAGTATTAGGTTTTTAAAAGGGCACCATCACTATTTACACAAGCATAGTAACGGCTAATCAAGTTTTTACAAACTGCTCGCTGAGACAAATACATGATTGTGAAGATTATTTTCGTCAAAAATGTTACCACCACGGTACACTTGACTCCATATGACCACATGAATAAAATTGTATTAAAAATAATTTGCTAAAATTACTTTTCATGTTTCACGTACGCCTGGATATTCACACAAATCATTGTCATTTGGTAGTCTCTTAGCTAGAAATTATTCCATTCGTCATAGATAGGTGTAAGTAAAATATTTTTTAGTTTTCGCGAAGTTTTTATTTTTTTATAGGAACAAAATACAAGTACATCTGTAGTGCGGCAGGTGGTTTTTTTGCGATTGTGTGTTCTAAAATAAGGCCCATATAATACTTAAAAGAATATCGAAGTGAAGTTTAATTCTCGATTATCTTCCTGTTAAATATTTTAATTTTAGAATTTAAAAAGAAGAGAAGAAGAGAGAACCCTCAATTACTGAATTAATAAGAATGTATTTAACTAATAGCCTTGGATAATAAAATGAGAAATATTTAGTGCTTTGTTTTAATTTAAGATCCGGTTGTATAAGGCATCCTTTAAATGTCCGTACTTCTACGTATTAAATTATTTACAGTTATTTTCTTTTCACTGGTGTAAGATCTTGCTGTGTTCGTAGTATCCTGTCTCTTTTTGTATAACTATTAAAATTTATTTTCGTAATTCATTTTTTAATTACAAAATTATTTAAATATGTTATTTTGGTGGTTAAGTAAGCAGCTGCGAGGGACATCGCCATCTTTTTAGCATTATTTTATCGTAATGGATTATTCTTTTTTTCTTAAACCCCTCAGAATAGCTAATAAAATGTGCTTGATATTTTTAATTTCAGATTCTTGGCTTATTACTCGTTGGATTGGTTTTTAGGCTACAAAATTGCATGAAGAATCTGTGTTCAAAATGTTCAGGTATTGCGAAAATAATATTAGCAGATCTTTATATCATTCTTTCATGCGTTTCAACTATATTATATTGGAGGGGACTATGGTATTTAACTTTCATCTACTTTTTGCCAAGTAAGTGTTAGATTGTAATTAAAAATATACATTCCATTTTCTAATAATTTTATCTGCGTATATTTACTCATTAAGTTCGTTTACATTTATTGATTTGTCAAATAATATTATGAAATATTCAGAGTAATTTGTAGTTTCAAACGCCTTGCATAATGAACTTTTATAATAATCTCTGGATTATACATCGAAAAAGTATTTTATAAATTATGGCGATGCATATTATGTTTATCGAATGGGTCATTTTTAACCGATTTTGTGTGGTATATCTTCAAAAGTGCCTAAAAATGCCAATGTGTTAGAGAGGCGAAAAACGTTCTAATGCTTAGTAGAATCAATGATAATGCATTGCTTTCTAGAGCAGGGTTTTTCTGAAAGTATATTTAAGTTAAACGTATTATGAGATGCAATACACCTTCTATTAAAATATCACAATTTTGCTTGTCTAGAAAGGTTATAACTTTAAAGTTTTTACTTACTTAAAAGTCACTTGAGCGTTTGATTTTTTTTCTGGTTACAAGAGTAATATAGTACGCTCATTTTTAATCTACTATTAGACACATCCATAAATGTTTTTCTTATAACAACTTCATTGAAGTGACACATTTTTTAAAATTTTATTTTAAGGCCACTACGGCATCTGTTTTAGCCGAATATCTAGAATAACAATAATCTAACATTATTGTTGTACGTCTAAGATGTAACGTGTGCTGTGTTGTTTTTGTGATTTACTATTATTACGTACTTGGATGGGATATTTGAAATTTGTTAAGGTTCGATGATGCTCGCAAGAGCGAAACACGTGTCACCTTAGGTTTTTTAAAATATTTGTTTTGACTGAGACCAAGACTCTGTGTTTTATTTAACAGAAATATATAGGGCGTTACAAAAAAAATTGAAGACAAAAATACCTTGTCTCTATCCAGTAGGTAAGCCAATAGAAGCGAATGCCGAATTTTAATTACGTTAAAAAGTGTAAGATACTACACTGTAAAAAAATGTATAAAGTTTCAATTCAATATCTTTGATGAGTACCGCTCCTCAGCAATTAAAAATAAATTGATTTTAAACATTCAACTTAACACCCTGCATCTTGAAAAGTCTGCATTTTCTCACCTATGTTCATAATATCTTTATTTCATATTTGATCAAGAAGAATCACTCCCTGAGATATGGCCGTCTATTTTTCGAACGCCTTGTATATATAGGGTTTCTTTAATTTTAGTTAACTATTGGATTTTTATTAATTATCTAGTTTATTTTTGGGTTAGCTAAATAAAGAGTCAGCAAATACAATTCAAAAAGCTTTATAAATTTGTCTCATAACAGACGTTCTTGAAAACGTTAATGGTGAATTTCTAAAAGTAATGCGTTATTTAAAATTTTTGACTTATTGACCACTTAATTACCAAAGACTATACTCGTACAAAAGCTTTAATGACTTTTTAACTCATATGTCTAAAATATGTAACTTTAAAAAAATAAATTATATTACGGATTTCTTTTTCTGCTTCGCAACATTCGCAATACAGATCGATATTGGCTTAACCGGCAAAGAGTTCGCTTTGGTTAGCGTCCATACAGGCTGCTTCGTACGACCTCGTTAATGCTCATACTGTTAATCACATAGTTTTAAAGCAATTTAACTTAACTGATAAGATTGGTGTTCAGTGTCGACTTCTCGTTGTATTTTTAATTTTTTGGCCAGCGGCATACCGTGCAACCTCAACTTGTCAGGTTTGTATGATTTGGCTTAAGGGAGTTTGCACCTTAATATCACCGTTTCAATTTCTATTGCTATTTAAATAATGGAATCCTCAACTGCTAATGTTTGATATTTAATTAATTACAAACTTTTTGTTTGGTTTTAGGTAACGTTGAGTTTAGTTGTATACTTTCACATCTCATAGGTGTCATGTTTCTAGTAGTTCTTGGCTGTTCGAACTCTTTATTAGTACGTGGTGTCTATAAAGATGGAAAAGAACCAAATGGCGAATGTGTGGTGTTTCCTTGTCAATATCTGAGGATTATCTTGGAAGAAGAAGATCCGTACGAAAATGAAAAATCCGAACTAGATCTCAGTGAAATTAAAATGATGGAAAATACTAAAAATATTAATATGTAATATCATGTATACCTATATATTAAATTTTATATCGAAGATAATTCATTAATTTATTTTATTCCTAAGTAAATAAATAAATAGTTAAATTATAAATAATAATTAAGCAAGTCAATACAACCTATTTTGAATAACTCACTATCAACTAGCTTTCTTTAATTCCCTCAAAATAATTTTTCTGATTGCATTTTTTTTGCTATTTAAATGATAATATAGAACCCTGAATGTTGCTTGTTGCATTGAAGTTTATTTCTTTTTCAAACTGCTGGACAACTCTTGAACTAACGTTTTTATTAGCACCAGTGGTACCTTAAATTTTAAGGTATAATTAAAATGTTTTTTAGTTAACGTGCTGCTTGAATTGATTTTATTGATTATTGATAAATTTTGCTGCAAGTATATTTCATTGTGTTAGTTCGAAAATGTTACTTTTAGCTCGTTTAATTATGTTATTTTTTGTTGTTTTTGATGGCATGATTTATAGTTTAGAATTCGATTTGAACTAGTTGGTTTTTTATACAAATTGATGCATAGTTTTGGCTTACATTAAAAACAGGTAAATCTTTTGTTACAGTACGATTTTATTTAGCAAGGTACCATTGCTGCTTGTTTTATATATATAACTGATTTTAAAGGACATTTGATCATAAAATAGTTTAGTTATCGTCTTGGCGTATTAGTGCTTGATTTCCTGTCGAATTTTTGACAGATCTGTTCTTTATTATTTATTCTTCTAGAGGGAGAGGAAAATTCCAGTTCGTCTGATAAAATTAAAATAATTTTGCTATTTTCTATTTTTTTTCAAGGAAGAAAGGGCATATTTCCAGTTTTATATTAAAACGAATATTTTTACAGTATTTATTACATCAACTAAAAAAACAAAAAAATGGGTTGACTAAGTTTGCAAAATACATATATTTTTAAGCTGTATTAAAAGGCAACAAACACGTACATAAAAAAACACAAACAAAATAATTAAATATGAATTAAGCTTTGCCAGTGTAGTCAAACAATAATTTTAAAAGTTAAAGTTATAAGTTCTATTTGAATATTATATTAATAGTTCAGTGAACTCAAAATAAATATAATTATACTAATGTTACTGTTGTCAAATTAGATTGCGGTTTTAAGCATTTCCGTTGGTTTGAGGGGAAACCTTAGTAGTAGAAGTGCTGCCTGCAAAAACAAAGAAACAATTATTTTATCATTTCTTATAAAACGTATGAGAATGGATGTAATGTTAAAATTTTAGAATATCATTAATTTTGTAGAAGTTTTTATTTAACAACCATAAGTTTCTTAATTTAAATAAATAGGCAAGTGTTTTCTTAATTCGATTACAATAAGATATTGATTAGGTATATATAAACAGGCCCTTTGTATTTTTTTTTCTGAACTTCATGATAAAAAGGTTGTTTTATCGATTTGTAAGAAAAGTTAAAAATCATTTTTAATTTTTTTTTAAACTATATATATATAATAAATATTAAATAAAATAGTATCCGCAAAAACTTTCGAAGACCGAAAAATTTTAAATTCCATTAATACGTTCAATAGTAAATAACTTTGGGACCGAAATTTTAACCAATTAATGGGTTAAGAACAACCAAACTTAAAGTTTTATTTATTTTTAATGTTGCGTATACATTTAATTGTGTGTATTATAATTAGTGAAGAACTTATTTTTATAAATTGTAAATCACTTACTTTTCGACCTAAATAGAAGTTCACACATTCTCGAAAAAGGATACTCGAAGCAGAGCGTTAGAGGTATAGCGAAAAAAATCATTAAGGTCACATCGCCAAGAGAATCAAAAATCTAAAAATATATAAAAAATGTTAATAAGAAAATATAATACAAATATGAATAAACGATCTAAGAAGTTTTTAGTGTTTGTTTATTGAGTTAAAATTTGCTAAACATAGATTATCTGAGTCCTGCTTGGTCGAATCATTCTTCATAAATTTGTCCCATTGTTAATCTCCTAATAGTGGTCTGTAAACTAAATAGAATATTTTCAAGAAAAGTTCAGCCGTAATAAAGGCAGTACTGTAGCTGTGTTAGATCTTTTCGGCTTTTGAAAGCGATTCATTGATAATATCCAAGCAAGTATCTTTGATGCCATGGCACACTCAGGATTTTTTTTCTACAGACAAACCTGTATGTAGATTGTTGCTCTAAGTCTCTCACCATACATTCCAATCCAAATATTCTTACAAGAAAAGCACCAGTTGAGTAATTCTAAAAAGAAGCCTAAAGTTTTCAAAAGGAGGAAGAGAAATGTTCTCAGTTAGTACTAATGGCAACAAATTTCTCTGATTAGAAAACCCGCAATGACGTCCTGAATCGTATAGGCCCAACAAACAAAGAACAGAAACAATACTTTTTTTGCCAAATAATGCAGATGTTTTGGTTTTAGAATCAAGTTAATAGCTTTGGTAGGTATGGTTCTTGTGAATTCGGGTGCATTAATGTGTACACCTTGTAACTCTTATCTAAAGTCAGCGAACAATAATGGGATTATACGTCCATAGCCTCTTGTGCAATCGTGATCAATATCACAAACAAGAATAATGTTGTTGCTATCTTACAAAAACTTATCAGATTGAGTTGTAAACAAAAGAAATTTAAATATTTGTAGATTCTATTGAAATAACCGTTCCTAAGAACCTATTTAGTGTACTATCCACCTATCGATTTTTTATCCCCGCAACATACTTACCGATAAAAAATTTGAAAAATATGAGGGAGTCTTCTTAGAATTCTGCATTGCTGCTTGGAAACCGTAATGGAAAAGAAATATGGTATAACATAATCTTCCCATTATTTTAAACATATCCAAGGATAGAAATGAATTAATAAAACCTAAAATATACCATTGATTACTATCATGTGTGAAAATCATAATAGATAAATCAAATAATTACGTTAAATATCTAGTCTAGTTAATTTACGTTAACTAACGTAAAATAATATTAAAATATAATATATCATAGAAATAAACGTTCTGCTAATATAGACTAGGCGCTAGATAGTAAGTAGTATATAATTTTTTAATAGACTTTAGGGTCTCTGCTTCCACTACCACTTCCGATGAACGCGAAACCCCTCAAATACGCATATTATAAAATTCTCTACAAGAGGTCCTTTTTTACGTAACCCCAGCAATATTGCTGTAATTACAGTTTTTATTCACTATCATATTACCAAGTGCCCAATGCATGCTTGGATTAATGTGCTCGAAGCACATCAGTCAATTTAAAGTCGCTGATACCGTTGATTGAAGGAAAAAGGAAGATGCGCAATCTTATGGACGAATTCGTGGCAGTGCTGATTTCATTCCACTTACATTTCGGCTGCTGTAAGATGGAGCCGCTCTATGGCAAAAGCATAAAACACCCATTCGCAGTCGTTCGGCTCTCGGTGTGATGACCGTCGGCTGCGGCGTTGATCGGAAAACGATGAGATTCGTGGAAGACGGTGCCGCGCAATATTATTATGCTTTATTGATCACTCAACGTTATTATTTAATCAAACAAAAAGTCTATCGCTTTAGCCGTTAACAGGGCCATACCAATTATAGGTCTTGACAATAGGAAAAACATTTTGTGCTATTTTATGATTAAAAAATAAAGGAGATTATTTTAAATCTACGTCTAAATCTAAATTTTAATTTACAAAGTATTGTTACTTACCTTTTTTTAAGACAGAATTTATTTCTTACATTATTCTGAACTAATAAAGGTACAGAGTGTCCCAAAATTGAGCGTTCTTCCAATGTTTCTGACAAATAAAACCCTTCATCAGTGCTTGTTCATTATGAGGAACGAAACATCGGGTCAAAAATCTAATCACGTCATATTGTCGACGAAAAGATATAATAATGAGAATGAATTTTTAAATAACTTCCGGAGTAAACAAAAAAGTGAAATATTTTTGAATTAGATACTTCTTTTCTGATTCTAATAAAAGAGGTAAATATAAATAAATTTTACATTTCCATTACCACATTTTTGGCTCGCGAGCTTTCCGTTCCTCAGCAATCATTATTAAATAAGCATTGATGATATTTTTTTTAGTCCGAAATATCGAAAAAATGTTAAGTGTGATACGCTGTTGGATTTAGAATGAAAATTACTGTTTATTAAGAAAAACTCAACATTTTTGACTATTTAAAATTCACAGTTTATGATGATCGTTCGGAGATGAATCGTCGAATCGTAAACAATAACATATTTTGGTAGAGGGAACACGGTGGCTGGATGATGTGATACTTATTTGAAAATATCTTTTTAAAAAAATTTGATAAAAAATTAAAACTATTTTCAAAAATTTCTTTTTTTCCGGATATCTTCGGAAGTACTATAAATATCCTCAATTTCAAAACGGCATTTGATTGAGCACAAATTGCGGAACTTTGCCACCATTTAAACTTGTCCATAAATCGTATAGCTTCTCCCAATTGTCACCCTAGAAATTGGCATACCCTCTAAACCATATGAGCGATTTTTCGTGTATCAAAAAATTAAAGACAAATATTGTTCATAAAAGATTTTAATTTTTGTTTACAATGACTAGAGCATAGATAAGTAAAAGCAAAGTTGAAATATAATGACTTTATTTCAAAATTGTCAAACAAAACGTAATTTACAAAACATATTCATAACAAAAGGTAAATAAATATGCAATCTTTGCTTTTTTGCGGAAATTTAGAAAAAATGTGAAAATAAACTTACATTTAACTACTAAATAGGTACTATCCACAAATATTGAATGCATACAATTTACGCAACTGGTGTAAAACGAGGGAAGTATTGTAATCGTGAAAAAATCACTCTCCGAGATTTTTTTCGGATCTTCACGTTTTAGAGCCCTAGATGACGAAAAAAAAGGTTTTCTCAATTTCGTCGGTCTGTTTCTTCGCGGCGCGGCGTAGCTAAAAAACTACTTATTGGATTGACTTCAAATTTTGGTCAAAAATTAAGGGTCATATCGGGATGACCTGGTAACATTTTGGTAAAAATCCAATATGGCGAAACAAAATGGTAGCCGAGTGAATTGTTAAAAAAATTAATATTAAAAAACTATTCATCCAATTTATTTCAAATTTTGCAAAAACATCAAGTATTGTGTTGAAATCAAGTGGTAACATTTTAGTACGAATCTAAGATGGCGGAACAAAATTGCGGCTTAATAAAATATTTAAAAATTCAGCCTGAAAAACTGCTTAATGGTTTGATTTCAAATTGTGTGTCATAACCAAATGTGGTATTATAGGGATCAACTAGTACAATTCTGGTACTAATTCAAGGTAGCCGAACAAAATGGAGGCCACTCTCTCAGGTTTTACACGTCTTCGTGTTTTAGCGTCCCTAGATGGCAAAAAAATATGTTTTATCGATTCCATTGGTCGGTCTGTTGGTACTTACCCGATTAATTTAAAATTTTTATCAAAAATTAAGTCATATGTGTATGAATTTGTAATACTTCGATAAAAATCCGAAACAAAATGGCGGCCTAGTGAAAATATGGGGATAGCCTGAGAATATTTTGGTTAAAATCCAATACAGCGAAACAATGTAAAAAAATGTTTGTTGGAGTGGTGTATTATTTATGGTTAAGATCCAATAAAATAAAACAAATTATTTTTTAAAATTGTCAACGTTTCGCAAATTAATTCTTGCATTATCAGGACACATATATAGATCTTATATCCTGCATGAAACACATATCAGAACTTTTACTCCGTTGTTCCGCATATATTTCCCAGATATTAAATTTCTAAATGGTTTTCGTTAACAGTCCTCTTGTTTTTATGTTAGATTGGTGTATTATTTGAAGTTAGGATTTAGTAAAAAAAACAAAAGTCTATATTTAAAATGTCTACGTTTCGCAACTTTATTGTTGCATCCTTAGGACACATAAATGTTATATCCTGTATGATACCCCTATTATCAGTCTTTACCTATTCCGGTGGTTCGCAGATATTTCCCAGATATGAAACTTCTAAATGGTCTTCGTTAACGATTTTCTTGTTGTTATGTTAGAGTGGTGTATTATTTAGGGTTTATGGGAAATATCTGCGGACCCATAGAGTAGGTAAAGACTAATATAGGTTTCATGCATGATAGAAAATCTATGTGCCCTGAGGATGCAACAATAAATTGGCGAAACGTCGGCAATTTAAAAAAAGCCCTTTGTTTTTTTTACTGGATCTTAACCCCAAATAATACACCATTCTAACATAACAACAAGGGGATTGTTAATGAAAACCATTCTGAAACTTAATATCTGGAATATCTGCTGACCAACGGAGTAGGTATAGACTGATAATATGGATATCAATTTAAGACGGGGAAACAAAAAAACGGCCAAATAAAATTTTTAAAAAATCAACGTAGAAAACTCTTGTTCAATACATATTAAATTTTGCAGAAAAATTAAATGTGAAAATGGGATACTTATTGAATTTATTTTAAATTATGCCCAAAAGTCAAGTGTGTCATCGGTAGGAAGGAAATGGTAAACATATTGGTAGGAATCCAATACGAGGGAACAAAATGGCGTCCAATAAAAATGAAGAGTCAGTATATGTAACACATATACACTATGAGTATGTACTGAACCAACTTGGATCACACTTCACACTTCCTAATAAAAGTAATAATTCATAACGAGGGAAGTTCCGAGTCAAGGAATTTACCGATTTTTTTACATACTACAATAAGAAAGTTATATTTATAATGTCTGCTGTACATGCAGATTTTTAAATATTAGTAAATATTTTCGTTAACGCCATTTTGTTCCCATTACTTTTTCATCTTCTCCGTAAATATAGGAAAAAAACCTTGTGCTACTTTATTATTACAAAATAAAACAAATTGTTTTAGGTCTACATTTAAATCGAAATTTTAATTTACAAATTATTGTTACTTACACTCTTTAAGAAAAAATTTATTTTCTACATTATTCGGAACTAATTAAAAATCAAGGAAAAATATTTTTCATAAAAGATATTAATTTTTTATTCAATGACTAGAGCATAGATCAGTAAATGCAAAGTTCAAATATAATGACTTTATTTCAGAATGTAATTTAATACATAATAAAAACAAAAGGTAAATAAATATGCAATGTTTGCATCAAAAAGATTATGAACATTTAGAAAAAACGTGAAAATAAAATTACTATTAAATAGGTACTATCTATAAATATTGAATACATTCAATTTACACAACTGATATTTTTTTACATACTACAACATGAAAGTTATATTTAGTTATTTAATTATAAATTTTAGCGCGCGCTATATCTGTAGATTTTTAAATATTAGCATAGTATATTTTTGTTAATACCATTTTGCTGCTATTACTTAAATAATTATGCGAAATGTTCAAATTTCTGCTTGAGACATTTTTTCCTTAAATTATTTTCGTGACTTAAACACATGCTAACGAGTACCCGCCATTTCGTTCGCGTATGGCGCTAACGAAAGGGATATAAATTGGTACTTAGATCACCTTATTGTTTTATAAATTTTAGAATCCACTTTGTTGCTTTTTCGTTCAATTTTTATCAACAGAGGCTTGAGAGTTTTTTGTTTATAAATTATTTCCGATTTTTTGGAACACCCTGTATACATTAAAAAAAATAAAGCGACATATACCTGATCAAACGCTGTTTCGAAAAACTAACCGTTTTTTTAAATAAAATATATTGTATTATTTAAGGGGCGGTTTCATCCCCTTGAAATATGATTTTTGAAAAAAACTCTTCTTATCGGACCTCCACATCCTACAATCAACCTGTATGCTAAAATTCAATTTTTTACGTCAAGCGGTTTGATCAGAATCGTGATTAACCAGTGACCCAATTTTTTTTAAACACCCAGTATACATTTTTAAGAAAACTTAAAATATGTTAAATAACTAAATAAAATACACGAGCTTAAGCGTTTTTCCGAAAAAGAAACCGTTTTTTTAAATAAAAAATTCCTTCTTTTCCAACCTCTACTTTCTACTACCCACCTGTGTGCCAAAATCTTTTTACGTCAAGCAGTTTGAGAAGAATCGTGATCAATCAGTGACCCGATTTTTTGAAACACCCTGTATATAATACCAAAAATAGTGTTGAAAGGTATCGGTTACCAGACGATCATTAAAAAAAAATCATATAAATCGGTGCAGTACAACTCTTTCACGAACTTGCTGAAAACTTTAGCTCAGTGTTTTAAATATATAAATTTTACAACAAATATTTTAAAGCACTGACACGTTTTTTTAAATAACAAACCAAACATAAATTGTTTCACTGAATTGAAATAGTAAAGGTAACTGAAAAAATTATGTATTCGACAAAATTCTTATTTTTCTGTGTGGTTTATTTACCAACTCTTTATTTTTGTGACTATGCATTCATTGTCAGAAAATCTAGGACTTTTTACATTTAAAAAGTACTTACACTCATTAAAATGCAAAAACAATTTTGAGGGAATTTTCAGAAAGTATAAAATATAAAATTATACATTTGACATATTTAACTTGTTTCTGTCATTATTATTTGATAGAAAAACAATTGGTTTTAAATTGTAAAAAGAGTCCTTAATTTTCTGATAATTATGTTATTAGAGAGCCCTGAAGAAGAAATGAATTATCTCGAAATTAGAAAAAAATATACTATAAACTTTTTGGCGGAATCCTCGTTATTTCTTTATACTATACTTCATACTTTATACTATTGGTAGTATACGGCCGTTAACTACAAGCACAATATATATATATATATATATATATATATATATATATATATATATATATATATATATATATATATATATATATATATATATATATATATACAAGCAAAATATATATATATATATATATATATATATATATATATATATATATATATATATATATATATATATATATATATATATATATATATATATATATATATATATATATATATTTATCAGGCGCCATAAGGTCATGACCTATTTAATTTATTTTAAAAAGAGTACTAATCAAGAGAAGAAAATTCCAATACTCAGAGATTCTAAAAACATCAAATTCCTGCGATGTAACATTAGTAAGATTATTAGGACCCTGCATAGTTTATTCTTTGTTTAAATTTAATTTTAGCAAGGACATTCGAAAAAGAAGATACAAAATAAAAAACACTTACCTACCTTTCCAAAATATAGGAACGGTATTCTTCTTCAATAATTGTCCTTCGGCACTTGATTACATATCGTGTTTAGAAAAATGATTTTCACATAAACGTTTATTTATCAAAGAATTTTCGTCCATCAAAAATATTTCAACATTGCCACAGTTTTGTATCCATTAACAAAGAATGTCGGGCCTCGTCACGGGGAATTTAAAAAAGCTCACCAAATTATTTTTCTTTCCTTGTTGCATCCAACATACGCACATTCTATTTTTCTGGCAGACATAATTGCTTTAATTAACAGTTTCACAAGAATGCAACGTACTCGGGTTTCGTAGAGTTAAAAATTCACGAGTTTGACTCGAAAACGAGCAAAAAACAATAACCACTATGATGTAAACAATACAGGTAAGCGACTCGTACATCTACGTCGACTATCCGATCTATCCGGTGTTTCGCTGTAAACGACTGGCAGCGTGCGGCGCCAAGGAAATCTCGGACACCTTTTCTGGCGGCGACGATGTCGCCAGCTATATCTCGGACACCTTTTGTGCCACGAATTCGCCCATAAGGTTACGCGTCTTCCTTTTTCCTTCAATCAACGCTGATACCATGACATTGCTGGTGTTTTTGTAGAGAATTTTATAAGCTTTTAATTTCTGTATTTATTGCGTGACACAAAGAAAACGAGTTCTACCTAATTTGCGTACTTAGGGGTTACGCAATTTAATTTGATCCATTGTTCACATGATTTCATGACCCCCCGCGTGGCTAGCCTAATAGAGCCATGATCAGATTGTATTTATACCAAACGTTGGTTTCAATATTAATTCGAATGCTTTCCTCATAATTAAAATTTTAGATGTCCATAATTCATTTCTGAAAACGGGATGTGCAGTAGTGAGAACACGACAGTGTCACGTAAACTAAAAAACAAAACCAAATTTGATTGATATTAGGAGGTACCTATCTAAAGTAAATTTCTCTTGTAATAAAATATTCCCATGTGTTTATAAAAATAACTACGTACAGAGGGGGGTAGTTCAGATTTTTTTTCCAGTTCTATGTTAACTAGACTATTTCTATATTAATGAATATATTAGCAAATAAAACAATGGGCAAGTTAACGCAAATATATTTAAGCTTTATCTAAAAAGGTAACAAACGCCATCAACATACTTCTATGAAATGCGGGGTCTGTTTTTGAGTGTAATAAATAAATGCTTATCTATAAGAAAAACTTATATATCTTTTATATGCATTAACCACTATCTTAGTAAGACAATGTCATTTTAAATTATTTCTTTCAAATATTATATTTAAGGTTCAGTTAATTCAAAATAATAATAATAATAATTTTGTAAAAACATTGTAACAAGAAAAATACAATAATAAAACCATAAAAATGCCTCCTATCTCAGCTTTGTGTCTTTTACGTAAAGATAGGGTTTTACGAGATATTTCTGATCAGTAACTCATTGCCACCGTTGCCAGTCCGCGGCGCGGCGGTGTCTAATCTCTAATTTATTTATTTATTTACTTATTTATTGATAAGGAATACAAAACGAGACGAACCCAGAAACAGTATTCGCTAGTACTATACTTATTAACATGATATAATAGTAACCTACATATATCTAAAAAAAATAATGATCATACGAACAGCGTAACAGAATGATGAAAAAAGTAAAATATCTTAAGAAACATGACTCCAATAAAATCTTTTTAATGTATTGCTAAATGTTGATAATGAAAAGGAACAAATACCCAAATCAACTAAGCTCAAAAGTGTTTTATAAGATTTACAGCAACGATATAAAAGTGAGTTTAAGTGATAGTTAGTATTGCTTGGTTGTATGTAGAAAAAAATGTTTATTTCTTGTGTTGTGTGTGGGATATTTATATGTAATAAATTAACTATTGATTGATTGATTTGACTTTTATAGTCATATAAAAAAATACAATAAAATAAAATACCACAACTAATTAAAACAATTCAACCTAGTTGGTTCAACGGTTGTTGAACGAGAATTTTTAAACAACCGTTGAACGAACTAGGTTGAATTGTTTTAATTATTTGTGCTGTTTTATTTTATTGTTGTAACCCATGTATGTGATTTTCACTTTCTTTACCCATACCAATTTTAACCGCTTGACTCCTATTACTTATATATGATAAAAACCATCTAAGTAGACTTCCATGAATACCAACCCCAGCAAGTTTGTTTATCAGAAAGTTGTGATCAATTTTATCAAATGCCTTACTAAAATCGGTATGAACGGCGTCAACTTGAAAACCCTCGTTCATGTTATCCAGCAAGTACTGTGAGTATATGAACAAGTTGTTCTCGACGGAACGGTTTCTCATAAAGCCCTGTTGTTTGGTGTTAATTATATTTTTACAGTCTGTATATAAGTAGTCACATATAATTGATTCAAAAAGCTTTGCTATGATACATAACTTAGATATAGGTCGGTAATTCTCTACAAGGAATTTGTTGCCGGATTATAATATAGGAACAATTAAGGCAAATTTCCAAATATGTGGGAAGCAGCCCTTATTTAGAGACTTATTAAAGATGATATATAAGGCTTGAGATATTTCATAAACACAATTTTTTAGAAACACAGTAGGTACATTGTAAGCACCCGCAGCTTTGTCTGGAAGTCCTTTTATTTTATTAATAAAATAAGAGGAGAAAATGTGACATATTTTTTTACCATCTGTTACCATTTCATTAGAATTAGGATTTTGCAAAGCGGTAATAGTACCCACTTTGTTTTTCTTAGATCTAACAATTTTCCATATTTGCCGCGAATCGGCCAAAATGGAGTCGTCAACACGACCAATATAATTTTTGTAATCGGTATCAATTAAATATTTAGAACGCTCTCTAAGCAATTTAAAGGTAGGATAATCAAGATCATTATCATATTTTTTCCATCTGCAATGCATCTAGCTTTTTTCATGGTAGCCTTTATGGTGCGTACACTAAACCAGTGAGGATATTTTCGTTTAAATTCACAATGATTAGTGACATGTTTTAACATAGTATTATTAATTACTTTATAACACTCTTACACTGTCTTCCGTTTTTAAATTGCGTGGTGCTTCATCCCAATTTACTGAATTCAGCTCAGTCTTTATACTATTGTAGTCGGTAAAGTTGAACTTTAAATCAAAGTTAGTATTATTGAGTTTAAAATAAAAAGACATTTCACGCAAGTTGAATGTAAATTCCAGTGTTTTATGGAACCTGTCTTCGTTAACCAAGGGTGTCTCGCAGATTTGCATATTAGAAATTTGAAAATTATTATTTAGGACAAGATCAAGAGTATTGCTACCTGCATTAAGAAAATAATTAAACTGCAAAAGCCCACAAAAGGCAAGTATATCTACCAACACGTTTGAATACCGATCAGTGAAATTTAGAGGAATACAGTTTTTATTTATGGGGTCTTGCGACCACTTATTGTAGGGAAGATTGAGATCTCCGCATATAATAAATGAGTCATTTGGATTATTGTTCACAATTTCATTTAGTTTTGAACAAAAGGCAGTTAAGCAGGCACTATCATAAGAGGCAATGTACACACAACACATATGAAATTTAGACTTATTTTCTAGACTAGGATATACAGTCACCAACAAATTTTCGGCATCTGAAGAACAATTAGCTATTAGAATACAACGTAGCTTAGAGTCAATAGCTATTAAAATATCACCGCCATCATGTTTGGTGGATAGAATAGAGTCAATTCGATAACGTCGATAAACATTATAAATATCAGAAAGACACTCTGAAGAAGAAATCTCGGGATTGAGCCAAGTTTCAGTAAAACATAAAATATCGTGATCACAATTTAAAGAATTTTTATATAATTATTTTATTTGGTTTTCAATCCACAGACGTTTTGATACAGAAAGAAAACAGACATACGTAAAAAGGGTTATTTAGGTTTTATTGCATAAAACTTGCAATCGGTTAACGTTGTCACCAGAAAACAGTTTTATAATAGGAGATTGATCATGTTTGCGAACAAAAACACTGCCGTCTCGAACCCATACATATTCGTAATGTTCTGTTTTGGCAGCGTCTTTAGCATACTCTAACAGAATTTTACTTATATTGGTTAACTGTTCATTGATAAACAGCTGGTTCGATATATTTTCCATATTTAGTAATTAATAACTAATTAATTTATTAACAATGTTACTTGCCTCTGTAAAACATAATTTTGTATTGCGTTTTATTTCCAGTAGCCTTTAAATACGCCTTCAATATGTCTAAGCAACTACATCTAAATTACGCTACTGACAACACAAGGTCCAACATTGCTACATGCGAGCTAGTATTATGATTAAACTGTTACACGAGCGATTGATATAATATATTTTTGAAACTGTCTAGATTGTCTATGCAAAGTATAATCAGTCTTCGTCTTCAGCTAATACAGCCATGGTTGTTCATGTGTCCGACTTTGAGTCTAAAGCTGGGTTTTAAGTGTAAGCACATTATGCACGGCCACGGTCGGTCATCAGTTATATTATTTTACTTTGAAAATAAAAATTTGGACTTAAGAATGTACTCATTAACTTGTTTTATTTAAAAAAAAAACTGGTAACAAACTAAGACTTAAACTCTAACGTGAGGTAAGTATATATAGTATTTCAACTTGGTACCGTAATCTGGTCAGGGATGTATTCAGGCTAGTTGTCTTCTTACACGTAACTCATCTGACAATTCATCCAACCGTTTTGGACCCACACAGGTAGTATGCGAACTGCGGTAAACCAGGAGTTAATGCGTAAGACAGAGGTACTATTACTGAAGTAATCGGAAAAGAAAAATAAATGAAACATCAATTGAGAAAGCAAAATGGAAATGTCTTTGAAGAGTCACAGCGTCGAGACAAAAAACTCAAATTTTGCTACCATAGAACTGCAATATAAATTTCATGTTTGTTCCTTTCTGTGTTTTGGTGCATATCAGCAATTATACAACAGTTTCGACCCTGCTAGAGCAATTAACAATGGCAAATAACAATAATAATATTATTATCATGAATTATAGATGACAATATATTATACCATTTTAATTTCAATTTTCTTGTATAATAGATTTATTTCAGAAAAATAAGGAAAAAGGAAGCCTATGTAGCCATTTTTGGAAATGATTTTATTATTAAATTCCAAAGACTTAAGCGTTGTGATATTTACTTTTGTGTATTTCTCTGTTTTATACCGACAAACTTCCATGACAAAGAGCTGTTTTCTAATGGTTAAATGACTCAACATGACAAAATTAACATACTGGGATTACAGGACAAAGATTTGTTGGTTTCGGTACTTTTTAATAATTTCCACATTCTATGAAAAACATATTTTGGTGTTGAATGTTTGTTTTTGTTGTCAAAAAGTTATATTGAATATCATTAGAGAGGAAATATTTTCTAGCAAAATGTTTCTCTTGCTTTCTTTGAAGTTTGTTATCTGGCAATTTCGTTCATAAAATTTTGGGTTATTTCACTAGAATGTTTTATGCCGGCAAAATTTCATGAAAATGAACCGTCGAACATGAAAATTGACGAATAAATATTTTGGTGTTTATTGTTTGTATTTCTTTTTCGATTTACCTCGACAAAAACGACATGATGTGATTACGGCGACAACATTTTGTTGGGTTAGTTATTTTCTAATTATTTCCAAAGCAATTTAAAAATTGCTGAATAAATATTTTGATATTTATTGTACGTTTTGCTCGTGAAATAGTCATATTAAATATAATTGGAGAGACATTCTTATCTACCAAATATTTTTCAAAGAACGGAAGCTTTCACGCTCTCTTTGGTCAATTAAGAAATCATGGTTCAGATTAGATCGTGTCAAATTGGAATTACTATCCGACGTTTCGCCTTCGATTGCACGAAACATCTTCAGGGATATTTACTCCATGAGAATGAGCTCGGAGAGATTTAGGCGTGATTTTTTCCCCGAGTTGGGCTCGCCGAACCGCGACTCTGTGTTAAGATCGGCTTCCACGTGTGATGTAGACCGGAACCCGTATCTCTATTGAAAATTTTTGTTGTTTAAAAATTTCAATAGATTCTCTAATTTTTTGTTTAAAAAATCGTGGAACCGATGCTACAATCTTGATTTCTTATACATTTATAATATGACCAGTTGTATGCAGATTGAACAATTTGTTTCTTTTCGATACATCGTTCATGTTCCTTAAGTCTAGTGGATATTGAGCTTCCTATCTCTTCCACATACATTTCTTCAGAGGAGAAAGAAATTTTATACACTCTTTCCGTTTAAAAAAGTATAACATCTTTTGGAGATCGCAAGCATTGCTTAATCTTCTTATGTGTATTGAAGATTGTACGCATGTTAAACCGCCGACCTAGTCATCCTATTTTTACTGTAGTGCCATGTATGTAGAGAAGAACAACGCTACTTATCGGTAGCTGCTTATCATTCTCCTTTTAACACATATATTGGATAATAATCTTGATAATAACGTAATAGATCTAGTGGAACCTTGTCTTAAATCTAGTTATTTAATTTTTTAAGGAATGGGATCTCCTCTATCACATGAGCTGGCGAATATCTTAATGGGGGCCTTTGAGGATATTACTCTAACATCCGCTTCGCTAAAACCAAAACACTGGTTCAGCTATGTAGATGATACTTTTGTTGTTTGGCCTCATGGACAGGATAATCTCCTCATATATCTGGACCACCTTAATCAACAGCATCATAATATTAAATTCACAAGGGAAACCGAAAATACAAATAAATACTTAAATGCAAATTCTCACCGCCATCCAGCACAAATCAATTCGGTTATTAACTTTCTAGTATTTAAAACCATTTGGATTTTTTATCAAGATTCTCTAACATCGGAAACACCGAAACTGACTGAAATATATTTATATATATATATATATATATATATATATATATATATATATATATATATATATATATATATATATATATATATATATATATATATATATATATATATATATATATATATATATATAAACATATACTTACCCCCATATCCCTTCTGACAACACCAAATAATCCACATAATGCCAAAGGCCCATATAGATCGATGACAAGCCAGAAATAAAGAAGCAAGCAGTCTATTGTATTCAAAGTCTTCTACGCGAAACGAACGTGTTATTAAAATAACAGCCGGCAAACAAAATGAAACCAAAATCCAACCCACCGTTTTTGTAAATATGGGGATTGTGACTTTTTCATCCTTTGTTTTAAATAAAGCGTATCCAAAAGCTATACCCAAAATATAAGGCCCCCCTCGGACGATGGGCTGACTGTAATGCACAGCAAAGTAGTCCGATGAAAGGAGTCCAGGCCTGAAAATAAATGAAGCGACTAATTTATTGAGATTTTTAGGGTTAAGCAAATATTTTGTTGGTTCTTTAATAAATATGGCACTTTGGAGAAATAATTTCTTTATTTATTTCCCGTTTGGCGTGCTGTAATTTATATGTTATTGAAATTTACCTTGAATAATTAAAAACTGAATACATATTTTCTGTTTTAGGTTTGGGTATTTTTTTGACTGGTATAAATTAAAGATTATAATACGTTTATTTACCAAAAGACCACGCATACAATACACTAAAAACCGGTTTCAGTGAACTTGTATAGTTCTATTGTACGTTCTAGTCCAGAACCTGTGGTTTAGTTTTCTAAAAAAAAAATTGGTGGCTTGTTGGTTAGTTTTGGCGGTATGGCACTTGGTTGGCGCAGCGATATACTTGAAAATATTTACCATATTAGTTATTTAGTTTGCACAATAAATACTAAAATTAAGTGGTTTGGTGCATTCAAAAACAATATATAATAAAGACATCGTAGTTCTTAAATGTGTTCAGATTATTTGTTGCGTTTAGATTGGCAAACAAAAATCTTTTTTTTTTTTTCGCAACTGAATAAAAATATTTAACTTTAAATTAATTGAAGCAAATATTTAATATAATTACATACCTCACCATGTAGACTAGTCTGTCTACAGAATGTTTCGATACATAATATAAACAATATTATTTAAGCAAGCATAAGAAATTATATCATTTACCCTTAAGTTTTTATAGACACATAGTAGTTGCACAAATACTTTCATCCTATCGGGACTCATCAGTGCAGCGATCGTAAGAGAGAAACATTACATAATAGAAAAGAATTAATTTCAAAATTTTAAAATTTGTTAATTTGTTTGACATGTAACCTAGATATGAAAAAAAACAGGTGGCTGCAAACTATCATTTTTTTTCATATCTAGGTTACATGTCAAACAAATTGACGAATTTTAAAATTAATTCTTTTCTATTATTTAATATTTCTCTCTTACGATCGGCGCACTGATGAGTCTAGATAGGATGAAAGTATTTGTGCAACACTAGGTGTCTATAAAAACTTAAGGTAAATGATATAATTTCTTATGCTTGCTTAAATAATATTGTTTATATTATGTATCGAAACATTCTGTGGACAGACTAGTCTATATGTTGAGGTATGTAATTATATTAAATATTTGCTTCAATTAATTTAAAGTTAGATATTTTTATTCAGTTGCGAAAAAGCTAAAAAAGATCGTAGTTCTTGCTATTAGGTCGTACAAAATTGGAATAACTATTCGACTTTTCGCCTTCCATTTCACGAAGCATCTTCAGGAATCTTGAACAGTGAAGTCAGTGAACATATTATCTATCCGGCTCATCGCATATACTTTGACTTTTTATAGCGGTTCATAATTTTCTAAATTTCTCTTTTTATAGCGGTGCCTATAAACTAACTTGTGGCTCTTGTAGCAAAGCATACATCGGGGGAGCTCGAAGAACTCTACAAGTACGGAACACCTTAAATAAAATAATAAACAAACAATAGGACCGACTTCCAGAAAAAAAAAGGTAAATAGTAAAAAAATAATATTTTATTTGTTCCTTAAATATAGACATTTTAAAGTCTACGCCCAAAGCAGCCTCACCCAACCATTACAAAATATATTCATGTATTTTATATTACATTACATATAAACCACAGGAATCAATTGCTGTTAGTTCTTTTTTGTGGAACTCGGCAAGCGCAAACTGCTATTTTAATCCATTCGCTGAGTTCAAAATCAAATGGCAATATTTACTGCCTGTAGAACATTTATAAATGTCCAAAGAGACCAATAACGAATTTGAAGGAAATTATTTTTGACAGCTACGTTTTTTGAGTTAAACATATTTAATACTTTCGAGATATTTTAGTTTTTATTAACTATTATGATAATTATAATAATATATATGTACTTAAAATTAATTTCACTTGTACTCACCAAATACTAATTTATTAGTATTTCGTTGGTATGTATTTGAAATTTTAAACTCAAGACTTTCAAACTAATAAAATTACAAAACGGGATAGCCAAAGAGATACCTTTTAGGATAATGGGGTTGTATGCCTATTACACACCTCAAGGCTTTAGTTTAAATAGGGTATTTAAAAAAATGTAAATTTAAGTAGAAAACTCGCTGCCCATATCGCCCTGATATCTGTTTTCTTTTTTATTATAATTACAAAAAAGAGGTGAATTTCAAATCAAAATATATGGGACCACCAGAGCAACGTTGTCTACAATTTGGCCTTTAACTCATTAAAATCTGCCAAACCGTTTAGACAATATGCGCGAACAAACATAAAAAAATACATACAGGTTGAATTGAGAACATTCTCCTTGTTGGAATCGGTAAAAAAACCACCTTTTTGGCGAACATTTCACATCATCCAATCATAGCTTTAGTCCTAGATCAAATTTTTAATTGTTACATAGTATATCTTCTAAAAACTTTAATAGATTGGATTTCATAGAGGACATAGACATTTCAAAGGAACGTAAAAGTAACGACTCTGGCCTCAACACACAAATGTCTCTCAATAGATCCTTACGATGAAGTAGGACCTTACGATGAAGTAGGACAATTGTCCTACTTCATCGTAGACTCACTGATTGATATTACATTAATTTCAGTTTTTTTAATTGTCACTACGATGAAATAGACTTACAAGCTAACTAACCTGTGAGATAGATCCAGTTGTGTTCTATTCTTCTTTCTTTTGGATAAATTTATAGAATTCATAAAATTTTTAATAACTAAATAAATTTCTTTTAATATCCAAATCCGAATTAAATAAATATTTATTCTTTTTGATGCATGATTGTTTTTACAGCTTTAAATAGCATATAATAACACACTAAGAAGTTTATTAAAATTACTTCAATTCACCATTTTGTACAGAATACATTTTTAAAAATACCTCACATTTGCATATGCTTGCACTCAGTCTGCCAGAAAATGGTTATAATGTTCAATACGTCATGGTTGGTAACACTTTTACCAAACTAGTAGAATGTTCTTATCTTCACAACTCAGCTTAATTTAAATAAAAATAAGCAGAAAATCCCTTGATCCATTGAATAGGTATATCATCACTTTGACATTTTATTTTGCTATTTTAACCCCCCAATAGTTTGTCACTAAATCAGAAATATCCAGTTTTTTATTATAAATTTTAAAATGGTTGGTTGACTTAAATTCCTTTTTTTCTCTGATGAAATTTATAAAACTTTTGGCTGTAAATGTTATTTTAATTTAAATAAAACTTTTCAAACATTTTCATAATACCAACTTCACGAAATTAATTTTTCCTATATGAAACCTTTGCCAATTGTCATTTGCCATTTGAACGTTTTTAATGTTTACAAGATTAGATCAGATCACCAAATAGGGTTGAAAACTATATATCTCTTTAGGTGTTTAATGTAATCAATAAGAAATATCATGTGACATATATTTTAAATAATTTTATTGTTGTTCTTGTCGATGTATGGTCCCTTTTTTGAATATAACCTATGTTTCCCTGACAAGTAGTTAGTTGAACACTGGTGGCACTGTTATATATTGCTTTGAACCTTTTTTATGTTTAAACATTTTTCAAATTTCAGTTTAAACATGACTTTTAAAATATCCAAGTTTTATATTTAAAAAAATTGCCGAAAGCGCTTTGCTATGATTTTATTTATTAAAGATTTGCACCAAATATAAAGTCTCTATACTTTCATTCAAATTGTATTTTTATGCAAAATGTGTACCCACACTAATTTTGAAATTGATCGATTAAGCGGAAGTTGATAAAAATCCCTTAGATTTGAACTAAATATACATACAAACAAGCGGAGGAGTAAAGCAAATAAAAACGTGGTACAAACATAATATACGTTTTGTTTTTTCTTTTACGGGGTGACCCTTTTTGCCTAATTGTGGCCACATCCCTTGGCCCTGAAATAATCATTGTTATTCAATTTGACATACGGTAAAAGAGTTTGTTATTTATTAACGATTTTAATAATGAAATTATAAGAACTCATTAATAAAAAAGGAGGATCCTCCAATATCTCATAAATTGATAACTTATTCACAATTTCAGCATTTAAAACATGTTAAATTGACCAATTAATAGGATATCCGTTACTACACTGAAAAAAAAAATAAAAACTTTAATAAATAATTGTCTGATTTTTTTTTGTATTGATTTAACTCGATTTTTGAGATTTTTTATTTGTTTGTTTGGTTCATTAAGCCGTTGATTCGAATGAAAAATATTAATCAGAAATAAATGTTTCTTTTTCTACTGCAAAAATTTATGTATTAAAGAAAACCATTTTTTTTAAATATTGGTTATAGACTATTCTTCAGCATGGAGACGTTCGAGGTTTCGTGTTTAATTTCATAGTTTTATTTTGACTCTCGTACTGAGCAGAGTGTTGATGGTCTAGCTTTGAAGAGTGAGTTATATATCTTCAAAAGTTGCTGGATAAATATATCTTCGACTATTTATAATATTTATACACCTGAAAGTAGGGTAGATTTTTATCGCACTTAATATATAACAGATTGCAGTAAACCACTTTTTTTTAATTAACATATAGCGGCTCGTTCAACCTCGAACAAGAGAAAATAACATAACCTATAAATAATTTTAATAACTTTAAGGGCCTGAACCGCTTTAATAAAATTGTTCGCTCACACTATCTAAAACACACATGTAAAAATGCGTCACAATGACTTTCATATGCGACAAATAAATATGCAATAACTTTTTGTTTTTTTAAACAAACCCTTATTTAAGAAATGTTATTTGATGGAAAATATGTTTTTGTTTAGGAATAATTATATTTGTTTTAAACAAATAAAAATGGTTTGTTTGACTCGTTTGTAGAAGCCAATATGACGTCATTTTTACATGCATATTTTAAATAGTATATAAAAATTAAAATAAAATTGTCCAGGCTCTAAATATTATATATATATATATATATATATATATATATATATATATATATATATATATTGTTTCGCAAATATTTTTCTTGAACCTTTAAAAGTATACTGTAATTATATACTTCTTTTCTTGAGCTGCGTGTTGATAAAATTAAAACGATTTTTTAATTATTTGTCATATTCAATTCAATTTGACGTTTCGACAGTTAGTTCCATGTCTTTTTCAAAAATGTTTTTATTTTATTTTTCCTAAAACATATTGCAAAAAATAAACAATATAAGATTTTAAAAATCAAAATTTATCTTACCATGAGACGTAAATCAAAAGGTCAATAACACCAAATAACATTTAAGCAAAATAAATTCGCGTAGCACATTGTCATTGCGTCAAACAAATACATACCCAGAACATCTATTGGAGACTAACTGAAATATATAGTGTAGAAATTCATTCTTATCATAATACTTTTTTAGTGGTCACCGGAGAATTTTTCTTATTTAGATATTTATTTATTTTAAACAGAGTTGGGGAACTTAGATGATGTTAAAAAAAAGTATCTTTACTAAACTAACATCTTTTTTATCGTTAATTGCATTTTTATTTTTCCCGATTTCAATAGATTCATATATCTATCTTTTCCATTTATGAGATTCCGGTTTTAAAATTCTTACCTTGGAAAAATTGAATTTATGTTTGGTTTGATTTTCGTGTTTAGTCAGCGCTGTGGGGTTTCCCTTGTCGTATTTATGTGAAATTTGCCTTGATTTTAAATACTAAATAGTTTGGCCAATGTAAACTCCACAGCTGTCACTACAAGGGATATCATACACAACGTTGCTTCTTTTTAAATTGGGTGTTTTGCTTTTTAAAACGCTAAAATTTTGATTAAGTAAACTAAAACCGTCATGAACCACATTTATGTTATATTTGGCAAATAAATGCTTCATCTGTTCGTACAAACCTTGTACATATGATAATGTTAAAAAGTTACTTTTATTATTTTTTTTTGGAAATTATATTTGTTTTGTTATAAAATTTATGTATTCTCTGCTTCAATTTTTTTTTTAATTAAATGTTCAGGATAACTATATTCTAGAAGCGCATGTTTGGCTTTATTTATCGAATTTTCCCTATATTCAACTTCTGACAGTTAAATGGCTCTGTCAGCTAAAGCAATGATAACAGATTTTTTTGGGAGAGGGGATGCTGAGATTTATAATTTGTGTACCTTGATGACCAGGTTTTTTAAAGTGCCATTCTGTTCTGATTGTATTATTTCTGTGTAAAGTGACATCTAAGACCCAGTTTAAAAAGTAACGTTGTGTATGAAATCCCATGTAGTGACTGCTGTGGAGTTTACATTGGCCAAACTACTCAATATTTAAAATCAAGGCTAAACTCACATAAATACGACAAGGGAGACTCCAAAAAGCTGATTAAACACGAAAATCAAACCAACCATAAATTAAATTTTTCCAAGGTAAGAATTTTAAAAACGAAATCTCATAAACGGAAAAGAGAGATACATGAATCTATTGAAATCGGAAAAACTAAAAATGCAATTAACGACAAAAAAGATGTTAATTTAGTAAACAAATTTTTTTTCAACATCATCTAAGTTCCCCAACTCTGTTTAAAATAAATAAATCTCTAAATAATAAAAAGTCGCCGGTAACCACTAAAAAAGTATTATGATAAGAATGAATTCCTACACTATATATTTCAGTTAGTCTCCAATAGATGTTCTGTGTATGGACTTGTTTGACAAAATGACAATGTGCTACGTAAATTTATTTTGCTTAAATGTTATTTGGTGTTATCGACCTTTTGATTTACGTCTCATGGGATAAATTTTGATTTTTGTCTAAATGAAATGATTTGATTTTTCAGTGTACATCATAAACCTATTGATACTCATAAAGTTTGCTTCAGAATAAAGCGATATGCGATATTTGCAATAGTTACTGACTAATCTGCATACTAATAAAAGCTATTTTAATAAACGAGGATTTAACTGTTAAAAATAGCCACATTTCTAAATTTAGGTTTGCTATATTTTTTCTATATACAGCAGCGTCAGCAATATTGGAGATTTATAGTTCATTCAGTTCATTGATGGTACATTGAAATTGATGAACATGTTATAAACAGCAAATGTATAGTTCATTTTTTATGATTAATTTAAAAACGCCATATTTTTTTATTACCGGAATACCTAAAATTTTGATGTCAAACGTCAAATGGCAATAAATAATTTGTTTTTTTTTATTATTTTTTATTAACAATTATTACAAGGAATACAGTAGATACAATTTGATTTATTTCACAAGTATTGGAGAAATAGATGATCTCTTTGGTGTTCCTAAAATTTGCTCACAGAAAAAAAATTCAAAACTATTTGTATTAAAAACTGTTTCAATAATACTTAAAAATTTTTGTTGTGATATTTTACAGTAATTTTAAATGACGTTCCACCTTTTAATTATAGAATTTCTAATAAAAATTAGTGGAATTTTTATAAATAAAGAAATAACGTCTAAACTAATTAATGTGTAATTATTAATAATTGTTTTATTATTAATTTAATTAGAAAATTCAAAAGAATTTTTTAAATAAAGAATTACAAAACTTAGTTAAAATGTCATAAAAAAGAAAGTTAATTTACTATTCCATGTTAATTGATGAAACAATGAAATTGGTTTGAAAATTTTAGAGAGACCATAAAATTTAGGGCAAACAGTATTATAAGATTTTAACGTTTTGCATTTTACTTCAGTAATCATATTAAAAATGTTTAGATTGTTTATTATATCATAACAGGATTTGTCGATATTGTTATTAATTTTGGTGTAATATTGGACATCATCAATAATTTGATGAGATAGGGCAGAATAGTCTGCTTTATTGATAATGACAGTAAAATTGTCCTTGTCAGATGCTGTAATTAAAATTTCTGGATGTTCTTTAAAAAAAATTTGGTTTTATTGTATTGTGTTATATGAATTGTTTTGTCTACGTTTGTGTTTTCTAGCCACGAGTGATTAGGTAATTGAGTAGGAATTAAATTTATTAAATTGTGTATTGTTTTTTTTAATTCATTAATGTAATTATGTGCTAATTTAATTTCTAAATTTAAAATTTTGACAGTAGATTCATTTCTAAAGGTACTTATACTATAAATACCCTTTTCATAACTATTTTGAAAAATATTAATAACATTTTTTAAGCCATGTTCGATATGACTGGGAATGATACGATTTTCTTCGGCATTCTGGATTTACCTAAAATTTAAACATATATTTTTTTAAATATGAACTTTTTCTTAACCTTCAAATTTGAAACTTTAAATTTTATGTCATACTTCAATAACAAAAAAAAAACAAATTATTTATTGTCATTTGACATCAAAATTGTACGTGACTAATTCGTACTTGAGAAAAATGCTTTAAACAAGCATTTTTCTCAAAATTCCTATAGCCTTTTTCGTTTTTATTATATGTAAGTCTAGATACATATAGTGCTAATATGAACTAAATTAAATTTTTAAGGACCCTTGACAAAGAAATAAAAATATTTCAAAAGCTTGGTCAAATAAAAATAAAAAATATTAATAAAGACATTTCTTGGCTGGATTCCTTGTGATTTTCTTAAGTTATAAAGTTACAAGACCGTTAATCAAGAACATGCATTACTAAAATAGGGTTTTTCAAGAAAATTTGAGAAATTATGGGCACGAAGCACTTAACAACATGAAGCAATTCATAAAAAAATTTCAATAAAAAATAGAAAGATACTTCTTCTCGAATGCCGAAGAAAAGGTATCATTTCCAGTCATATCGAACATGATTTTAAAAATGGTATTAAAATTTGTCAAAATGGTTATGGAAAGGGTATTTATAGTATAAGTACCATTAGAAATGAATCTATTCACAAAATTTTAAATTTAGAAATTTAATTAGCACATAGTTATATTAATGAATTATAAAAATCCATACAAAATTTAATAAATTTAATTCCTATAAAGAATACAAACGTAGACAAAACAATTTATATAATAGGTATTTCAACAAAATTAAAAGAAGTAATATCATCAAACTAAATAATTTAAAGTCAAAACAACAAGAAAAACTAAAAATAAAAGAAAACTGGTAGAAATCTGACAAACATTAAAATTCCAAATAATATAAAAGAAATTTCAGCTTTGGGATATAAATATAGTAATCCACCCACTATAAGTGATGTATCTATTCCTAGACTTTTAGGCGATTTGATATATAGTTTTGATGAAACTAAGAAAGATCTATTTAGGGCTAAACTTACAAACATAATAACAAATTTTTCGCAGAAACCTACAATGTTCAATAATTTTTAACAAAATATACAGTAAAACCAAAAATCTTTTTAAAGAACATCCAAAAATTTTAATCACAAGAACTCACAAAGGAAATGTTACTGTCATTATCAATAAAGCAGACTATTCTGCCCTCTCTCGCCAAATTAATAAAAATACGTCAACTTCGATGGAAAAACCTGTAATGATATAATAAACAATCTCAAAACTTGCAAAATATGATCACTGAAGTAGAATGCGAAAAGTTATAATATTATAATTCTTTTTGTCCTAAATTGTATGGTCTCCCTAAAATTCACAAAGCTACATTATCTTTAAGAGTTATTTTTTATATCAATTAACTACCAAATAGGAAATTAATTCTCTTTTTTGTGACATTTTAACTAAATCTTATGCTTCTGAAAATATGTATTATTTAAAAGATTCTTTTGAATTTTCTAATTTCATTAATAATAAAACTCTTCCTGATTATTCCATATTAATTAGTTTAGACGTTATTTCTTTCTTTACAAAAATTCAACTAAATTTTATTAAAAATTCTATTAATAAAAGGTGGAACGTCATTCAAAATCACTGTAATATCACAACAAAAATGTTTAAGTATTATTGAAACAATTTTTAATACAAATATTTTTTCTTTTAAAAGTTGTTTCTATAAACAAATTTTAGGAACTAAAATGGGATCATCTATTTCTCCAATACTTGTCCAATATGTAAAGGATGACTACATCCCTTTATTATCTTTCGAAATACCTGTTTAAAAAAATTTGTAGATATTTTGACTTTTATACCTTACAATAAACGTGGCGAAATTTTGCAAGTTTTTAATAATTTTGACCAAAATTTAAAAGTTACTATTGAAAAAGAAAATGACTGTAACCTGCCTTATCTCGATAGAAGAGTAATTAGAATTAATAACTATACACTTATCACTGACTGGTATATAAAACCTACTAGTTCAGGAATATACATAAACTATATGTTATACCATTCTAACAAAATGAAAATAAATATAATTTTAGGCTTAAAAAATAAAATAGAAAAACTTTCTCATCCAACTTTAAAACCAAACAATCAACATATTAAAACAAGTACTTATAGATAATACTTATCCTGCAATTATAATAAGAAAAATACTATACACAGGCAATAATACAATACAAATATTCCTCAAAATCTAGAAAATTTAAATCCTGAAACTAATTTTTTCCTCGGATCAATTCCTTATATTCATAATTTAAGTCCAAAAATTATAAAACTTTTTAAAAATAAAAAAAATAAAAGATCTCAAAATATAAAAATACACTTTATAATAAATTAAAAGATCAAGCAGTTTGAAATAAATCAAATTGTGTCTACTGTATTCCTTGTAATAATTGTGATAAAATATATAGTGCTCAAACTTTCCAAAACATGACCAAAAGGAAAGCATTACATAAAAGTGACCTAAGATTAAACAAAATATCTTGCGCACTATCAGAACATATAATTGATAGTGACCATACATGTGATTTCCAACAAACGAAAATCTTATACGTACAAAATAATTCCACCTTTTAGGGATGGCCGAAATTAAAAACGAACTTTTGGCAATGAACATAAAAACAGATATCGAAAATTTAGGTTCAATTTACTCTTATATTTTACTTTTAGATCAAACAAAATTTTCCAATAGTGATAATAGTGGTAATAATAACAATTATAACTAATTATGTGAATGATTCTAAAGTTTGCTTTCCAATACATACTCATACTATTTTTACCTAAATTTTAAAGATATATTTTGACAAATATGAACATTCTCTTAATCTTAAAATTTGAAACTTTTAATTTTTGTCGTACTTCAGTAACCAAAAAAAAAACAAATTATTTATTGTCATTTGACGTTTGACATTAAAATTTGACGGGTATAAATATCTGCTAACAAGTCTTTTTCCTTTCTATTATATATCAGTTGTTTTAGAAAATTCACGTTTAAAAACTTACAATTTGTAACTTTGAGCAGCCTAAGGCAAAACAAATTGCACACTCGTGCCTTAGTTCTTAATTGGCTTTCTTAGGCAGTTACTTCTGCTTCCTGCTTAAACAAAGGGAAAAGTTTAATGTCATGTTGTATTTAAAAGTTATAATAAAAAAATTAAGATACGAATGTGCGATTTGTTTTGCCCTAGGTCGAATCGTTTTAGTTATATAGCCCTATATGTTAAATATTGTCTATTTTTAACGCGAATAACTTTAAAAGTAATTTTTTTTTGGCTTTGAGTAAAACTCATTTAGTCACGATTTGTCATGTTATTTTATTAATAAAGAAATTGGTCACATTTTGCATCAATTAAAGCAGTCGTGCATTTACTTTAGATTAAGTCAAATAGAACCCAACGATAACTGATAGGTAAATACACACTTCTCGCCCTGGGGCCAGCTCAGGACGATTTTTATTACGTAAAGAAGACAATTAACAAGTAGACTCATATAGGTATAACGTACATACAAGGAAAAAACAGAGGAAACAAAGATAACTAATTCTAATATTCTAAGCCTAAACTCTTACGCTGCATCTTTTTAAGTACTCCAAGAATATACTTCCTAATCTGCCTTAATATCGAGTGTGACATTGCTAGTAATTTTAATTGACCTAATTTGGAAAGTATATAGAATACAGCTTGTGTGCTGGGCTTGCAATTGAATAAGCGGTGATTTAGATCGTCGCAACTTTCATTATCACAAGAGCATAGAGGGCTATTGCTAAGCCTCATTTTGAATAGGTGACTATTGACATTTGCTTGCCCAAGTAGGAATCAAAAATAAGATACACATAAATGTCTTCGAATATTTATATATTGAATCAAAGCCTTTTGGTTGAGTTATATATATATTTTTTGGGTATTATTAAAATATTCTTGATAATTTCTTTCCCAATCTAGATGGTTTCTACTTTTAATGTACACCATAATAAGGGATATCATTAATTCTCAATTCAGAGGAACATGCTTCCTTTGCAACCTTATCAACTTCTTCGTTGCCAGCTATACCAGTGTGTTTCTTAACCAGTATAAAAATTATTTCCACTTCATTGGAGTAAAGTTTTAAAAAGTAATTGGTGATATTTGCAACAATTGGATGTTTACAATGTGAATTGTTTTTAAGGGATAAAAGTATATATTGTGAATCAGAAAAAATTGCAACATTTTTTTATGCGATTATTAATGTAAATATACTCTAGTGATTTCAATATTTGAAAAGCATAGCTGTATAAACCGATGCCATGTCATTACATTTAAATTGTTGAATTATGCTTTCTTGAGGAATACTGAATGCACAACTTACACATTTTACACTTTTGGAGCTATCAGTGAAAACTTTACAAAGACTTGTATAATTAGCCAAGACATTTTTCAGTATTATTAAGTTTAATGGTTGAAAATCTGTAAATTGAGGTAAAACAACCTGTGTATTTTTTTGAGTTATTTATAAAGGACACAATGGCCATTTTTAATTACAAAATCATGCTGTCTGCTAGTGGATCTAAATGCTTCGGCTAATGGTGGGTCATATCTATTTGACCAAAATGATAAGGTTAGGTTAGAAATAGTTAATTTGCAAATTTTGTCAATCAGCATTATTTCTAATTCTCATATTTCTACAAAACAAATCTTTCTGCCAGGGTTTTGCCTCGAATAGATATGGGCGGTTCATTACATTCCGTTAGAAGAGCTTGTATAGGGGTCGAACGCGTGGCTCCCAGTATAAGTCTGTGGGCTCTAAATTGAACAGAGTCCACTTTATTAAGTCGTTGTTTAATAGCAGAGCCATAGTAAACCGAACCGTTATCAGTATGGATCTAATAAATACTTGGATACCACCGCCCGTATATAGTTTGTTTAAACTTTTATCTGCCTTATTTGTAAAATAATTAATATGTTCGTCCCATTTTAACTTTTGATATAAAATCACTCCCAAATATTTAACTGACCAATCTCATGGTACATCTGTATCATTTAGAATAATAAAGTACTCTTTTACAATTTTATGTCTTGAAAAGGTAAGCATTGCAGATTTTTGATTGGAAATATTAAATCCATTTTCTGGAAAGTACAAGTTGCGTATATACATAGTTCGACTGAGATTTACTTTACAGTCTTTGAATTTTTTTTGGCGGCTATACAGACAAAAATCATCAGCGAATTGTAACACCGTAAAATTCAGATCTAAATCATGAAAATCCGCCGTATATAAGTTAAAAAGCAAGGGGCATTTTAATATGCACAGGAAATGTCCAAAAATAAAGCAGAAAGGTAGTCGTTTTTAGAATAAACATGTTGTATTTGAGAAATTAAATAAGCCAAACACTCGGTAACACCTTTCCCTTTTCTGAAACCGAACTGAAAATCTGAAATCAGTTTTTGCGATTCACACCACTATTTTAAACGTCGTTTGAGTATTCTTTCAAAAGTTATTAGAATACACGAAGACAAATATGTGGGTCTAAACCCGTTAGGCTTACCCGGTTAGGTATAAAAAAATATATTAAAGACAAACCTAATTTCAAAGAAACTGATATAATAGTGAAAGAGCTACCACCGGATCCCAGCAACATGAAAAGATTTGTGGTTGCGGCACCTTTCTAGCATAAAGATGAAATTTATTCTCCAAGCTTTTGGTCTAAGTACGTTGGAATAAAAAATTTGATTTTCGTAATTTAAGAATCACTAGCAGCAAATTTTCTAGAAGTACTAACTCGTCAGATTGAATTGTGAAATCTCCAACCCCTAGACATAAGGGAGGAACAAACTATAGTTTATTACATCACAATGTCCAATCAATTGGAAATTGCCTCGATCAGGTGGAGAAGTTAGTGAATGAATATGAACAGTGTATAGCGTTATGTGTAACAGAACATTGCAACTCAAACCTATAACTACCAGCCTACTGTGTAAGAGGTTTCAAATTAGCTTCTTCTTTTTGTAGACCTTTGGGAACTCATAGCGGTGCGGCTATTTATATAGAAGGCTTGAGGTCCAATTAGATAAGTATTATATTATAATTATTAGTGTTTATCGTTCCCCATCGTCAGATTTTTGTATGCTTTAGGGATAGGGTTGGAAATTTTTTGACAGCCATCTACGATAATATTGCAGATAATTGTTTGCTCTTTATGGCAGGAGATTTTAATATTGATATGAAATGTAGAGATATCAAAAGTGTTCGGTTCTTAAACCTGTTAAGTTCTTTCAACCTGAACCCATCTATTTTAGACTATACACGAGTGTGTAGAAACTCACAAAGTTGTATTGATAATATATTCACAAATATAGATGTCTGGACTTTAGAGGTAGTAAGTGCTCATATATCGGATCACATGGGATAAGCAATTCATTTTCAATTATTCTCTGCTGGTAATAAAATTAATAAGGATTAATATTTAAAACAAGGAACAGTTCTGACGGATGTTAGCTGAAGAAACGTGGGACAGTTTGTTTGAAATTAGGGATTTTGACATAAATGGTCAATGGAAAACTTTCACGAACATTATTTGCTTGTTTTTAACAGCTGCTTTCCACTTGAAAAGCATGCTACGATGAGCAAATAAATAACAGTGACAATAAATCTAAATCCATGTGGAAAGTAGTTGATGAAACAATGGGGAGGGGCAAACGCAAACGTGTCATCAAGATACAGGGTGATCAAACTCAGGTAAGTAATAATTTCAATAAGCATATTCTTGGGGACGGTGAAAAACTAATCAGGTATTTGCCTGCGACATATTTTTCATGCAGGACTCCATTTACTAACAACTAACAAACTATTACACAAGTAACAGTTGCCGAGATAAGTAACATCATGAAAGATTTAAAAAATAAATCCAGCTGGCCGTGCCACTATTCTATATAATAAATCATTCTTTTAGTTTTGATAAGTTTCCTGATAATTTAAAACTTGCTTTAGTAAAACGACTTCATAAAAAAGGTGTCCCATCTGCTATAGAAAACTATCGCCCTATAAGTTTACTTTCATCTTTTTCTAAAATATTTGAAATAGCTAGGTCAACTAGACTTTTAAACTTTTTTCATAGTATAAATTGATAAGTGACACACACCATAGATATCTTAAGGACAAATCAATTGAAACTGTGGTTCATAGTTTTGTACAAAAAATAGTCTCAGTCAGTGAAGGTAAATTATTATCCATCAATGGGAATTTTCTTGGAAAAGCTATATAGAAATTGGATTAGGGGCGGGGCCCTTTTATGGCTTGAGTCGTACCTATCGCAGCGAAGGCAGATAGTTGTATTTGAGAGGGAAAATAAATAGATTTTGTCGCAGAAAACTGGGATATTGGATTGGGAGTTCCACAGGGGAGTGTTATGGGGCCCATATTATTCATTATTTTTATTAATGACATTGCTAGAGAAGTTATATTACCAGGTCAGCTATGCTGATGATACAAGCCTTTTAATAGGAGAGTGTTCATTTGACACCCTATTGGTTTCGTCTAATTCATGTTTAGAACGAGCAAAAGACTGGTTTCTTAAAAACAAGCTTGTGCTTAACACTGATAAGACACACTATATTTGATTCCGAACTAAACAAAAAAATATTGGATATCAAGAAACAACCATGCTGAGCTCACAGCAAATAGCTTTTACAGAGAGCCCAAAATTCTTGGGTATCTACATAGATAAAAAATCTTGCTTGGAATTGTTATATTACAGAACTATGCAACAAATTGAGTTCTGTGTCTTATTCAATGAGGGTACTTGCAAACTACTTAAATGTGAACACTTTAAAAACAGTTTACTATGCAAGTGTTTATTGCATGCATCAGGGCTCAGATTTGGAGTTACCTTGTGGGGAGGTACTTCGGAATGTCAAAGAGCTTTTTTAGTGCAGAAAAGTATTGTAAGGGTAATTCTTAAAATGCAATTCAACAGTCATGTAAAGGTAAGTTTCAAGAGTTGGAAATCTTGACATTACCTGGGATCTGTGTGTATGAGTGCTTACTCTTTTTATTTAAGAACAGACATATGTTTAATCAATATGAGCTGAGGCATGTCCATGATACAATATTCATCGGCTATACAGTGCCTCAGCATAGATTGACATCTCCAGAGAAAACATCCACATATCTGTGTATTATGATTTTTAGTATGTTTCCAAATAAAATAAGGAGTTCAAAATAATTTTGAAGTGTACAAACGACTGGTTTTTAACTTAATTTTAAATATTGAATCATATAGTATTCACGAGTTTTTTAATTTTCCAATAGTTTAAGTAATTTTATATGTTATTAATTGTAATTATTGTTATTATTATTAGTACTATTTAAGTAGCATATATATTGTGTGTATTTCATTAATAATTAAATGTAATAATTATTTTTTGTTTGTATCTGTGTCTAGAAGTATGTATATAAAAAGATGCTATAGACCTTCCTGACGCCAGATCATTTTATTGTGCAAAGTATTTTTAATGCATTTTAACATATTTTTTTTGTATAATTCTTTGAATATAGAGATTTATTATTATTATTATTATTACTGATAGGGACAATAATGGAATATTTAATTATTCCCCGATCATCACCCCTTAGGATAGTTTAGGTAAATGCTATACATAATATTTTTTTTGCAGATGCAGGTAGATTTTCTAACAAGATGTATGTAATGCCATTAGAACCCGATCTTTAGAAATCTTAATATTAATTTCTAACTCAGGAAAGGATACCACTTTACACAATGGATGGTTGTTATTTGAATAAATAGGTGGGGTATATTGTGGAACATAATGTGGTGCAATGTTGTTTAAAAATACTTCGGCTAGCTCTTTAGAAATAGGGAATGATATATTCTTGTTACAACTATTTTTTACACCATTAACTCTCTTCCATATAATAGAAAGAGAAGTTTGGGCATTGAAACTATTGCAGAACTGTTTTGCTTTATTTTTAAAAAGTAATTTACTTTAGGCTGTATATTTTTTATAATCTAAGATGTTTTGTAAATCACTGTTTGTTCCAAAATGTTTTAAACATCCCTTTTCGACGCGTAGATATTAATTGACATTTTGTAACTCAATTGCAGACCCATTATTACCATGACTACCTAAGTATGTAGGATAACCTTTATTCCTGATAACCAAGCTATGTGAAAGCTATCTAAGGCATTTAATAACGTGACACCTGCGTTATCATTTTTTTCATATCCCCAAAGAGTGCTATGTACATTGAAATCGCCCGCAATTATGCAGTAATCATTAACCTGCAAAAAAATAGTTTTCGTAATCTTGAAGGATTAACCGTTCTATGGGTGGTCTATATACTGACACAATGGAAATTTGTTTATTGCCATAATTTATATTCGCTGCACAAACTTCCAGTTTATTGTTTGTATTTTTGAAGTTTAATACATTAAAAGATTATGTTTTTTAATAAATATCGCAACACCTGCTTTACCATTTACCCTATCTTTTCTTATTATATTATATCACTTAAGCAATAGATTCTAGTTCGACTTATACCATGTTTCACTTATAAATATGATATCAAAATTCGTATCTAAATTACTTTTAAAATTCTTGACGTTTATTCTAATAAATCATTATTTTAAAATGGGTTTAACAAATACCGAGATTTTTGCCTTTTTAAAAAAATAAAAAAATTGTTCAAACATCTATTTCAGAGTTTTTTGTTTATCATCAGAAAGAAATTTCATATATTTTTTACAACTTTAAAATAACTTTCAAGAATTCATCGTGGTAACATTCAAAATTTTTAGTTGAAACGGGCATCGTGAAAAATAAATAATCTGAATGTAGTAAAACTAACAGATACACATATCTTTGTCAAACTGGAAAATTCTTTTAATTTTTTTTTGCACTTTTTACTATTTTTAAGACTGTATAAAAATTAGCGATGTCAGTTTAACCAATTTTTTTGATAATTCATTCTAATCGTGCTCGAGGACTGTTTAAGAAAACTTAAAAATAATATAATGTGTTTTTAATAGATTTTTTGGAAACTTTTATACCCTGTAACTTTTTGTGAACTTTCAGCACAGTGTAGCGCCAAGCTCTACAATTTTTGACCTTAAAACCTTTTTCATACATCTAACTTAAAAAAAAAACATTGTTTTTGAACTAATTGAATTATTATGCAGCGTATTACATTTAGCTTTCTACAGTTAGAATTAAACTTTGATAAGTCTGGCAACAGCGTATTTTTAAAACTAATTTTTAGCCGATCACTATTCTTGACGGTCATTGATCAATTAAAAAGTGATCTGTGTTCTTTCTACAAATACTTTAATTTACCGTCGAGTATAGGTGGGGGATGGTAGACGTTTTTCTGCATCATTTTGTATTTAACGATGTCAATATTTTGTCCCAGTATAAATATTATCTAAATGATGCACCGATATGCACTTTATTGCATAATTTATCGGAAAAGGCTTGACAGACTGGTATTCCTATAAATAGGGACTAACCATGGCGTCAGCCGAGATAAGAATGAGTATCGGAAGCAGGAAGCTAGTGGAAACTTAACAGGGTACGTAACAAATGCATTCCCAGGAAAAGTATAGTTTACAACGCGTTTGAAAAATCACTTTTATGTAAAAATAGCTATTAGTAAAACATATTCTGCAATATATAATGTCACACTTGTGTGATTTATGTGCTATTTTTAAAACTTGAACACTTGGAAATTCAAAGATTCACTGATTATTCTTTTATTAAAAGTCTAATTTCTTCTCGGGTTTCTATTTTGTTTTTTAAATATGAAGGAAACTGTGAAATAATAATACCTAGTCTTGGATCATTTTTCTAGTTAGTAGCTTTAAGTAAAAAAAGTACAACCGGTTAATAATTTTTATGAACAAAATTTAAATTCAAACTAAACCTTTCCTGTACCTATGTTTTATTTAACTAAAACTAGATGTTAAACTAAAAAGACTTACGTGACAGGCATTTGACCATTAAATTCGTAGATCCAAGCTACATAAAAATTTACCACCGTACAAGTAACGTAAAGTGCAATTAAAATTGCATATCCAAAAATTTGACGTTTTGCAAGTGCGAGCAGCATTAATGGGGAGACATAGTACCAAAACATATCAACACTTAAGTACCAAGTTTGAATCACACACTAAAATGATAAATATGACATTAGTAACATAGTAAGGGCAAAAGTCTAATTTCCGCGTCAAGTGAGATATCGCCTCGAAGTTTAATAGAAATAAACCTTTAACCAGATAGTCGAACCATACGCAAAAAGGCGTATTTATTTTTTAAATTTATAGTTCGGATGCAATTTTAAAAAAGAAAAAAGATGAAGGGGTCTAAGTAGCACATAAAAATAGCGGTTATTCGTAGATGCCACAAAACTTAAATATCGACTATTGTATTTTTGTGCTGAAGTTACAAATAAAACTATAAGTTTTTTTTATTAAACATGAATATAAAAATATACATTCCTAGGAACACAAAAATATCGATAAAAAGTAAATTTAAACGGTATGCTACTCGACCCTAATTAATTAATGCTGAAATTAAAAGGTTAGGGTTAAATTTTACCCATAGTATATAAACTTTATAGCGCGAGCTCAAAACCACAAAAGAAAACAAGGTAATACAAATTACTGGAAAACCCTCTAAAGATAATGTTAAGGTTCTTTTTTTATTGCAAGCTCTAGTTACTAACATATTAAAGTAGGCCTATAAGGAAAAAACGTCAGCAAAATTGTTCTTTTCAGAACAAGAGTGATAAACGGATGTACACCCGGAATGAAAACACGTCATATTTTTCCATCCGTGCAGGACTACGAATCAAGACTATACACCTCTATGAGGAGGAAACTTTCAAGGCAATCAACATGTACGAGAAAATCAGAGGTAACAAAACGAATCTTTTATGTGATTTGACCTTCCTAATTAAGTGTCGTGATAGCGATTTACTTCCTACTTTTACACGGTTGTTCTACCATACTAAAACGAGAAAAACTAATACCATCCCCCAAAAGGTTAGTAAAGCTTTATTAAGCGAAGCAATCCAGCGAAGACACACAAGAAAACAACTAGCCGAGGTAGAGAAAGAGCTTTTAAAATTACACCTTAAATTAAATAACTGCATTCATCCTTTATTGTAGAACCGTATAGAAACTTTGTCTTTTTGGAGGACAGAATCAAACAAAAGCATTAAGACTGATAAACTTTCGAAGAAATATGACAGTCTACTAAAGAAGTCAAATCAATCACAAATTTGGTCATGGGACGCCGATAGAGTGGTTCACAATATATCGTGCTACAATCTCTCTAAAAATGAAAAATCTGTACTAAGTAAGGGTTTTAATTTTGCAGTAACCCCTAAGGAAATCCCTAAAGAAGAAATAATAGCTGGAGTTGAAGTTGTCCTTGACTCCTCTGAAGAAAAGAAAGCAGAGAAAATTCGACGGGAAGTGGCAAGAATTCTAAGATCACCTGAACCAAATCTAAATTCTTCTGAACTAACAAACCTTCGCACAAATAAAGACATCACAATTCTTCCAGCAGACAAGGGAAATGCAACTGTAATTATGAATGCCCAAGGCTACATGAACAAAATGCAGAACATCCTGCAAGACAATTCTTATGTCTGTTTTAAGAGACCCGATGAAGTACTTAGAAAAAACAACAAAAAAATAAGATAAAAAGTTCACCAATAGACATAGAAATACAACAAAATCATACCATAAGAAAAATCCAGCAGATGTCCTAAACTCTTCGGTTTACCAAAAATACACAAACCAGGGTTGCCTATCAAACCTATTGTTAGTGCTGTTAATTTAATTAGCAAATTAACTATCACCAGTGGTGGCTAATCTATTTATGATATACTTCGAGAAAGAAGCTCTTGAGAAAGCTAATCTGAAGCCCAAAATTTGGCTCCGTTACGTGGATGACATATTTATCATATGGCAACACGGTAACGCAGAACTTGACAACTTTCTAACTCACGTATATTCAATACATCCTAAAATACAATTTACGTTAGAGCTAGAGAAAAACAACAAACTCCCATTTTTTAGACGTTCTTTTTACAAAACAGGATAATGGACACATTGAATACACCATTTATAGAAAACCAACACATACTGACAGATATTTGAATGCTGGATCACATCACTATCCAGCACAAATTCAAGCCGTGTGCCAATACCCTAATATCTAGATCCGTGAGATTAACTAATACACAAACGAGACATGATTAACTTAATATAACATCTGTGCTTTAAAGAAAAACGGTTACACAAAGCATACTATAGATAAAGCCACTAATAAACAGGGTTCCCGAACAAACGGCAAAAATTATGAACACGGAAGACAAGTAGTCCTACCATATGTAAAAGGTACCACAGACTATATTGGCAGGATTCTTAGAAAACACAATATACAAACAATTCATAAGCCACAAACAACCATAGGTAAACTACTTGGAAATCCAAAAGATAAAATAGAGTCGGAAAGTAGTATAGGACAGGCGGCACTAGGACACCTCGATGGCATGCCCCATAACATTCACTTGCCCCACCTGTCTTCAGCTCACCTCACCTGGTTCACCTGTTTTCTTAGGTGACACCCTTTTCGACGACATCCTCTTCACTTCACCTGTCTTCGGCTGACCACGCCCCTCTGACGTTACATTTCCCGCCAAACTGTCACGTGTCACCTGTCAGCTGTCATCTGTCACACTAGCGCCGTCTGATGGTTCAATTTTCGTCATGCTGCTAGCTCCATTTAATGTAACTTTTCTGCTGCTAGCGCCTCCACCATTTCACAAACAGCGTACTGCAACACGTCACGTCATCATCGAAATTAAATAGCTAAATATGAATAAATCATTTAAATATTTAAAATGTCTGGTTTTGTGGAGAATCGAACTGTAGACCTCGCGTATGCAAGTCGGAGATGATAGCCACTAGACCATTACGGAACTGGTAATAAATGTTTAAAAGGATGATGTATACAAAATGAATATGTGCTTATGGTTTAGGCTAGCCTCACCCGATGGGAACAAAAAAACCAAAAACAAACAAAAAATACTTTTTTGATGGTTTTGTTTACACACGCCCCAAGAGCCCGCTGAGCCTAGCCGATCCTGCCTCAAGAGCCCCGCCTGCGGAGCCTAGCCGAATTCTTATATTTTTTTAGAAACACATGAAACGTAATACAGGTTCGCGAATTGATTGAAGAGACTATTTTTTGTTTTCCTGTTACTTATTAAAATTCACAATAGTACAAAGTTTCGCGAATTTATAAGAGATTATTTTTTGTTTTCCTGTTAATTATTAAAATTAATACAATAATATGTTCGATGTAATTCAGTTTACGCGAATTAATAAAAGATTATTTCTTGTTTTTTCTTGTTAATTATTCTGAAAATTAACACAATAATATGTTTGACGAAACACCACTAAAGGTCAGAGTTTCGCTGATAACAAAAGCTACTTGATAACAGATTATTTTTTCTTTTCCTTTTAATTATTAATATTAACAATCACATGTTCGACGTAACTAAACTAAAGATCAGGCTCGCTGATAACAAAAGTCCAAGTATAGAGATAAGATAATAATAATAAGATAATATATATATATATATATATATATATATATATATACATATATATATATATATATATATATATATATATTTATATAAATATATATATATATATACATATATATATTATATATATATATATATATATATATATATATATATATATATATATAAATATATATATATATAAAAAAAAAAAAACAATAGAATTCTTTAACCAGTGTATCACTTACCTCCACACTGCCAAGCAAGGTAAAAGAACATCTTTCTCAAGGTATGTACTGTACTATTTTAAATAAATGTTTTAATAATTTTAGTGCGTGCCGTTATACCTAATTGTTTTTATTTATTAACTTACATATATACACTTTTTGTATTTAATTTTTAGATGTGCAGAATTAAATATTTTGAAAAAGCCTGAAATGGACAGGCGAAACGTCAATTAAAGTTTCTTTGTTCAATCCACGAACCTCATCCCAAGAAAGTACTTGATATTTATATATATATATATATATATATATATATATATATATATATATATATATATATATATATATATATATATATATATATATATATATATTTTTTTGGTTTGAGTTCAATACATTAACAACAAAATTAGTACATATTTTTAAACATATATTTCGTTTCTAAGGTGACGTTTCGACCATAGTTTTGGTCTTTTTCAAACCTAAAATTTGTTTAGCACTATTTTTTTAAGTTTATAAAGTATTAAAAATTTAGGACTTACCATAGAACGTAAAATAGTTGACTAAAAATTATACATAATCCACATATCTGACATATACTACACATATTTAATTTACATTTTAAAAATATTGTGGACGTTTATTACAGACAAATTACAAGCGACTGAGCGAACACTGTTACACTAAAGATATATACAATTTATTTAGGTTGTTTACGTCTTTTTTGCCATTTATGGCGTTTTTGTTTTTTTGAATTTCAGCCATCTCAAAAAATTCTCTTTTTTTCAACTGAGGTTCGGATTTTAATACTTTCACTTGTTCGTAGTTGAAAGTATGTTTTTTGGACATCTCATGGTGTGTTAATGCGGTACTGGCATTGATTAAATTGCTTTAAAATAATTTCTGTTTGGCCAAACAGAAATTATTTTAAAGCAATTTAATCAATACCATAAAAGACTACAAATTACAATTGAAAGCGAAGAGAAGAACAAAATCATTTATTTAGACCTAACATTACATCATATAGGAAATAAAATTAAAACGGAATGGTACACAAAACAAACTTGGTCCTCTCGATACCTAAATTTCAGTTCCTATCACCCAATGTCTCAAAAAAAATCTGTAATTATTGGTCTGGCAGATCGGGCAATTAAGCTGTCCGACTCTGAATTCAGAGAACGAGCAATTAAAAAGGCTAAAGCAGCATTAAATCTAAATCAGTACCCTAAAAAATTATTAAATAAATAAATAAATATTCAAAAGCAGAATACATAAATATTACAATTCTGAAAAGGCCATTATTACATCAGATCTACCTAAAACAAAATACATTTCTCTGCCTTTCATAAATGGTTTATCCCAACAATTTCAAAACCTTTTTAAAAAATATAACATCACGACAAGTCACAAAGCCTATAACTTATTATCAAAGAACTTCAGCAACTTAAAATCGAAAACGCCAATTAATAAAAAAAGCAATATAGTCTGTCAGATCCCTTGCAATAATTGTAACGGTGTTTATATTGGACAAACAAGCCAATACACCATGAGATGTCCAAAAAACATACTTTCAACTACGAACAAGTGAAAGTATTAAAATCCGAACCTCATTTGAAAAAAAGAGAATTTTTGAAATTCAAAAAAACAAAAACGCCATAATTGACAAAAAAGTCATAAATAACCTAAATAAATTGTATATATCTTTACTGTAACAGTGTTCGCTCAGTCTCTTGTAATTTGTCTGTAATAAAAGTCCACAAAATTTTTAAAATGTAAATTAAATATTTGTAGTATATGTCAGATATGTGGATTATTTTTACTTTTTAAGTCAACTATTTTACGTTCTATGGTAAGTCCTAAATTTTAATACTTTATAAACTTAAAAAAATAGTGCTAAACAAATTTTAGGTTTGAAAAAGACCAAAACTATGGTCGAAACGTCACCTTAGAAGCGAAATATATGTTTAAAAATATGTACTAATTTTGTTGTTAATGTATTGACCTCAAACCAAGAAAAATTAGGATAACTATATATTGAAAAAAAAGGTCAAAGAAACAACAAAAAAAAAATATATATATATATATATATATATATATATATATATATATATATATATATATATATATATATATATATATATATATATATATATATATATATATATATATATATATATATATATATATATATATATATATATATATATATATATATAGATATAGAGAGAGAGAGAGAGAGAGAAGATTTAATAGCAGTCGTTCACGAATATAATTCGCATATAATTTTGTTTTCACAAAATGACTTTTTAGCGCCTTGCATTGATCCTTTGTATACGTAACTGTAAAATATTAAATAGTAAATCGTACTCGTGTCTCTCATGTTTTTGTATTTCTGTAGCACGTGAACGATCCCATTTTTAACCGAAATGTAATTTAAATTGTCTATAACACATTTTTTGAGGTCAGACATGCAGGAACTTTTTTCTAATACGTCGGTACCTTTTCTTTTTACTTTGAACGTGACTAGAACTTGTGGCTGATTTTTCACTTTTTGCGAGCAGTTCTCTCTTAATTTTTTGTACGCTGGTATGCAGCAGCAGCAGTAGAGACACGTTTAATTTAAGTTAATTCCACTTTTGTATGTTTTACTTAGGTCTAAATTACATTATTTAAACAAAATCTTGTTTTAAAAACTGTTTTATTCTATTTGTCTATAGAACATTTTTCAGACATATTTTGTTGTTGCAAGCACTCTGCTTATGTGAGTGTTGACGAACAGAATGACGTCAATTACTGACAAGGGTTTTGTATGTAAATTATCATGCTCGCTGAACCTATTCATACTGAAATCTTTGTCAGTCCTAAAGTATACAGTCAGTAATCAGATACCGTCTACCAGTTGCAAGATGAAGTTCGTAGTTCTAGACGCAGGTTATCATACTAGTGACTTTCAAGTTGAGGAGTTGGCCGTATACGATGGGAAAGAGATGAAAACTTGGATTTTCAAATCCAAATTGCCATACAGTGACTTAACTGATTCGCAAAGAAGGTGCAAATTATGTTTTTTACAATCATCATGGTATTCATTATGTCTCTGGCTCTATAGATTATAATCATCTGTATCAGATACTTATCCTGGAATTTAGAGATGTCGACACTGTCTATATTAAAGGATCTATAAAAAGAGATTTTTTACTTAAAGCATACACTGATGTGAAGTTACAGGCACCTCGTATTATCAATATGGAATTTTCTTTGGGCGATACACCTAAATTAGAACGTAGTGTTACAAAATGTATTCATCATAAAATTAGTCTTTGTTCATGTAATGTTAAAAATGCATATATGTACTCTATAAATGTATTATAAATCTTTTACCTGATTAAACGTTTTTGGTAAAAAAATACTGTTTTTTATTTCTAATATAATTTTGCGCTTCCTTAAGAAATTCAAATAAGGCTCTTATTAAACGTATATTAAAAAAGCATACCAAAAGGTGTACAACTAGAGAGTAAAGTAAAACTTAAATTATCATAAATATAGGTTAATAAAAATATAAATTATAAAAAAATATAAAAACGTAAAAAAATAGAATAAACAACCTAACACGAATGTCACACTCCTCGGGCAAACATCATAGGAAAATCGGAAAAGAAAGCTGTCGTGATCAGTTTTAATACATAGATTTTCTTGTTGCTCTTTAAGTAAGGTAAGAGAGCATCATTGACGTATTTGGTTTGATATACCCATCATACAGAAAGTCATAAATTATAGTCTTGGAAGTATCCAAGATCGAAAAACCTACTTAAGTAGGTTTAATATATGTAACTTTCTATTTCTGCATTTGAATAGCAACCAGACTTGCGAAAAAATTGTACTGTTCTTAAAATGAGGTTTGGCGATTAACGCGTCTGCCCCAGTCTCTTTTTTTTCCAATAAGTAACCAGTTTAATATGTACCCTATTGTCAATATTTTCCATAGCTTTACCAAACACGGCATTATTCATAAGTTAGAAAAAGAAAGTCTTTTTTCAAACTTGTTTTGAGCTTTATTTCTTAATGTCGTGTCGTCTTCAGGCCGATATATTTTTTAAGCCAGGTAGAGAGTGGTCGACAGAGAGAAGGCGATGCATTTTTGGGTAAGCAGCAGCACTAACCCATTGTCTAAACACTGTCGCAAATTTTGAAGATGAATAATATATTTTTCTTTTATGATTAAATTTGGAATTAATTTTAAAAAATTAGCCTTAGACTGCTCTGGCTTGATGGACTGCAGCAAAAACATGTTTTATCAAATATTAGGTCACGTTGCACGACCTTTGAAATCTTTTCCCTGCTCTCAAATCATGTTGCCACCAAAAACATTTTTTATCAAATTTTTCAAAATCGATCAACTTCTAAAAATATAACAAATATTTGCACCTTTGGCTACGTTTAAGTCAAAACTTTGAATTTTGGCATCCTCTAACCATTTGAAACTACCAGTTGTTGTTGATGTTGAGACATGGCTGCACCGTATAAGTTGTGAGCATCCAAGTACATGATGTTAGAGGTAGGTGGTTTGGAAGCGTCATAATGAGGTAAAAATATAATACTCGCGTTTTTTTCTAAATTATTTTTTCATTGGTGAGTAAATATCACGTAAATTTACATCACAACCAGTAATTAAAACTAAAAAACAAATAAAACAAATCATAGTAGTTTTTTTGAAATTTTAATTTTTATATTTTTAATAATAATACTATTTATACCAAATATATAATTCATTAAACAAGTATCACAATATTTTACTAATTTTATTCTATGTTTTAAGTGTTTATTAACATTTTTTTGTACTAAACAGAGAGATATTATCCAGAAGAGCGCAGTTATAATTTTGTTTTAATTAATGATAGACGATATTATATTTTGAGACCTGTAGATTTAAGGACATTTCAAGACACTGGATATAATGCATGGTTTCACATACATTATGATTTAATAAAGCCTGATAAATATGTAAAGCCAAACGATAAAATATTTAATTTGGCTAATCAGCAAATAAGTCTAGTGCCTCACTTAAAAGGCAATGTATCAAACAAAACATTTGTTCCTGTGAATATTAATGAACCTGCAGATATATCTTGCAACTGGTATACTGTCAGATATTTTCGAAATAAAAACATTTATCTTGAAAATAATCCTGCAGCACTAAAAGACATTTTTGGTGCACATTCTACTGTTTACAGCACTTGTCAGACAGAATTAGGAGACATATTTAGTGTAAAGTCTACTGTTTACGGTACATGTCACATTAGATATTTATTATAATAAAACTCTGTACGTAAACAAAATCGATTTTGAAAGAGTACATTTTTTATGTCAAATATGTAATTGTTTAGTACAAAAAAAGGTTAATAAGCACTTTAAACATAGAGTACAATTATTGAAATATTGTGATACTTGTTTAACGAATTATGTATTTAGGGTAAATAGTATTAGGTCTATAATTTGAATGATAAAATAGAACAAAAATTTAGAAATTAAAATTTGAAGAAAAACTACTATGGTTTGTTTTATTTGTTTTTTAGTTTTAATTAGTGGGTGTGATGTAAATTTACGTGATATTTACTCACCAATGAAAAAATAATTTAGAAAAAAATGCGAGTATTATATTTTTACCTTATTATGACGCTTCCAAACCTACCTCTTATATCATGTACTTGGAATCTACCAACTTATACGGTACAGCCATGTCTCAACATCAACAGCAACTGGTAGTTTCAAACGGTTAGAGGATGCCAAAATTCAAAGTTTTGATTTAAACGTAGCCAAAGTTGCAAATAATTGTTATATTTTTACTATTGCATTGATACATTTTACGTGGTTTGACCACAAATTATTGAGTAAAATTTAAAACTGTTTCAAATGGATATTTTATTAAACTATGTGGTTTAGGTCTTTTTAACGTAGGAAAGTACAACTCTCTGTTTGCAAGAAAACCACAAAATAAAATAACAAACTACAACAACTAAATAGATTTTCCTCCAAAATGGTAAAACTACTAATGAAAAAAGCAGCAGCAGCATTTCCTTAATCAAAAACCAAATGAAAAAAACTAGGTTTTTTGGTTATTTGTTGTTGAAAAAAGAGGCAGCATTTCCTGAGTCAAAAACCAAATATTGACAAAAAAATAGGTTTTGGAGCTTTGTTTTTGGTTATTTGTTAATGAATTAAAAAACTTGGTTATTTGTTAATCAAATTAAAAAATTCAAATTTTCTTGTTTGTTCATGCAATTACAACGAAATTTTCCGTTGAAAGCGATGAGTGATGCTGCATTTTTTTCTTTGGATATTAGTATTTAAGCTGAACGAAAAATTTGTGTTTGCCATCAGTTGATCAGTTCTGCGATTCACAAGCATAACAACAACAAGAAAAATGGCATCTGTTCCATGCATAATAGGCATATTCATAGACTGTATAAATTTTCTAGTCAATTATGTTTTGGTGGTATTGAAGCATTTTTTCCAGTAAGTATTTTTTTTAAGTTTAAAAGTGCTGATTTTATTAGTGAAAAATACTGCGCCCCTCGAGGTTAACCGTTTTTATTAATAGTAGTAGTAGTTTTTAGTTGCATGGATTCCCAAGAACAAATACAGAGTTTAAATATTTAAGTTAATTTGTTTAGACAAAAAAATATGAAACTGCTAATTTGAGTGTTATTATTTTTATTTAGTGAAAAAAATACCGCGTCCCTTGAGGTTAGCCGTTTTATTAATAGTAGTAGTTTTTAGTTGCATGGATTTCAAAACAAATACAAAATGTTAATTTTTTTAGACAAATGTATGAAACTGTTACTTAAAACGTTATTATTTTTTGTTATTTTTAGATACGGTGTATAGGAGATTATGCAGCGAGATGAGAAGGTGTACATACATCTGAGCTACAGTTCGAGGCAACTATAAGTAACGAAGAGGAATTCAAGATCCTGTAAAAAATCGTAAATAGGTGTAGGTTTAATCTAGTGGATGAGGATGTCAATGAAGTTATGATGGAAAATCAGAGGCGGAGACATCGACATCGACTTCGACGACGACGAAACGAAAGTTGACAGTGGAGGAAGTCTACTCGAGCGAGGACGACGACGAAGAAGAAGAAGAAGAAAAACCTAGCAAAATGTAAATTAATTTTAATTATATATTGTAAATAAGAATACCGATGTGTTTTTTGTATTACAGCAAGATATATCAACTTTGATAGAGAGCTACAATTATCTAAATTCAAAAAAGTTCTTTTGGACCTCAAAACCACTGCTGCTGCTGCTGCATGAGGAGACTCAGGTTCTAGATGCGGTTAAAATTATTAAAATACAACCAACATGTTGTCCGCTCAGTTCTTTTGTAGCCGGTGATTTTCCAAGTTTTTTGCTAGGTCGTACCAACAAGTACTCAGATATTGACATGTTTATTGAACTTAGTCCCGTAATTGAACCAACATATTTATTGATTTTAAATATACTGATAGACAAACTTAAGAAAAATGGTTACAGAAATATTATTTTTTAAGTTTAAAAGTGCTGATTTTATTAGTGAAAAATACTGCGCCCCTCGAGGTTAACCGTTTTTATTAATAGAAGTAGTAGTTTTTAGTTGCATGGATTCCCAAGAACAAATACAGAGTTTAAATATTTTAAGTTAATTTGTTTAGACAAAAAAATATGAAACTGCTAATTTGAGTGTTATTATTTTTATTTAGTGAAAAAAATACCGCGTCCCTTGAGGTTAGCCGTTTTATTAATAGTAGTAGTTTTTAGTTGCATGGATTCCAAAACAAATACAAAATGTTAATTTTTTTAGACAAATGTATGAAACTGTTACTTAAAACGTTATTATTTTTTTGTTATTTTTAGATACGGTGTATAGGAGATTATGCAGCAAGATGAGAAGGTGTACATACATCTGAGCTACAGTCCGAGGCAACTATAAGTAACGAAGAGGAATTCAAGATCCTGTAAAAAATCGTAAATAGGTTTAGGTTCAATCTGGTGGATTAGGATGTCAATGTAGTTATGATGGAAAATCAGAGGCGGAGACATCAACATCGACTTCGTCGACGACGAAACGAAAGTTGACAGTGGAGGAAGTCTACTCGAGCGAGGACGACGACGAAGAAGAAGAAAAACCTAGCAAAATGTAAATTAATTTTAATTATATATTGTAAATAAGAATACCAATGTGTTTTTTGTATTACAGCAAGATATATCAACTTTGATAGAGAGCTACAATTATCTAAATTCAAAAACGTTCTTTTGGACCTCAAAACCACTGCTGCTGCTGCATGAGGAGATTCAGGTTCTAGATGCGGTTAAAATTATTTAAATACAACCAACATGTTGTCCGCTCAGATCTTTTGTAGCCGGTGATTTTCCAAGTTCTTTGCTAGGTCGTACCAACAAGTACTCAGATATTGACATGTTTATTGAACTTAGTCCCGTAATTGAACCAACATATTTATTGATTTTAAATATACTGATAGACAAACTTAAGAAAAATGGTTACAGAAATATACAAAGTATAACAGCTGTAAATAATTACTCAAAAAAATTTTTTCTTAAGAAATATTATCGTCAAAAACGTTTTTTTATTACAATTAATACTTTTGAAAGAAAACTATAATCATTTAACTTCTGAAGAACTAATTATATATACGATAACTCATTTTGATTTAGATATATGCAAAACTGCTTTATTTAGGCAAAATAATTCGTTACATACAATTCAAATAAATCAAATGAGGAAAATTGAAAATTGTATTCCAAGAAATCTTAATCGTCGTGGTAAATATATAGGAAGATGCCTTGAAAATGTATTGAATGTAGATACCTTAGCAATGTTATGTCTGAAAAAAATAACTGTCTAAAAATTTGATAACGATTTGAATAAATACGATTTACATAATATTTTAGTTAAACTTTATATCCCCATTACAATATCCATTTACAATATACAATTTCTACATTTAAATATATTTTTCTAGTAGAAATAATGCTTAAGCGCAAAGGAGACAAGGTATTTAGTGGTTAGGTTTTGCAAATAAACACAACAGTTGGATTGATAAAAACCATGTTCAATAAACAAATATAAATATTTGGAAATCCCTATAAAAGAACTTGCATCCTAGATACTCACCAGGTCTTATCCATGTCTAACAAATTAAACATGCCTATACCAGCTAAATTCTTGTGTTTTAAGTGCAAAGGAGAAATACTACATAGAGAACACCTACGATATCCAAATAGATGTGCTTCTTGAATTTACGATATTCGATGGAAAGAAAACATGGTCAAAAACATGTATACAAATACCAAGAAATGTGGAGCCATGAAGACAAGAAGTAGAATTCGAGGGACCTGGACAACCATTTGACCGCCTTTAACATAATTAAAACTATGTCAGAATGATATTTTTAATTTAAAATGTAATACATACATACATGTATTCATAAAATCCTGTAGATTAATGGTTCAATATATATATATATATATATATATATATATATATATATATATATATATATATATATATATATATAATTAATTCATTACATACAATTAAAATGAATCAAATGAGGAAAATTGGAAATTATGATAAATATATAGAAAGACGCCTTGAAAATGTATTGAATGTAGACAATGTTATGTCTGACAAAAATAACATGTATAAAAAACTTGATAACGATTTGAATAAATACCATTTACGTAATATTTTAGTTAAGTTTTTATTTCAATCTCCATTACGATATCTATTTACGATATACAATTTCTACATTTAAATATATTCTAATGATATAAATTAAATACGTTTTCCAAGGTACAATTTAATGTATTACTATCATGTTGCTGACAACGATACGACTTGAACACGTTTTGTAATTCGGCCAAGGGTGGACATTATCTTGTTTCCAAATCAGTAATGGTGTAATTTGTTTTGAACACTCTGGTCAACCACTCTAATTTTTTATTTCCCTTTACTGCAATGATATTGTCGGTGTAGTCATCGTTATTCCAAGAGGCAACAGTGTCATATCTATTTTCTTCATTAATAAAACTTTTTATAAACTCAGTCAAGTTTTTACATTCCAAATTTTCAAAAGCATCGTTTGACCATTCTAAGCCATGTACGTTGTTAGTTAGCCATTTCATGTGATTTTTAACTTGATTTTTGCATAAGTCCATTTCAAAAAAAAAATTAAGTGAAGCATGTTTATAATTTTTATTTGAGGTATTTAGAATTGTAATTTCCTTGCACAAAAAAGTCGAGCTGCCATATTGAAATCCTTGTATATCTATATAAACATGACTCTTTACAAAACGATCACTATACTGCTGAGACTACTCCACCTTTTAATACGTCTTTTTCTTACCGCGAACAATCGGTTACTGACTGACTGACTATCAGTAGCGCTTTACATTTGACAGCCTGAAATTTAATATACTTTAAAACTGTACTGGTTAAAGAATTGTATTTGATTAAACGATCATGTAGAATCAAACAGAATGCTGAGGTATTGTTTGCTATTGTTTTAGTTGTTTCGAATTCAATGTGAATATCAACAGCTCCACTTTTTAGGATGTCTTCACCTTGAGGTGAGCAGTCAATAACAACTAATGCTCCTTTCGTCTTGTATGTTGTTGTTGGGTCATAACACGGATCACTCCGATGTTTATAATAATAGGATTTTTGAAATTGTTGATACATTTCGTATGCAAGCGCATATTTGTTGTTATCAAAGTCCAAATTTAGATTATCGTATGGAAACATATCAGAGTTTAAACAAACCTTTAAATTTAATCAACTGCAACGATTAAAATGACCAGTTTGAAAACCAATGATGATGACAAAACGAGGCTTCTCCAATTGATTTCACTACATATGTGTGGTTTTTGCTTTGCTGCAATTGTGGGTATTCATCTAGTTCCCAACTTCTGAAAGCAATAGCTAATTCTCTGTGACTTTAAAAATGTTTAACTAAACGTAATTTTTGATTATCACTAACGGTAACATCAGCCATTTTGCACAATACCTTACTCAGTGTAACTTTATAGGTTTCCTTTTTGTCATTTTATTTTTGTATGATTCCATATGTCGCGAATTTCATCGAACAAATGAACAATACCATTATTGAGATAAGTTACATTATCACTATAGGTATTATCGTTTTTAATTTTCTTTCAATGTATTGGTATTCTTATTTCATCGTTATCGTTTACAGTTCTTGAGGAATACGATTGATGTGTATGATATTGATAATTTATGACTGAATCATCATTTAGCATATTTTCTTCCACTTTTAACATGTTATAACGTCTTTTTTGCCTATATCTACACTTGCAAACTAATATAATAAAAATTCTTTTCAAACTCCTAGTAATCCGCAACTTAAAACTACACTAAAATCTTTGTAATTTTGCAATTTTTTAATTTTGATAAAATATCAAAAACATAAACCGATTCGTATGTCATATTATCTAAAATGTTCTTATGATTTATTAAAATAAATGAAACAACTCAAATAGTGCAAAGGCATTTATTAAAATTCTATTTAAAGTACAGGATTAGATAAAAACTTTAAACACAAATGACCACAATTGTAAGAAATATAGAACTGGTATTGAGCATAATTATAAAATATATTACAAAGTCCACCACCACCATTAGATTTAAAATATTTTAAAAGTACTACAGGTGAACGTAGATTTCCAAAACTATCAAAATAATAAATATTTTGTCCACATTTTTTATAGGACAACCTATAAAAAATGTGATTTTTTTTTGGTAGTTGATTCTTCATAAATATGCCACGAAAATTGGGTATTTTCAATTTTTGGTAATGTTAGGAGGTTCTTGGGCGTCGTTTTAGGCGATGATGTTGCTGAAAAAAAGTCCATAGCTAGTTTTAAAAGGTTTTAAGTAGAGTCCTTTTCCCATTGCTATTACTTCAAATGTTTTATTATGTCGTTGACTCTCTGGCAATTTACGTTTTGCCGATCGTGCATTATTGACTGTATTGGCGACAGCGGCAGCTTCACCACTAAACTTCCAGGGGCACTGAGACCGGCAAAAATTGGAATTTACGGTAACACACCACCTGGTTTTGGAACTGGAATTACTCTGGTTGGTGGCTTAATTTTTTTTTTACTCTTGACTATTTGAACTGTAATCTTTAGAACATCATCGATACTCTGGGCCCTGTTTTTTAAAACGTTATTTTTAATTTTTTTCGTTAACTGAGAAAAGTTGATTGTCTTTTTCTTGTTGCTTGGCAACACACACTTTTTGTTTGTTGTTTTCTCAACACACACTGGTTCTAAACTAATTAACTGAAATACAACTATATTATATTTTTGTCTATTTTTTTTTAACTTTTAGGCTCAAATTTCTTTTCGATGTCGTCCTCTGAGTCACTGGCTATAATATCACGTTTTAACACCACATTATTGATCTCTACTTTAGGATTTTCCAGGTTTTTTTCATGGTTACAACTTTTACTACTGATATTCATCATATCCATGGTAGTAGAAATATCATTTTCTGCCTTACGCTTGTTTTGACTAAATGCCAGCTGAACACTTTTTTCCAGTGCCTTATCCAAAAGTTTTCGTTTTTTTTGTATTTGCTCTATTTTCAACTTTAGCAGCAGAAGCTGTTCTCTTAAGTGTCTGACTTTGCATTTTTTCTTTAATTCTTTTCTCATGGTAGATGTCGATATGTTAGCTATCACTTGAATCATCCTCTTTGTGCATCTTGTTTTTTTGAGGGACCATTTTTTTTGCAGTTTTTCTAATAAGTTGCTGCTTAGGTTTAGTCTTGTAAGAATTCAGTTGCTCAACCAGTGACTACATTTTTTTCAAATAATTTTGCATTGCTTTTACACTCTGCATCATGATATTTGAACCTTTGCAGACACTGTTACTGCTACTACTTTGCATTACTCTTGTCGACGACTGGAAAATTTTAGGATCTTTCCTACTTCTTATACCAATGCCAAGTTTAAGTTTTGCTCTCATGGCTGCCGAGACACCTAGGGCAGCTAACGTTTCACTCAAACCAGCCTCCGACGAACTGATTTTACTCAAAGCATTTTTAAGGAGAATCTTATCTGCCTGATGATGATTTCTAAATTTTTTTATTTTAATACGCAATATCATGTTGTTTGCATGCTTTGTCCAAGGGATTAATCCCTGTGTCAGTATTTAGAAGACCATTTGCAATTCTCTTTTCACCACCATCACCCCCATGGCTTGTGTAGTATCTCATTATTGCAGAGAGAAGTGAACCAACAAACTAACTAAAAATTAATTGATTGTTATCTTTTATGCTTAATGCCAAGGTGTTGAAGAATTATTATTGTTATTAATATGAAGAAAGTTGTGAAGCAAAAAACTATTTTAAAAGTGCAAAATCCTAACGAAATTAAAAATAAAAGCTTCAAACTCAGTAAACTGTTATCATCTACAATAAGGACCTACATTAAAGGAACTTCGTTCTGTAGTAAAACGATTGGAGATGGAAACAAATGGAGGAGGATTTTCATAATGCCAGAACAAGCGATACGGTTACACAAGATTACTGGAACAGAATTAAAAATGAAACCTCGTACAACATTGTTCAGTTTTCATATTATGACAGAAGTAAGAGGAAACATCAGAGATTTATACAGCCTTTAAGAGTAAATAAAACTTACTTTAAGATGCAGAAAAAAATACATCGAAGGAGGATTCTATGAACTTCAATTGCAAAAAGTTAAATATCCAGATATTTATTTAGTTAAAAAAGTGTTAAAACGTAAAAACAATAAAGTATTTGTAAAATGGTTAGGTTTCAGTGATACATACAATAGTTGGATAGATAAAAAATAATGTAGAGTGACTTAATAATTAAATAAATATTTTTTTTTAAATTGTTTTATTTATCTTCAAACAAAAAACAGTATTTATAATTGTATAATAACTTAGCGTTTGATAGTTCACAATGCCAAGTAGCGCCATCCTTGTGAAAGTAACATTCGGGAACTTTCTTAGCTTTGGTGCACTCTCCAGCTGTATTTAAAAAAAAATTTCCGCACTTATAAATTTTTTAAAAAAATTCGGCTTTTCATCTGCTTTAACGTATACGTACGCCATCATATCTTTTCATCACTTGTTCTAAAACATTTACTATTTCGTTTAAGTCTAATAAACCGGACTCCTATATTAGACCATGATATGAATTTTCGAGATAAGCTATCGTTTTTAAATCTTGACCTTTCAACATGCTTTTGTTACATGGTGGTTTGAAAAAACAATTTGAACAACGTGTTCCATCATACACAGCTAGTTCTTTTGAAATAAATCCAGAGGCACAATTGAATCCTTGGATATCAAGACACAAAATCGAATTTTCTCCTGCCATAGTTAGTAAGTTACGAGACACCACTACAGCCTAGTTTAATTTACTTTCTCTTATAAATAAAACTTTACCACTTTTTTTCTTCTAAATTATTGTTTCAATGGTGAGTAAAAATCACGTGAATTTACATTACACACACCAATTAAAATAAATAAAACAAACCATAGTTTTTTTACATTTTAATTTCTATATTTTTGTCCTATTTTAACATTGCTACTACTATTTACACCAAATACATAATTCATTAAACAAGTATCACAATATTTTAATAATTTTGTTCTATGTTTAGTGCTTATTAGTATTTTTTTGTATTAAACAATTATATTTTTGTCTGTTTTTTTAATCTTTTAGACTCAAATTTCTTTTCGATGTCTTGTGAGTCGCCACTGGCTATACTTCGTTTACGTTTTAACACTACATTATTGATCGCTATTTAAGGTTTTTTCAGGTTTCTTTCATGGTTACTACTACTACTGATATCCATCATATTGAATTTATTATTGAAGACAATCAAATGATTGTTCAGGTCCCTCGAATTCTACTTCTTGTTCTCGTGGCTCCATATTTCTTGGCCTTTCAACATCCAGTGAACTATTAATTATTTTAAGTGTTGTACGTTTTTGTTATCAACTGGTATAAGCTATTATTCGAAACAAATATTTATCTTATTTATAAACCAAGTATTATTGCTCATCTCAATACTACTAGACAAAGATTACCTTATCTCTATACTTGAACTTTTGTTATCAGCAAACCTCTGACCTTTGTTTCGTCGAACATATTATTGTTGCTAATTGTAATGATTTACAAGAAAAAAACAAAAAATAATCTCTTATCAGTTCGCGGAAACAATTATTATTGCTGATCTCAATACATCGAAAATATTATTGTGTTAATTCTCAAAATAATTAACAGGAAATAACAAAAATAATCTCTTACCAGTTCGCGGAAACCGATAATTATTTTTCATCTCAATAGGTCGAAAATATTATTGTGTTAATTCTCAGAATAATTAACAGGAAAAAACAAAACATAATCTCTTATCAATTCGCGGAAACCAATTATTATTATTGCTCATCTCAATACATCAAAAATGTTATTGTGTTAATTCTCAGAATAATTAACAGGAAAAAACAAGAAATAATCTCCTCAATCAATTCGCGAACCTCTGTATTACGTTTCATGTGTGTCTCAACAAAAAAATCTCTCTTGCTCTTGAGGCGAGCTCGGCTAAGCTCGACGGGCTCTTGGGGCGGGCTCTTGGGGCGGGCTCTTGGGACGGGTGCGGCTAGGCTCGGCTCATCACACATGTCGTGTGTGTGTGTGTAAACAAAACCATCAAAATAGTATTTTTGTTTGTTTTTGGTTTTTTTGTTCCCGTTGGGTGAGGCTAGCCTAAACCATAATACATCATCCTTTTAAACATTTATTACCAGTTCCCTAGTGGTCTAGAGGCTATCATCTTCGACTTGCATAAGCGAGGTACCCAGTTAGATTCTCCACAAAACCAGACTTTTTTAATATTTAAATAATTTATTCATATTTAGCTATTTAAGTTCGATGTTTGTAAAATGGTGGAGGCGTGAGCAGCAGAAAAATTTCATCAGATAGCGCCAGCGTGACAGATGACAGGTGACAAGTGACAGTTTGGCGGGAAATGTGACGTCAGAGGGGCGTGGTCAGCCGAAGACGGGTGAGTGTCGAAGACAGGTGGGGTGAAGAGGGTGTCGCCGAAGAAGGTGAGCCAGGTGAGGTAAGCTGAAGACAGGTGGGGCAGGTGAATGGTACGCGGCATGCCATCGAGGTGTCGCAGTACCGCTTGCCCTATACTACTTTGGAAAACCACGGAGTATATAGCATCCCGTGCCAGGACTGTGAAAAGTTGTATGTTGGCAAACAAACAGAAGAATATCAGCAAGATTAGAAGAACATAACCTCAGCATCAGAAATAAACGAACAACTTGTGCCTTATTTTTACATCATCAGGAAACAGGCGACAAAAAAAACTTCGAAGGGTGTAAGGAGATATAGACAGATATGCCAATATAGACCAGAATAATCCGAGAAATAGACAAAACAAGGTAATTTAAATAAAAGGGAGGAATCATTAAACTTACCAGCAGTATGTAAATCAATCTTATATAAACCAAAAACCACAAAAAATCAAGAGGCATTAGTCCAACAACGTATTCGAGTATTCCCATCGACGAAGCATTGGACAAGATTGCTATGAACGAGGATTTCCAGGCACATATAATACAACTCTCGGAGCATTGCCTTAAAAATACTTATTTTTCATTCAACGGGCAAATGTATAAACAAATGGATGGTGCTCCAATGGGGTCCTCGCTATCACCAGTAGTCGCGAATTTATTTATGATATACTTCGAGAAAGAAGCTCTTGAGAAAGCAAGTTTAAAGCCCAAATTATGGATTCGTTATGTGGATGACCTATTTATTATATGGCAACATGGTCATGCGGAGCTCGAAAAATTTCTGACACACGTAAATTCAATCCACCCCAGAATACAATTTACTCTAGAGTTAGAGGAAAACAACAAACTACCGTTTTTAGATGTTTTAGTCACAAAACTGCATAACGGACATTTCAAATACACCGTTTATAGAAAACCAACACATACAGACAGATATTTAAATGCAAAATCACACCATCACCCAGCACAAATTCAAGCTGTGGCAAATACTCTAATATCCAGATCCGTGCGATTAACTGAAACACAGACGAGACAAAACGAACTTAACGTAATATCTAGTGCTTTAAAGAAAAATGGCTACACAAATCACACCATAGAGAAACCTATTAATGCACAGGTTTCCCGAACAACGAACAACAAAACTTATGAACCGGGAAAGCAACAGGTAGTCTTACCATATGTAAAAGGCACAACAGACAGAATCGGAAGAATTCTTAGGAAACACAACATACAAACAATACACAAACAACTATTTAAACTACTTGGAAACTCAAAAGATAAAATCAAACTGAAAAACCACGGAGTATACAGTATTCCGTGCCAGGACTGTGAAAAGTTGTACGGGGGGCAAACTAACAGGCGAATATCAGCAAGAGTGGAAGAGCATAAACTCAGCATCAGAAATAAACAAACAACCTCAGCTTTATTCCTACATCATCAGGAAACCGGCCATACAATAAATTTTGATGGGTGTAGGGAGCTTGCCAATATAGAACATTATGAGACCAGAATAATCCGAGAAGCCATAGAAATTGAAAAACAAGGTGATTTGAATAAAAGAGACGAATCATTAAAACTACCAACAGTATGGAAGACAATAATCGACAAATCTAAAATCGCAAAAACTCAAACGCAATTAGCGCAACAACAACATCACCATCCGGAAAACATAAATAACGACCAACGCCTGCGCAGATATATAAAATAGGGTATAAAAGGAAGCGTCGCAGTCACCAACACTTCAGTCTCTATTCAGACCCGAGAAAGAAAGCTTCGAAAACGCCAAATGTGATTTTGGCGAAACGTCAGCAAAACTGTTCTTTTCAGAACGACAGTAGTGAACAGATGTACGGATTGTTGCGGGCCCTAATGTAAGAGTTATATATGTTTATGTAGTAATCATTAGTGTTGTAAGAAAAATTTTATTGTGCAATAATATGGGATGTTTTGTATCATACCACCAATTCTAATGCATCTATTATATAAAATATAGCCTTATATATATATATAAAATATAATATAATTTTTTTTGCCTTTTAACCGCATAAGGTTGGTTCTGAAGGACCCTACAAACCATACTGAAATAACATATATATATATATATATATAATATATATATATATATATATATATATATATATATATATATATATATATATATATATATATATATATATATATATATATATATATATATATATATATATATATATATATATATATATATATATATATATATATATATATATATATATATATATATATATATATATATATATATATATATATATATATATATATATATATATATATATATATATATATATATATATATATATATATATATATATATATATATATATATATATATATATATATATATATATATATATATATATATATATATATATATATATATATATATATATATATATATATATATATATATATATATATATATATATATATATATATATATATATATATATATATATTGACCACCCTGAAAAGAAATTGACCACGAGCCGCCACTGGTGCTTAGATCCCCATATATATTTAAGACTAATGTGAATTTTTGCGTGTTTTAAGTGATATTTAAAGTTGGGAGCTCGTAGATGTACAAAGTACCAAGTTTTACCGTCACCCGACAAAGATGATTCTATTTCATCACAATGAGAGCGAGGAAATCGTGAAAGATATGAATTCCCCTCAACAATACTAGTACTATTATCTCAGTACAAGTGTAATAACTTAAGTCTTCTGGCCGTAATCATTTTAAGAACAGAAAGGAATGATTGAGTAGTGAGGTCCAGTGACCGCCTCCCGATATATACATTTTGTGCTCATAAAAATAAATATTATAAATTAGGTTTTTAATAGATTACAGATATAGGGCTCGCATAGCCGCACTCGGTATATGTATATGGTTGATATGCTGACACCTTATTTTGAACCACGTCTAACAATCGACCTAGACATCCGGAGATTTGCCAAAATAGTTGCCAAACAACAAATAGCAATTGTTGCGGGCCCTAATGTAAGAGTTATATATGTTTATGTAGTATCATTAGTGTTGTAAAAAAATTTTTATTGTGCAATAATATGGGATGTTTTGCATCATACCACCCATTCTAATGCATCTATTATCATTAAAATATGGCCTTAGACTTTGTTTCTATGCTATATGTTATAAAATTCCCCAATAATAAACTTTGTAATTCTTTTTACCTTTTAACCGCATAAGGTTGGTTCTGAAGGACCCTACAAACCATACTGAAATAACAGATCATAGTAACAAACTATAAGGGCATAAAAAAGTATTAATAAAATAAATGAAGGTTTGGCGGACTACTAAAAACGAATAATTGTATAGAAGGATCTTAACCAGTGTTTGAGATGCTATGTACTCATTTAATTCTGGCAGCGGCTTTACCCACACTAGAACCTGGCAAAAAACTCAAATTTTAATTTTAAATGGCTCGTCCTGTATAAACCAAAGCGTAATTCTCTTAATATGATTTTTTAACTCTTTGGAGGTACTTTTGGGCTGGGTAAACTTTTCCTCCTCAGAAACATTGTTTTTAAAAAATAGTGAAATATACGAAGTTATTTTAAGTTTTTTCAAATTTTGACGGCTTTCCCGTCATTTCCGGTATAGGTACCCTGTTTTAATTTCGAATCTCCTTCAAATTTCACTAAGGCGATTGAGTTTCGGCCCCGCAAAATGCCTCCAAAGTTACCCCATTTTATTCACCTTTTTTATTTTTTAAGCTGATGTTGGTGATTTATGAATTTTTGCGGGATTTTTAGTTGGGCACTTAGTCGCATTGGAGGTTGTACCTGACACTACACACATGATGCAATCCTTACACCTGTACTCCCTGCAAAAGCTTTAAAGCCACCCGCATTATACTGATTAGTAATTAACAACTTAATCTTACCAATTATATTAGAATATTAGTTCTAAAGATCGAAAATTTCTTTATTTTTTACTACTAAAAGATTATTCACGTCCTCTTATTGAGATTAGCTCAACTCTGCCTCAATATCAAAATATGACAGAAAAGGCTTATCTCTATCTAATCTAACTTCTATTTGACTAACCAAATGTGTAAGGCTATTGTTAACACGGTCGACTAAAGTAAAATAAGCTTTATTTTTGTAAGCTGCCCTTTAATGGTAACGTGTTTTAATTTTAATTTATGTAAGTCAGACAAATCCAGCTTCAAATGGATCAAATGTAGCCTGCAGTGGACTGTTATATCAGTACGTTGCGTCTAGTTCTATTTTTAATAAAAAAAGAAACAAACAAAAAATATATAAATCTTGAACTAAACTTGATAAAATTATCCAGTACCCGCAAGCTCAATTTCTTACTTAAAAACAATATTGTTTGACCTAGAAACAAGCCAAATATAATAAACTTATATTCAGATTATGGGTATTGTTTTTTGTGCGCTCTGCTTGTTGGTTTTTAGCTGTGTAGCTGATTAAGTATGGACTCTGTTTTAACTATGAACTTGGGAACGATGAATTTTTCTCCAATACCTAGATTCAAAAATATCTCTAAAAGTTAAATATATAAAGAAAATATTTCCAAAAGAATAGTTAATGTTAGAAATTAGAATCAACCTTTAACTGTAAAAAGGACACAAGTAAGCAAGCCCAATATTTTAAACATCCTATATTTAAAATCGTTCGGAAATATGCCAAGCGGTAGTTTTAAAAAACAGAACTATTAAAAACTTAATGATCAACACTTACCATATGTCTGGGATTAATAAATGGCTGTATATAGAGCAGAGTACTCCACCAAAAATAACCACAAGTGCCCTCAGCATACATAGAAAAATCTCGGTACAAAGGCCCTCCACCAAAATGTTTTAGCACTGTTGTAAAAGTACCAGTTATCAGTGCCAGGGGTACTAACAGTCTCAGATGCCTGTTTAAGTAAAATAGAATTATATTCATTTTAATTCCCTTTTCGGACAGGTTGAAGAATGTGTAACTCAAAAGTGTTCCTGCGAGTACGAAAAACGTGTCTACTGTTATTGTACCTCCATGAACTGTGGTACTATAGTATGTTTCTAACCACTAAAAAAATACATACTGTTGTTTCGTTTTGCCTTTAACCTTACGTCAATGTGCACAATAAACAACTAAATAAGAAATAAAATTTTAGCAATAGTCAAAATATAATCGGCATTTACAATGAAGTGTGTTATTGTCAACAATATTAATTATTATAATAACTTGGTAGATGCTTACGCTTTCGGATAGCACATAACATATACAGTGTGTTAAGTAAAGTAAGCAAGGTAAAATATTTAAAGGAACGATTCTTGGTTTCATTTCAAGGTTTTTTTCACAAAATGAAACTTTATATGAATATATGTCCTAAATGACTTAAATTTTGAGATACTGGGTGGTAAAGTTTTCAAGAAATTATCTTTTTTTTATAATATCTATGAAATCTCTAGATATTTTGGCGTTCGAGCGGCATTTGAATTAAATATTTCTAAAAAAAATATGATACGCTACTGCTTTTTTTTTATAATTCTCATACACTTCTAAGCAAATTTGATTTCTTTATTTTCTTTGGTACGACACATGATATTTGCGTAAAAAAATAAGAAACATTTCTCTGCATTAATATCTGAAATGAAATGAGCGACTAATTGTTACATAAAATGTCATGAAGATGACATTTTGACAAAAAATTGAAATTACGCCTTATTTTTGTTGGCAATAAGCAAGTTCCGAAAACTTAAAGTTAAGAAAAAAGTTTAATAAGTAAATAATAGTTTATAGAAATGGCTCCCTACACAAATACCGAAATGGCTAACATGCATTCTTTCTACGGCTTAGTTAAAAGTATTGCATTTGAAGCAAGACGTTGCCGAGCGTTATCCGCAAAATTGTTTACCATGTTCCAAAACATTCAGGCAAATTTATATTCGTTTGCAGGAAACTGGTACTATTGGCAGATCAGAAGTTATCATGGGAAAATCTAGAACTACTAGAACAGTACTGTTTGAAGAAGAATCCCCTACAACTAGTACGGAGAAGATTGCTCGCCAGGTAAATAATAGTTCTTGTTGAGTAGGAAGTGAAAGATTTTAAGAATTTCACGTTACATTAATTATTTATTCAAGTTGTTACAAAATTTCAGTAGTAAGGTTACAAAGTCGTGCGTAAAAAAATAAGTCCCTGTACAGCAGTGCACTCTGCCAATGTTTTGAAAGATTCTAGCGCGTGAGGCAACAGCGAGCGGAGAGCGGGGGTCGTCACGTAGCAAACTTCATGTAGGATTTCGACCTTGGTTTGGTGGGGAATGCGAAGCGGACATGGACTGATTCTAACACAGGACCGTAATTAGTTTTGTCACAACATAAAGTCCCCCCTTGAAAGCCTGTAGGGTTTCAAAGAAGGTCTAAGAAAAACCGATAAGTACTGCAAACGCAATGATTGTTCAGTTTGATTCGGTAAAACACAAAGCTTTATTACCGGTCGTTTAATTTTATTAGAAGCAGTTTTGATAGTCACAGTGCGGATTATTTCGTCTTTCCCAGCAAATGTCTTTAAAACTCTGCCCATTTGTCATTTGAGGGGTGGAAGGCTATCATCCTTAACTAGGACTAAAACACCAGGTCGTACTAGCTGTTGAACGTTTTTCTTCCATTTGACTTGTTGAAGATGTGAGATATATTTCTTTGACCACCTCGTTCAAAAATGTTGAAGAAGTTGTTGAAGTCTTTGGAATCGTGACAGGTAGTTTTCCTTTACTTCAAGTAATGGGCGATCTGGTATATTATTTAATGGTTCACCGATGAGCAAGTGTGCTGGTGTGATTGGGTTGAAGTCACTAGAGTCTTGTGGCATTGGATACAGTGGTCTTGAGTTGAGTCAAGACTCTATTTGGTAAAGTAGCGTACAAAATTCTTCGAAAGTTAAAGACGCGTCACCAATTACACGTTTCAAATAATATTTAACAGATTTGACACCGCTTGATGAATCCCAAGCAATAGTGTCGTTGTGTATCTCAAAAAATTTACTAATTTTATTGTTTGCGCCCACAAAGGTAGTGCCATTATCTGAGTACATTTTCGAGCATTTACCACGTCAGGCCATAAAGCGCCGCAACGCTGCTAAGAAGCATTCTTAAGTCGCTGACAACTTCTAGATATATTGCTTTACTCACAAAGCATATAAAAAGTGAAATATATGCCTTTGTAGTTTTAAAGTTGCGTCCCTTTCTATCGCGTAATAAAAAGTAGCCAGCATAGTCAAAGCCAGAAACGGAAAAAGGTCGAATGGGTGTAACTCGTGAAGTAGGAAGATTGCCCATTATGTATTTTTCTGGCTTATGGTTGAATCTAAAACAGCGTTCACAATCATGGACAACCTTTTTTACTAGATTACGTCCAGAAAGAGGCCAGAATTTTTCTCTTAAAAAAGCAAGAAGTGCTTGTGAACCTGCGTGTAGAAGTCTGAAATGTTCATCTCGAACAATTGAGGTTGTAAGATGGTGTTTTACGGGTAGTATAATTGCATGTTTTTTAGAAAATGTAAAATTTGAATCTTGTAATCGTCCACCAATCAAATTTAAGTGATTGTCTTTGTCAATAAATGGATTTAAACCTAGAAGTTTACTTTTATTTGAAAGTTTTCCATTTTGTGAGACTGATTGATAGTCCTCAGAAAAATAATTTTGATGAGCAGTTATAATAAGGAAATTAAGTGACTTGTTTAGTTCATCAGTCATTAAAGTACCAGTTTGGCGAAGATCTTTTAGTTCGGAAATGTTATTAATGAAACAAAGAACGTATGCAAATATTCTTTTTAATTTTGTTAAAGAAGAATATTTGGTTATTTCATCAAAAGGAACGTTTAAACTATGTAAAGTCAATGATTTTGTAGATGTGTCTGGAAGCTCACTAAAATCTAAGAACTTTGATTCATGAACGTAAGGAGGCCATTCACTTTCGTGAGATCTAAGCCATGTAGGTCTATCAAACCAATTTTCAGAATTCAGCAAAGTTGAAGGATTTATTCGTCTAGATAACAAATCGGCTGGATTATCCAGTGTGTTAATATACATCCAAGAATCGGGCTTGGATAATCCATGAATCTGAGAACCTCTATTGGCTACAAAAGTTTTTAATAAATGAGGTGAAGTGTGAATCCAAGAAATGACAATCGTTGAGTTAGACCAATAAGGTAAGGAATCAAAAATAATTTTCAAGGAAGAACCTACTTTGTCAGTTAGTTCTGCGAGCAAGAGAGCGGCACAAAATTCAAGCCTCGGTATAGTAATAAACTTTAGTGGGGCTACTCGTGTCTTGGCATAGCAAAGGTTAGAAGTATAAATACCAAAAGAGTCAGTACAACGGATGTAAATGCATGCACCATAAGCTGATTGCGAAGCATCGCAAAAACCGTGTAGCTCTATTGAAACTGGGTTGATACAAAAAATATGCCTGGGTATTTGAATGTTGTTGAGTTTTAATAATTCAGAACGGTAAGTACTCCAAAGAGTGTGCAAATTTGTAGGAATTGATTCATCCCAGGATATTTTGAATTTCCACAGGTCTTGTAGAATTATCTTGGCAGTAATGGTAACGGGAGATAAAAGACCCAAAGGATCAAATATTTGTAGTGTGGTAGAAAGAAACTAGAAGAGTCAGGTTGGTCATCAGAAAGAGACATGTGTCCAAGTTCAGAATATTTTTTTTGGCAAGTTTACGTTCTAAATTAAGAAAATGATTCATAGCAGTGGTTTTTGAATCACCCAAAACCGATGGTGATAGTTTAAGAGGAATGGAGACAATAAAACGACCATCAGAATTTTGAGTAATATTCTGTTTAAAGTGATTTTCACAGAGTTTCTCCTTTTTTGAAAAATATTTTATTTTTGGAGTTTCTTCAATCTCCCAAAATTTTGCTACCTGTGAGTTTAAGTTAGAATTAGTATTGAAGTAACACTGCTGCATAGATTGACCTTGAAAATTCTGGTAGATAGGTCCAGAAACAATCCATCGAAGTTTAGTTTTATGTAAGCTTGGAAGATTATTATTATTATTAACAAATCCCAAAATGTATCAGCCCCAAGCAGTAGGTCAACCGGGGCAGGTTTATGAAAGTTTGGATCCGCAAGTGTAATTTTGTGCGGAAAATTGAGTAAATCAGGATCAAAATACATGTAGGGTAAATTTCCAGTAATGTGAGGTAAAACTAAACAAGATATATTTCTTTTAAAATTGTTGATAATAGTTTTAAACTTAATATTCACAAGTGAATTGACCTTGTGATTTGCATTATTAATAGAGAAATATATTAAAATCGATGTTTTGTGTGGGCAATTGTAAAATTTTGCAAATTCGTTACGAAGCAAAATTGGATTCGCTACCATTGTCCAGTAAAATTCTACAGTCGTGTAGTTTACCAAATCTGTCAAACACTTTGACAATAGCAGTAGAAAGTAGTACTTGGGGTTTAACAGAAACATTAGAGTGATAAGAAGAGGAATTTTCTCGTATATTTTGTGTCTCAGAAAAATGTATGTCAATAGATCTGTTTTTTTGTGTTGTTCGAAGTGGCAGAACTATCAAAGATGCTAGTTTCAAAATGCAGTAGTGTGTGGTGAATTTTAGCACACTTTCTGCATCCTGAAGGTATGTTCTCCTTTGTGGGGCTTACTGCAAAGACAGTTAATGCATAAACATATACGTTTAGCTATATTTAATCTATTAAAAGGGGTAAGTTTAATAAAATCAGGACAGTTATAAATTGTGTCTTCTTTAGTACATAAAATATATTTTTTGTCAGATGTAAGAAATGATTTCGGTTTTTTGGTTCCCTTAAAAACCCTTGAAGAAGCAAGACGTTGTTTTTGGTCAACACTGATGGCCATAAACTCCAGAACGCGGCATCTGTCCTTCAAGAAATCCAGTAGATTGTTCTCGCAAGGGTCGATTTTCCGTTAAAAAATTATTAAAACCCTGTCCTGTAGCCGATTTTGACATTGAAATTTTACTGAGTCTGGACCTGCGGTCCATGTTATAGTCAGAGTCTCCATCGCAAATGGAGATGAGATCAATTTTCCTTTCTCTATTCTGATTCTGTTTAGGGGGAGAAAAGTCAAGATTAATTAGTGAAACTGGAGACTGAATGTCTCTTATTGGTTTTCTTAATTCAAGAAAACTGTCATTAAATAGTGTCCGCAGAGATTCGCGCTGGCGGCTTACATTATCGAGAAACAAATTATCATAGGTATTTTCTAATACCGAGCTTTTGTTAAAAGTTACATTTCTAAATTTGGTATTTGGTTTATCATTTAATGGGGATTCGAACATTGGATGTTCTCATCCACGGGGTACCTCCATGGAGAGTAGCTCCGGAGAAAGTATTATGCTGGTATGTTCTATACGATTTGTCATGTCTCTGGTAAAGTCAGGGGCAGTCATTGCCGTACCTTCCTCGGGAACCACCACAGAAGTTGGAGTGGCCATGGTAGACATTTGAAAAAATTTTAAGTTTAAAAATCAAAGTTCAGATTTACTGAACAAACAAATTTAAAGTGCAACGGGCAGTCAGTCGGGGAATATTCAATCTTAAAACTAAGAAACGCTACCGGGTGGATACCTATTCATTAGCCTAAGATAGTTTACAAAATCTTAAGGATTTATTTACTGATAAAGTCCTAATCAGTTATGGCTCTTGCCTTGTGCAGGTTTTGCTAAGTCCATACACCACTAAAGATGTCACCTTTCGATTTTAAGTCGAAACGTCTTTAAGAAAGCACTTATGCACTGTCACCAAGAGTGGTCAGTTTGCACTTTATAGTATTTGAAGTTTTTAAAGTTTAGTTTTTTCAAAGTTCGCTCAACAGTTTTCCACTAAAACAGGTAATTGACAGCAAATACCTGTATACTGTCTTTTGCTCACTAATTAGCTTTACGCTCAAACATCAAATTTAAATTAATAAATCACTCGTATTTGTTAGTTATCAAAAACACTGTGACTGCAACAGTATAGTCTTTTACGTATACAACTTTAGAATCAAAATACAATAGTTAACTTAGCCTAATTCGAAATAACTAACTGAATATCTTTTTATTAATTAGAAAAATAGATAAATATTAATTAACTAAATCAGTAATTAAAAATGTGAAAAAATTCGTATTAATTAAAATATTAAAAAATCGAAAAAAGTGTTTAAATAATTAAAATACAAAAATCAAACTAAAAAAGATATTCTAAACCCAAGCTTGTCAAAACCCTATCTGATTCTCCACCCGGGTCACGCCGCTTGGGATATTAGACGCGAAAATAATTAAAACGTTTAAATAATAAGTTTAAAAAATTAGCAAAAATATTTTAACCGTTTATGTTACTATATATATATAAAAAATTCGCAAAAAATATTAATATTAACAATCAGTATTAAATCAAAATTAAAAAAGCACGGTTTTTGCTAAGTGTTCCTTAGAATAAACAGTTCTCCTCATTTAGGAGAGACTGAGAACTTCAGGAACTGACGCGACGTCCTAATCTCTCTAGAGGGATCGATAATTTTTTAAAAGAACGGATCCACCAAGCGTACTTAAAACTAATCCCTATTCTAACTTTACAAAGTTCAAGTAAAATTAATACAAATATTTGTTTAAACAAGTTTTTATAAATAACGCAAATTCAAAGAAAATCCAATAATTATCAAATTGTCGAAATAGGTAAAAAATGTGACTCGCCCATTCAAGGGTAGATCACAAAAATACAAGTCAAAAATAGATAAATTGTCACAAGATAAATATCAAAATTATGCAATCAAAATTTGGTAAATAATAAATCATAAATTTTTAATAACAGTTTTCAAGGTTATAGTGAGCAAATCGAATTGTAAAAATCCTCAAAAAGCGAAAGGTTGAGCAAAAACTTACGTTTCTAATGAACAATCAAACTTAATAATTTATGCCTGAAGTACAACAATTACAAAGCACTAAAAGAACACTTGTTGAAATCACTTTAAATTACTTAGATTGGAAACTTGATCTGGAGAACTAACTGAGCTTGATGAACGCTTAAAGAGAGGGAGACCAGATAGTTAGCTTACCCTTTTTCTTCGCGCAATTTTGACAGCCAGTCCTTCTTGTTCTTCCAGATGCCTCCTGCTAGAGCATAAATCAAGAGAACCTGATTTAATCTTCGAGGACGATATTTACAATCTACTCGGAACCTAAGTGCAATGGAACCTTTCAGTACAAAGACCCGGCGATATCCAACGATGGGAACTAAAGTGCAATATTCCTCTAGTTGGCTTCGGCTGTATCACTAAGAATGACCTAAGAAAGGCACTAATATACTTGCAAACGGTGCTTAGGAGGGCTTTTATTACATGTGTCACTAACGAGTTATATTCACGATCTGCTAAAGAGTAGTGATGTAAGAATACGTATTAAAATTTCCGTTGTATCCAAATATCAACATATTCGGAATAATCCGAATATTTTGGTATAAATTGATACGTAATACGGCACAATCGGTTACTAATAGAGGCGGTTGCCGGAATGTCAGTACTACCACTTGTGTGGTAAGATATTCGAATCGGGAATCGAGGGTATATTTTGATGGCACATGACAGGATTGTATGCCTTTTCCTAGTTTAGACAGTGCAGTGGTGTTACGAACTATCTAAAAGTATTAAATTAAATATAAAACACAATGGGCGCGTATTATTTACAAATAATTTGAAACATAAAATAAACGAAGAACTCTTTGTTTGTTGTCCAGTTTATTGAATAGAGAAAACTAAGAAAAAAATAAGTAAACATCTTAGAAAAAAAATAAAACATTATAAACAAAAATGAAACTCTTTAGTTTGATTAAGTACATAACATTAACACAAAACAAATTCTCTTTGGTTTAAAAATTAAAAAAATATTTAAATGTTTTAAAAACTGTTTAAAAATAAAATCATATAGATAATTTTTGAAGAGATTTTATTTCTTCTAAGGTTTGAATTCGTATAATTTGGGTATCATAAACTGCCTTTAATTGTAGTACTAGTAAAATATTTTAATTTCTGATGACAGAACTTACACACGGCAATTTTATTGTCCGATGATTTAACAGAAAACGACCAAACCAAAACGCTACAAAATAGTAATAATATAAAATACGTATTTCGTTAACCTATAATTCCGAACTATAACGCAACATAAAGTACGGCGGATTTTCAATTTTTTTAACAATAATTTATATTTTTTTCGTTTTTAATTTTCGGTAGATTTTGTATTAAAATCAGTAGTTTAATAGATAAAAGGTCAAATTGATAGATTTGGCAGCAGCGTTCGTATGTTTCTCCCTTTCACATACGTATTATGTAGTTTTTAATATTTCGTATTCCTTTCCAAAGAGCAATTTTGATATATAGATACGTAATCGGAGCATTAATCCGTCGGATTCCGTATGATACGAATATCAAAATCATCCGAATATTTACAACACTACTAAAGAATCAAATTTCGGTCTATATTGGTCCATTTTGCGATTTAGAATTTTTCCCAGTAATAACATCACTTTATGTGTCTTCTGGCAAAGTTTCATATTTTTCCTAAAACTTTTTCTTCTTTTATTGAAAAAATTCGTACGTAAATGAAAGTTTGTAAAAAGTTGTCTTTTAGGTGTATAATCATTCCACTAAAATTTGCGATTTTTCTTTTAAGTAGTTTTTGAGATATTGGAACTTTTCACCAGGACCTGGTGCTCTGCGTCCAAGGCCTGTTTTCTTGGTTCCTATTTGTTTTTTCGCAAAATGTTATATAATGAAAAATATTTCCTTTCTATGAAAGTCCCGTTTTAATATCAAAAAGTTTAATTTTTTGTTGTAAAATTTTGATCAAAGGGCATACAAAATTAACAAATGTTTATTTAAAATTGACAAAGTAATCAATAAAAATCAAGCGAAACGCGGAATTCTAGCTAAACAATTATGTAAAATCAATGAAGTAATGCTAAAGCCAAACATATTTTAACGTAAAATGTTTAAAATTAAATAAAGAAACTCATAGAAGCTTTTATGCCAAATAAATAGAACGGACTGACCTGCACTCCCCAAAAAGCTTGTAAATATCCAGCTCCTCGAAGATGATGCCTATCCACTGGCAGTAAACAGGCAAAACACAGCGTCACAACTTCGTCGAGGTGGTATCAATAGAAGCTTCCCGAACGGCAAAAGTTGCAACGGCGTCGTACCAGGTCAAAGCGGCAAACTTCTTGTATGGTATCATAAAAGGCAAATGCTGGTATTTCTTTAAATAATCCGTACACGAAGGACCTTGTTGAGTAGGAAGTGAAGGATTTTAAGAATTTCACGTTACATTAACTATTTATTCAACTTGTTATAAAATTTCAGTAGTAAGGTTACAAAGTCCTGCGTAAAAAAAAAAGTCTCTGTGCAGCAATTCACTTTGCAAATGTTGTTGAAAGACTGACTCTAGCGCGTGCGGCAACAGCGAGCGCGGAGCGGGGGTCGTCACGTAGCAGACTTCATGTAGGATTTCGACCTTGGTTTGGTGGGGAATGCGAAGCGGACGCCCACTGATTCTAGCACAGGACCGTAATTAGTTTTGTCAGTTCAACAGTTCTTCTTCGACTGTTTTCAGAATACTGAAAGAAAACTTACTGCATCCTTACCATATTCAACGTGTACAGGTGCTGTTACCAGACAATTACCCGTGTCGTTTGTGGTATTGTCAATAGCTTTCTGTTATACTTGATGTTAATTCCAATTTTACTGGTAATGTTTTATTTACTGTGAGGTGAATTTTTCCAGAGAATCCATTATAAATTTTTACAATAATCATATGTGGTCCGATGAAAACCCCCATTGTATAATTGAAAGTCGTCACCAATATCAATTTTTAGTAATTGTGAGGGTAAGTATTATTGACAATTATGTAACAGGCATGCATTTTCTATGACAAAGATTAACTGATAAACTGTGCTATCAGTTTTTAGAGACAGAACTGCGCGCTGTGTTAAAAGACGTACCCATTAGAATATAGATAGAACGTACCCATTAGAAATAGATAGAACATGTAGTACATAGATGGATAGGAAGAGGTGGTCCTCAACCTTGGCCACCGCGATCCCCGCACCTTAATCCACCATTCTTATGGGGGCTTCTAAAAGAATTGGTATACGCATGTTGAAGATTTGCGAAAACGTACTATTCAGTCCTGCAAGGCGATTCGTCAAATACTTGGAATCTTTCAGTTCAATATTTTGCGTCGTATTCAAGGTTGTACTATAGCAAGTGGAGGACACTTTCAACATTTATTTTAATTTATTAGTAGATTTTAATTATTTTAATTTATTATTTGTTTTAATTATTTTAATTTATTATTTGTTAGTACATTGTTAAACGTTCATTTAATAATTGTTTAATTCATACTTTTTTTCTTATAGGCATTGTTTCAACGAACAACACTGATGAAAACCATTGCAAACCAATTATTTCGGAAGGTGTATCTCGGCTACTAAGAGAACTTATCGAGTTTGAATCAAATTGGTTAATATTTTACCATACTTTTAAAACACTTTTTACAACAGGATCTTCAAAACAGGTGAGAGTATATCTTCTGACGTTAGAGGTATCAAGATAAAAATCTATTTCTTAGGACAAATGTTTTAAATCATAGAAAGTCTGTACTTACTAGACAAAAAATAAATATTATGCAAAAACGTCACCGAGAAATAGCTATTTTCTAAATTCCAAATAATAGCAAGATCCAAGTTGGGTATTCTTTATATTTTATTGGCAAAATTATTTTAGGGACTTTTCCTAATTACCCATATAAGAAGGCATAGACATATTTGGACCAGCTTATGTGGCCTTAAATGGAACCAGATTTTTTTCGCGACACAGACAACTAATTTTCGAAGCATATATTTCTAGCGCAATAAAGCAATCTTTACATTTAAGCTAGAAAGATAAGAAAACATCTTCATTTCCAAACCTAATGGTAATCGTAATAGAATTTTTCCCTCAAAGTTATTATTTGACATAATCAGGACGTAACTAAAACTTATTTTCAGTATCGGTACCATAAAAATTAGGAGAATCACTGTTATAGAAACTTTAGGTGGTTTGGGATGTTGTGCTTAAATAAATAACTTATATTAAATTTTATATGTTTAAATTTCGTAAAAAAATCCCTCCAGGAACTGAATTGTATGAAGGTTGAACGTCCTAATAAATATAATTGAAATTTTTGTAAATGTAAATAGTACCTCCAATACAACGAATACCTATACAGGTAAGGGTTTTAAGATTTTTAGTAACAAGAAGAATTATTTTTACTAAAATATCTTTTTGCATAATGTGAAAGACTTAGCTATTAATTTCTATTTTGGCAAATTATTTTAGTAAAGCTTATAATTACATTTTTGTTTGAAGATGATTTCGAAGACATTTCATTCTTCACTCCCTCGTAAAAGGGAAGTAAGAATATTATATATCTCCATGTTTTAGCGTCTCTAGAAAAGGTTTTCTCAATTCCGTTTGCCTGTCAGTTCGCGGTATCTAAAAAAACTATTATCCGATTGACTTCAAAAATTGTGGTCGAAATTAATGGTCATTATATGGCGGTTTGGAGAAATGTTAACTGACTTAAGTATTCGACGAAAACATATTTTTTAATACATAACTTTGTATTCAATAGTATCTCAGATATGTATATAATAAAAAGTTCATAATGATTTGTCAAATATGCTAAAAATATAAAATGTTTTGGAATTTCTTCTCATATATTTTCTTCGTGCATAATTTCTTTTTTTCGCGTCATAGCTAAAAAACTACTTACCCGATTGACTTCAAATTTTGGTCAAAACTTAAGGCTTATATGGGAATGACCTGGTAACATATTAGTAAATGGCAAAACAAAATGCCGGCATAGTGAAATGTTAAAAAATAAAATATTACTAAAAAACTACTTATCCAATTCATCTCAAATTTTGCTCGAACATCAAGTATTATGTATAAATCAACTTGTAAAAATTTACCACTTAATGGTCTGATTTCAAATTGTATTCCATAACTAATTGTGTCATAGAGATCAACTAGTAAAACGGTGGTAGTAATTCAAGATGGTGAAACAAAATGGCGGTCAAATAAAATATTTTGTAATCGTAAATAAATCACTCTTTCAGGTTTTACATATTTTCAGGTTTTAACGTCCCGAGATGCCAAAACATACTTTTATGAATTCCCTTGGTCAGTCTGTTTTCATCAGTTCGTGCCGTAGCTTAACAATTACTCATCAGAGTGATTTCTAATTTTAGTCAGAAATAAACGGAAACACCTAGAATATTTTGGTAAAAATCCAGTATGTCGGAACAATATGGTGGATTAGTGAAACATTAAAACAATTATTACTAAAAAAAAACTAATTATCCAATTTCCTCAAATTTTGCACAATAATCAAGTGTTGCATAGGAATCAACTGGTAACATTTTGGTATGAAGTTAACAAAACAAGATGGCGGCCTAATAAAATATTAAAAAAATCGTCCCAAAAACTACTCATTAGATTAATTTCAAATTTTGTGAAACATTAAGTGTGATATAGAGATGAATTGGTAAAATTGTAGTACGAATTCAAGATGGTGGAACAAAATAGCAGCCAAATATTTATAAAAATAAACGAAAAAAAATTCTATTCAATTGACGGTGAAATTTTGCAGAAAAATTAAATTTGATATAGTGATAAACTGGTACGAATTCAACATGACGTAACAAAATGGCTTTTTGTGTCAATGTAAAAACTACTTATTGAATTTATTCTAAGTTATGCCCAAAAATCAAGTGTGGCATAGGTAGAAACTGGTAAACACTCTGAAACCTTAATAATGCTTGTATCGAATTGTTTTGAATTCTTAAAAATCGTCATTATTTTGTCTTACATGGTTAATAAAACTTATATGGGAGATTTTCGAAAAATATGTTTTTGGGATGTATAGAATTTGAAAATAATATGTTACTAACTATTTTTACAAAGTATCATGGACAATTTTAAAATCATTATCTTTACTTACTTCCTTCGGGACATAAAAGTATTGTAATCGCCAAAAAATTACCTACAGGTATTTTAGCAGTCCCTGGATCCCGAAAATCATGTTGTCCCACTTCCATCAGTCTTTCGGTCTGTTTGTGACTCCAATGAATTTCGAATTGTGTATAAAAATCAAGGGCCATATGGAGACAAAATGGTTTTGGTGAAAATATAATAAAATAGCAAACACCTCATTAGTAACAGAATATTCGACTATCCCGCGGTATCACAGAGCAAATGCGAACCCGCAAAATACGAATGCATTTTAATAGTCTAGTTCACAAACTCAAAATGTTGTAATGCATGTTACTACCAGTAAAAATATGAGTGAGCGCTCCTTGGATTCGGAATGACGCCAAAAAAATGTGCAAATATAATACATAAAAATTTCAAAAGTTATTAACAAATTAAGATTAAAAAAATCGGTAAATCCCCATTACCCGGAACTCCCCTCTTTATGATTTTTTCGATTTGTTAGGAATAGTGAAGTGTGATCCAATTTTGGTCAGTACATATCACCGAATATATGTATTTTATATTCTGTCTTTTCAAATATTTTTATTGGGCGCTATTTTGTTTCAGCATATTGGATTCATACCAATATTTTACCAGTTTCTTTTTACTCAAGTCACACTTGACTTTGGGGCATAATTTAAAATAAATTCAATAAGTAGTTTTTACATTGACACATACCGCCATTGTGTTACGTCATGTTGAATTCGTACCTTTTTAACTCATTTTCACATTTAATTTTTCTGCAAAATTTAACACGTTTTTATTTTTTGCTGTCTTGGATTTACATCAAAATGTTACCAGTTCATTCTTATCTAACACTTGATTTTTGTGCAAAATTTGAGGGAAGTTGGATAACTACTTCTATTAGTAACGTAGTTTTACTAGTTGATCTCTATGCCACAATTAGTTGTGGCACACTATTTGAAATCAATCCTTCAAGTAGTTCTTGGAGCTGATTTTTAAATAATTTATTAAGCTTCCAATTTGTTCCGGCATCTTGTATTCGTACTAAAATTTTACCAGTTGATTTCAACATAATACTTTGATATTTGCGCAAAATTTGAGAAAAATTGGATAAGTAGTATAATAATAATATTTTTCACATTTTGCGAGGCCGCCATTTTGTTTCGCCATATTGGATTCTTACTTAATTTTTGATCAAAATTTGAAGTCAATCGGATAAGTAGTTCTTAAGCTATACTGGGAACTTACAGACAGATCGACAGACGGTCCGACGGAATTGATAAAACATATTTTCTGACATTTAGGAACGCTAAAAGGTGAACATATGTAAAACCTGAGAGGATGATTTTTTTCACGATTACAAACAGTTTATTTGGCCGCCATTTTGTTCGGTAATCTTGAATTAGTACGAGAATTTTACTAGTTGATTCAACAATTTGAAATCCATCCATTAAGTAGTTTTTTCGGGCAAAATTTTTTAAATATTTTATCAAGCCGCGATTTGTTCCGCCATCTTGGATTGGTAATAAAATTTTAGCAGTTGATTCCAATATAATACTTTGATGTTTTTGCAGAATTTAAGATAAATTGGATAAGTAGTTTTTTGATATTAATTTTTTTAACATTTTACTAGACCACCATTTTGTTTCGCCACATTGAATTTTTACTAAAATATTACCAGATCGTTCCCATATGACCCCTAATTTTTGATCAAAATTTAAAGTCAATCCGGTAAGTAGTCTTTAAGCTATGCCGCGAACTGACATACAGACAGACCGAATGTTTAACATATTTTTTGGCATTTAGGGATGATAAAACATGAAGATATGTGAAAACCTGAGAGGTTGATTTTTTCACGACTTCAAATATTTTATTTGGCCGCCATTTTGTTCGGCCATCTTGAATTTGTATCACGATTTTGCTAGTTGATCCTTATACCACAATTACTTTTTTAAGATTATACCAAGCCGTCATTTTATTTCGCCATAATGGATTTTAAACAAAATATTACCGGGTCATCCCCATATGACCCTTAATATTTGACCAAAATTTGAAGTCAATCGGGTAGGTAGTTTTTTAGCTATACCGCGAACAGACAGGCAGAAAGATGAAATTGAGAAAACATGTTTTTCGGCATCTAGAGACCCTGAAACGTGAAGATCTGAAAAATTCTCTGAGGATGATTTTTTCAAGTTAACAAAAAACTAAAAAATTAATTTTTTTTTTGTCAGCTTTAAATATTAACAACTAATAGATTTTAACAATGTGTGTATATCTGTGATAAAGTCTTCGCGAAGCGAAACATTTTTTGTGGCTTTTATTTAACAATTGTCCGACTTGAAAAATAAACGAACACCCTAAAAAAATTGTTAATTAACAATACTACAAACTTTTGAAATTGTTTATGTGCGGATTTGAAATTTTTGCACATTTTTCTAGACGTTATTCCGAATCCAATGAGCCGTCACTTATATTTTTACCAGCATTAGCAAGAATTAACACCATTTTGAGTTTATAAACTAGGCTCGAAATTGCTCTCTGAAAATTGGAACCGGCTTTGGCCAAGTCCGAAACCCGAAAATTCGCGCATCTATCGAGCGGGTTCCCCATATTTCATTCGAATTTCTCCTTTATTTAAATTTTTATATCATGTTATTAACTATAGGTTTTGGAATGATTTGATTTATGAACTGCAATAATTGGCTCTATATAGTATAGATGTTCAAATTATGAGTCCCAGTTTAATTATTTTAAAATTTGTGGTTTGGTATTTAAACAACTAATGTATTTCTTAGTTATAATATAGAGTAACATATTTAAACTCAATGGCTTTTTGTAAATGTAGCAAAAAAGGTGCACAAATATGTGACATTTATTTCTTTTTATTAAAATATTACATAACATATAAGAGATACAAGTAATACTAAAGCTACGCACATGTTTATAGTCTTCAATTTTAAGATGCTTATTTTTATTAAAGCGGATAAAATATTATCGCCGTTCATTAAAGAACTGCTGCAGCTTCTACTTGATGAAAGCAGCTTTTCACTTTTTTTCAATTTTCTTTTCTTTTTCATATTTTATTAAAAAAAACCATTAATTTAAAGACAAAAACCAGAAAACAAAACACAAACAACAATCAAATTATCTGAAACATCTGCCAAAATTCCTTCTTCCTCACACCACCGCCAAAAATCACGGTGCTAAAAAGTTAGTTCCCAGAGTGCTAGTGGCAATGGCAGTCGTAAGCCGAGCACGATTATTATTTTTACTTTTCGGTGGAGCACGCATACAAGAAAAATCACATTGCACTCTGAATGCCGTGTGAACCGGCATAGGTAGTCGATCTGCTATAAGAAACCACTTATCGAATGAGACTCAAACTTCAAATTGAAATATACTGGAAAAATTCTAGGTATTGGTTTATTCGAAGATACCATAAAATACAGGGTGTTGTATTTAAAATAAATGAGTTTTCACCATTACTAAATTTCGATAAAAATGCCCTTTTTATACGACACCCTGTATGATATATCGCCATTCTAACATATAGTTATTTTAAATATATGCACTCTCTAACCCAGAAAAAAAATCTAGTAATTATCTCGCTTACGCAGGTAAATATGGATTTTTATTAACGTGGTGATTTTCTAAAAAAAATCATAAATTAATTTTTTTAGAGAAAATAGTAGGAGATAAGTATAGGAAGATGTTAACAAAAGTTACTCAAAATCGTGCGTAGAATCAGAAACTGCAATAAAATATAGGGTGTTCTATTTGAAATTTCAATGTTGCTATTGGTTTCGGAGAGATGTGGCAACGCTGCACTTGCGAAAATATTTTTAAAATATAGATTATTACCTATTATGTCCGTATGCCAAATTTGAAAAAAATCCCTTTTATAGTTCTCCAGAACTTTTAATAGGACACTCAACGTGAATCACCCTGTATAATAAAAATCGTTTATTATGTACTCATGCGATTTTTTTTTACCAAATAATAAAAATATATTCGGTAACCGAAAGATGGGCCCAAGTAACTTATAAATAATTCTTTTATAAAAAACAGAAACATTCTCAGTTAAAATAAACTGAAAATCTTTTATCTCTGCCCCCAATAAACAAACACGTAAGGTATTATCACTCTACTAATCAATTCCAAGATCCTAAATAGTTTTTTGTTGCTCCTGTAAAATTTCATTTTCTTGACTTGAGACAAATCCTCCTTTAAGCATGCGCAATATAACTATGCTACATTTTCAGTTTGTTAAACGCAAAATAAAAAGGTAGCATAAACAGCAGAACAAAATCCTAAATAGTTTTTTTGTTGCTCCTGTAAAATTTCATCTTTTAACTTGTGACAAATCCTCGCTTGAACATGCGCATTACAACTATGCCACATTTTCAGTTTGTCAAACGCAAGATAAAAAGGTAGCATAAATAGCAGAAAATGTATACAACATTTATATGAAGAAAAAATAATTTAAAAAAATCGGAGAATAAGCCTTTACCTGGAACATCCCTCGTAACGAATTCCACCACACGGATAACACAGTTTTAACTACATAGATTTATTTGTCAAAATTTTTATAGATATTGTATAAATTGCAATATTAATACAAGTATTATAAAAATATAATATATATTAACTTCTGGGTACTTGAATACAGAAATATGAAGGCAGTATTAGGGCACAAAAACAGCTCTTTTAACATAATAATGAAATTTTTTCTTTATCAAGAAAGTGACATATATTAATATTTAAATGATATATATACAGTTATTACCAAATAATTATACCGGGTGATCACGAAATTACTAACAAGGCTGCTTTTTTAAGAAAGTACTATTAACATGAAATTTTACAGTGAAGATTTTCGATGTATAAACAATCGACTGCCATTTCCGGTCTAACCGGAAAGACTATCAACTTTAATATTTTAAATGGAACACACTGTATATAAAAAATGTATTATACCCTATGTCAATTCCTAATAGTTTTCGAGAAAATGGCGAATGAGACTTTAAAAATTTCAATGAATAATTCTGTTTATAGTGTTTGTTATGCAACTCATTGCATCTAATATGACAGGATACTTCCGGTTTACCCGAAGATTTTTTCAAACGATATTTTCTCGTTTTATTTTAATGGGACGATCTATAAACCTACCCAAAATCTAAATTTTCAAACAATTTTAAATACCTACTTTTGTGTATAATACCTATATCAAGTACTTTTCGAGATATTTCCAATTGCACTGTGCAATTACTTTTTTAACGCTTAGGCTGATCATTGACAAATATTAAATTTCTGATCCAAGGTGGCTGTGAAATAAAGAAACACCACAGCTGCCATTCCTTTATTCGTTCAATTAATTTAATTTTTAAAGTAGGTACTTTAGTTCAGAATTATTGTTTTGTTCAATGTACGAATAAAAAAAAACAAGCTATTAGAATTTACAAACGTACTACTCAAAACTGTTTTTGCCAATGGTGTATTTAACGTTTTGCGTTCATCAAATAGGTACTAAGGAAGGACTGGGTTTTTGAAATTCACATGATATTAAATTGAGTTGTTAACATATAAAAAAGGAATAAAATGCCTATGATATGTTATCTGTAAGGCTATACATATTTTGTACTTGGTAGTAACGTAAATTGAGTAAAAACAAATAATTAGTTAACTTTATAATAAATATATAAAAGTTATTTTAAAATGATTTTTGATATTTTCACACGCTGTATAACTAATCATTGTTTATTATTTACTATAAGAAATTTGCCAGTCTACTTCAATAGGTATTTATTAAGGACACTTCTGAGTAGCTTCAACTGTCATTATGCCACAAAACACTAATTGAAATAATATTCAAACATAGAAAATCCTCTTAACTCAAGGAAAAACACGAAATATTACTAAAGCTACATGAGTAATAAAGAAACAAGAAAAAATGTAATCCATACACAAGGTCTTCAAAACATGGTCCATTAACTTCATGGCACATACGAATTCTGTTATGAAACTCTTATAAAATGTTCTCCATCTGTCTTAAAGTTATTTCTATTATCGCCCTTGTAATTCTATTCATAAGGTTCGCACGATTTTCTAATGGTGTTTTGTAGACCTTTTGACTGGCCCATTTGTACCTATCCAATTGTCGCCGAATTTTTCTCTCAGGTAGTTAGTCACTACTTTGGAATAGTGTGCAGGTGTCCCATCTTGCTGAAAATATACTTGATTGTAATATACAATGAGTAAATTGTCCATAAAAATCCTCCATTGTATTTTGGAGGAATTGCAAATAATGTTCCGCATCCAGGGGCTCATAAAAAAATGAGACCTATTTTTCGAGTTCCTAGTACTCCAAACCAGACGTTAACACCAAATCTTTCTTGGAATGCCCCTTCCCTTACCAAGTGCGGATCTTCGGTAGCCCAGTACCTAGTGTTATTGCGGTTAAGCATTCCCAAATTGGTAATTCGGGATTCATCTAAAAAAAGAATTACTGTCCGGAAATTGGACTGTCTTTGTTGCATATCAAAATACCAGTTGCAAAATTCCAGCCTTCTCTGATAATCCGCTTCATATGAGTGGTGACGGATTTGGTATTTGAATGAGCCATGCTTACATAAAATTTTTTGTGCACTTTCGCGGCCAATTCCAATTTCACTGCTTATTTGTCGTATTGATATAGTAGGATCGATTGCTATACAAGCCAGTGTATTAATTTCAGTTTCTTCACTAACTATGAAATTCTTGCATGGTGGATTCCCTTCCGATTTTAAATACTTTTCCAACCAAGGAAAGTATGACTCTGATGGATATCGGCGATTCGGAAATCGCTGTACGTATAATGCTCTGGCTTCTTTGCGATTTTTTTTAGTTTCTGCGTATATCATTACCATATAACTTTATTCCTCACGAGTAAAATACAATTTCAATAATTAAAATTTAAAAGAAAAACTCGAAAAACGTAGTACTTATAATTACCGTTTAACTCTCAAAGCGAACCATTTGCATATTATAAGAACGATGGCCGTATACATGCATTGTTTCAAAGCCGCCTTAGATCAGAAATTTAATATTTGTCATTTATCAGCCATTGCGTTAAAACAGTAATTGCACAGTTTAATTGGAAATATCTCGAAAAGTGCTGGATATAGGTATAGGGTATGAAAAAATTATTTAAAATTGTTTGAAGAATTAGATGTTGAGTAGGTTTATAGGTCGCCCCATTAAAATAAAACGAGAAAATATGGTTTGAAGGTGATTTTTTTCACTACGTTTTCGGTTAAACCGGAAAAATCCTAAATGTGACATTGTGTGTTTTATGTTTAGAATCTAGTGTAGAATTCAAAAATAAATCAATATACAGGGTATTCCATTTAAAATATTAAAGTTGATAGTATTTCCGGTCAAACTGGAAACAGCAGTCGTTTGTTTATACAGCGAAAATCTTCCTCATAACTAACCATATATCACTGTAAAATTTTATGTTAACAGTACTTATCTTAAAAAAGTTACAGCCTTGTTAGTAATTTCGTGGTCACCCGGCATAAACTGTGGTATTTGTGTTTTGGGAATCCGTTACGAGGAAAGGGGTAAAGTCAATTAACCAATTTTTCAATTAGGATTTACTGATTTTTTTGTACAAATGTACTACGCCAAAGACAATATCAATCGCTTGATCCTAGAGAACGATTATGATAAGAAGTATTAAACTGAAAACTTATATTAATACCGTAATTTCGAGACAAAGGAACTTTTGTTAAACAACTTAACCAATAAATATACTTTAAGGCGGTTCTTTTTTAAGTAAAAAACCCGAAGCTATGATTCAAAAACTACATATACACAATGTATAGTCTGCCGAAATAATAAAAATATGACTTCTAACAAGCCGTATTCCGCGTTGTCTTTGGTATATATCAATCAGTTAAAGTAAATGGCAAATTTATGATAAAACTGGCCTTTTTAGTTTTACGGAGATTACATAAAACTTTTGCTGTGGTTGCTTCCATATATGAATCTATACGTATGACGCTTTAACTATAATTTGGTCTGGAATCGTTGTGTTACACACAGACGTTTGTATGCGCAAGAGCAACATGTTTCCTGTGGAGAACTGATATATGACTACGTCCTATAATATCTAGAGATATATTTTGGTCAATTGTTAGGTCAGACATGTATTTTCTTAAAATTATACTCATAAAGAATAACTGGAAATTATTTACTTAAATTATTTACTAAATTATTTTAAATGCACCATTGTTTGTAAGGCCTCTAGAATTATGTGTATTTTAGGTTTATTATTTATTCGGACACTGTTAACCAGTATCTTAAATATTATAAAGATTCTGTAAAAAAAGACGCATAGAATTTGAAACTATTTTCATTTGTTTTTCCAGGAAACGGAATTATTCATTGAAATTTTTAAAGTTTGATTCGCCATTTTCTCGAAAACTATTAGGAATTGACATAGGGTATAACACATGCTTTATGTCTAGAATCTAGTGTAGAATTCAAAAATGAATCAGTATACAGGGTGTTCCATTTAAAATATTAAAGTTGATAGTATTTCCGGTTAGACCGGAAACGGCAGTCGATTGTTTATACAGCGAAAATCTTCCTCGTAAGTAACCATCTAAAAGCAATTTTCGCCATTTTCTCGAAAACTATTAGGAATTGACATAGGGTATAATACATGCTTTATGTCTAGAATCTAGTGTAGAATTCAAAAATGAATCAGTATACAGGGTGTTCCATTTAAAATATTAAAGTTGATAGTATTTCCGGTTAGACCGGAAACGGCAGTCGATTGTTTATACAGCGAAAATCTTCCTCGTAAGTAACCATCTAAAAGCAATTTCTCAAGGATATACTGGTTAACTGTTTTGACTAATATTCTTCGATTGGCTAAACTGAATTTGATTAGTAGGTCAAGAACTATAACATAATCTCAGATAAATCGACTGAAATCCATTTTCTTTAAGGATTGTGTAGTGGTCCTCTAAAGTATTTCGCGACTAAGGCTGTAAATTTTATTATCAATTCATATGGCGATACATGACATTATTTCTGTTCCTTAATTTTAGATTTGTTCTTAGTTTTGACTAGTTGGTAATGTAAGAAGGTATTAAAAACGTTCATAGAAAGTCAAATAAAGTGGATCACCAGCTTTTTTCAAATAAATTTGAAGTCAAATATCTGGAAAACCCGGGTGATTTTTACAGGTTTCTAGAAAAAAATATAAATTATTCTTCTAATATATTTCTTGAGATGGTAAGCTAACACAAAAACAATCCTCTAAGTTTTAAAATATATCAGTTCTCTTTTAACTTATCCCAATCTTTTAGAAATGTCCTTCAGATAATTATTTATATTTAGCGTTATGCTATAATTTTTCCTAAAACATAGTCTAGAAATAATTTTTTTATAATTATTTTATTTTTTTTTAACTGAAGATCCCATTATTTACAGTGCCATGAACGAAATTGAAACATACGCGTTTTCTCAAAATCTGTACTTTGTAAAAATTTGAGCTGTTTGTTTAATACAAAGGAGTGCATAAATGCCAGTAATGCTCCACAAACAGAATAAGTAAATTATGTTCTCGAAACGTAATTTACATTTTTTAAAAAAGTTTGCCATAGTTTTAATATCTTTATTTCATTCGCTATGTAGACGGTGGCTCGATGTTTATATTATTTCAAAATGTGTATGTTATTTTTTATTATATACATGATGTTCGATTTAAGAGAGAAACCTTTAGTCTGTAATATATCAGGTGAAAACTAATTTGTTTAGGACTCTAAATATGATTTATCTCAAGAAAATAATAAAAAAGTTTATATAAACAGGGATCGGCAAATATTTCTAGAGATTTTTGAATCAAATTTGATACAGATTATACCATGACTAATGTGTTTAAAGTGACTATATAAGTTTTAGAGGAATATACTGAGAGTATATCAAATAAATCTAAAAAAACCAAAACGTAGAATGAATGATGAATTTGACTAATTATAATAATCAATGATGTCTCAATAAAAGGTTTGAAGGCGTCACAATACGACAAAAACTAACACCGTGTACCAAAATGCCAACTAGGTCCCCCATCACCTGTCTACTCCTTGACATTAAGAAAGTTGCCTTAGATCCGTAGGGGTTAGGTAGCATTACTTTAGCCTGTCTACCCAGGAGGGTGCGTAGAGCTGCCTTCGACACCACTATGTCTAGGGACCCATTTTAATCTCACCACCTTTGTGGTTGCTAGCTCACCTAGTGCATCGTTGCATTCCTGGACTAGAGCTGAGCTCATCCTAGGCTTACCGATGACTTTAAGGGCCGCCTGACTGTCTGAGTGAATACATATTTCGTTCTCCACTCCCAGCCTGACTTCCTCCTTTGTTGTAACCAGCAATATAGCATATACATAAGCCTGAAAATCAGTTGTATGTTTTCTCAGCAGAAAGGCCTCTCCGACACCATTGTCCGACCGGTATATTCCGGCGCCGGCTGACCCGGAACTTTGGACGTCAGCTTGATGGGGTGATCTATTTTTCTTGCATTGATTCCTTGTTTGAATTTCTATTTCAAAAGGCCTACGACGGCTAAACGACTGTCTGGAAGAATCGCCCTCGTGGACAGTACTGGCGCATTATGGAGGCGATTTTCATGTGTCACGTTCCTGTTGGATTTTTATAACAAGTTTCACATTTGTCCATCCTTTTGCACGAGGCAATCCCTTCCTTTTTGATCCATATCGGAAGCTCTGAGAAGCCCAAAAGAGCGTTAAGTGAGGCGCCTGGTGTAATTCTTGTTCCTCCGGCAATCCCTAAGCAGGCCAGTCTTTGAAGTCCGTCCAGTTTTTGGCAATATGTAACCGTCTCCACTACCCACCAGACCACGGATTCGTAAGTGATCCTCAGTCGGATGACCGCAGTATAGAGCCAGTGAAGGACCTGTGGGGATAAACCCCACTTTCGGCCTACCACGAAGCATAGTTGCCACATTATTATCATGGATTTATTGGATACCTGTTCGTCGTATAATTTCCACGTCAGTTTACTAGTTTACTATCCATAACCACCAGTTATACTTCTACATATGCAGGTTTAGATTATAAGTTAAACACTAAGTATGTATGAAGTCTAAGTAAAATCATCAACTTACAATAAAAACTCAACAATAAAATGAACACCAATATCATTTATAAAAAATATAAAGAGAGGTGAACCCAGGTCCAAACCTTGGGGAATACCAGAAATAACATTATAATTACTAGAACTATAGCCGTTCATATTGTTGGCGGTTTGACAAGCAAGACTAAAATTTTTTCTGTTGGTTTATAGAAACCTCTTTTCTTTAGTTTGACGCGTTAAATCTTATGGTCAATGCGATCGAAGGCCTTTGAAAAGTCTAAATATATGACGTCCGTTTGGAGTTCCGGAGTTTTGTAAGGACAAATTTACAATCATGAATAAGAAAAGCAGGGATTAACTTAGGCCCAGTTCTATTTTTTGAAATTATTTTTTTTAACTTCTTCAGAAAAGTTTGAAACATTAATATCTAGAGTATCAATAGTATTATCACTTAATGAACTATTCGAGCATGGAACAGAGTACTATTTTTCGAAATAAGAATTCAAAATATCTTTGGTTTTTTGTTTTTGCCCTAAAAGATCTAAATAAATCCAAACTCTCAGAGCTGCCTACTTTTTTTGTACTTCTTGTGATACTTGTCTTTCTTTTTAATGTCTTTTATTATATCAGATGTAAATGACGGTGTATATTTGAGATTTTAATTTTTTTTTATAACATAGAACGCATAAATCTAGAATTTCATAAAGCTTGCCAAAAAACAACGCACATGCGACATCAATATTATCCGGCTGTTCAAGAAAAGACCAGTTTTTAAAATCGTACCATACATAAGCAGAAAATTTGCGTTACAGAAGTTAAAACTATTTTCAAGGTTTACATTAAAATTATGCTTTTTTTATAGGTTTAGCAAACTGCACTGATTATTATGTAATTTTAATTCCAATAATCAAGTGTTACTATTTCTTATGCCATAATTTTGAGTAAGATTACTGTAAGATGAAGAATAATTAAACAAACGGACAAATTTGACATTTAAAGAAGTTTATAAATTCTTTGTATACCACACAAAATATCATAAGGAAATAGAAAACTTAACATCAACGATATCGATACCAGGAAATTAATCGCCTCTATGGGCATATAATAACATTCCCTCACCCCTCTTTTTATTAGTTGCAAAATATCAATCTGCCCGATAGACCCTGTATTGGTTACTAATTACTTACTACTAGAAACAGACAAATTTGATTTAGTTAAGAAACTACGCGTATTTTGACAGTATGTCAGCAATTTGTTATTTTTATTTTATTTTGCCCAATAATAGAGCGTACCACATGACCATGCGGAGCAGAATTAAGAAGAGATTTTGTCAAGTGGAATGGGGCTATAGATAATTGTTATTGACCAAGGTTTTAAAAATATGGCATTCATTTTTACAAACTGACATTGACATCCAAATTACATGATCAGTACTTACATTGTTGTCAATATTACCACTATTTAACTTTACACAATTTGAACTTTTTAGAACTTGAGACTGATAATCATTAACTATATGATCATTACCACTTGGACACAACGGCGGTTGTTACTACAATTTTTAGCAGAATGATTAAATTCATTACAATTAACCCTTTTTCATTCAAAGACGATCATAAACTGAACAGAGATCATACCCCATAAAAACTTTGTCTACTTTTATAATTATAATATATGTTGCTCTATCTAACTGTAAAACTGCTTAATAGCTATTTCAGGTTTTTTAGTTGTATCTACTTTTATAATTTCATACAACAAATCAATTAAAAAGATGACAGAGTTTAATTCTCACAAAATTGGCAATAAGTTTTTTCTTTGGTCACATAGGAGTTAGCCAGTTTTTGCTCCGCTAATTCCCTGAACCTTCTATTATCCTCCAAAGTCTTACAACAAAACACCTTCATTGTTTACTGGTTTTATTTTATTTAATTGCAGATGATACTCCAAGTATTTTGGTAGACATGCTGCAAAGCTGATCAGGCTTAAGACTAGTTAGGTCAGTTGTAAAACCTTTAAAAACTACAGAAAAGGTCTCAAGAGCTTTTTCAACTCGATTTTTTACCGGCTTAATTTAACACGCTCGCCCTCACTACAATTCCAAGACAAATCAGCAGCAAATTGACATCATCGAAGGATTTGTAGAGAGAGGTGCTCTGACTAATTGATTTATACTCCGAGCAACACAGTTTTTTGGGGCGAGCGATTATCGATTCTTTACATAAAATACGGGTAGAACTCAAGCTTGCTTGTTGAGTATGAATCGCAGACAAAGTAGCATTTTCAAGATCTAGCCAATGCAATCAGGCAATGCAATTCAATACAAAGAAACTTTGTTATAGAAACATTTCACCGGTAAATTTTTTTGGGAAAACCTTGCATTTAAAATTGCATTAAACAAGAGCCCGATTAGCGTGCAAACATGCAGAAATCCTTTAAACGAATTAAAATATTAACACTTGACACCCTTTATCTCAAAAACAAAGCTCTTCTGGACCCTTGTGTTCGTCTTATGAAATAAATCATCTTCCAGAGTTTTAGACATAAAATAATTTACGCCTATACTATTATAGACTTGCGGGGTTCTCTCTAAAACCAAACAATTTCTTATTAAAAAATAACATATAGTAAAAGAACAGCTGCACCTTAGAACATTCTGTATTAAAATTTTTAAATAATTCTTGCACGCTCTTAAAATGGGTAGCTTCACGTAACAAAAAAGTTACCATGAACATATTTAAATAAATAAATACATCTACGCCTATGGTGAACATTTTGAAAACTTGCGATTTTGAGAACATAATTTATTTATTCTGTTTATCAAAGTTCTGCACATCGTGGTGTTAAAAAACAGCTCTAATCTTTACATATGTTGAGAACAGTCGTTTATTTTAATTTTATGTACGCCGGTGTGAGCAACAGGGGTTTCAGTTGAAAAAAGATTAAATAACATTAAAAGAATAATTTATAGAGTGTATATTTTAGTAAAAATGATTGCATTACGCTAAATATAAATGGTTCTCTAAAACGGACTTTTAAAAATTGTACATTTTTTGAAAAAATCAGTATAACAAAAAAAAGATATATAGATAGATAGATATCCTAAAACTGAGCAACTTGTTTTTTTTTAAATTGCCTTTTCGGGAAATACATTTGAAGAAAAAACTGAAACTTTTTTATACAAAAAAAATTGCTTTTCTCATAGATCTTGTATAGAAAGTTCGTTTATGAATTTCGAATAAAAATTGGAACACTAGTTTATGAACGAAGAATTTTTTGTTATTAATCGGTATGAGGCGCATGCCAATACGCCTTTTGACTTTCGAAATATGTAACTTTAAATTTATCATAAAAAGCTTTTGTTCTATTTATTATAAGAAGCAAGTTTATTAATATACTTATATCCCAAATAACTTCAAAACTCTGGAGTATTCAACAACGAAGCAGCCAACATTTTTGTTCTATTTTTCAACTCTCGCGCTTGACAAAATATTATTTTTAGACAATTTTCCTGAGAAAAAGAGAAAAGATTACAAGGTTCTAAAAGACTAATAAAACTACTAACTGTTTATTTAAAATTTTAAAAGCACAATCTATTATAATTAATTAACTAGCAAAATTGAGTTCCGGTATCAAAAGGTTTCATTCCAGAACACAGCAGACATATTAGCCTAACAACATAATTCTATATACTCACGTCTACAACGTCCACATAATTTACGACTGGGGTGGCCAGATTATGTACATATCGATGTCCATACACTATAAGGTACATGCTCAAAACTCGCAGCCCGTGTATACAAGTTATATCATTTTTACTCTTGCGCACTGAAAATAAAATCTCTCCGTTGCGCCTTAGGGAGAATAAACTTATTATTTCATGAGGCTCATCTGAAATTAAAATTTAGACTCCAGATGAAATGCAAATTTAAAAAAAAATAAATTTTGTTGTATATGTCCATAGAAGCAATCTATTAAATTTAAATATTTTACATTTTATATTTTTGTATCAAAAGTAGTGTTTCATTATAAATTAGCAATAAATCACAAGCATCTTAGTCGCAGCTGAGTGTTCTCAATATAAAGTCTATAGAGGAAATAAAAGTTCCCTGAAATGAAGCAACATTCGGAAAATGCCATACTTATAAAAGACGTTGTAAAAGTTTTTAGAACATAATTTCTATTCCTAAGAATAATTTAGTGTTATTCGATGAAGTTGTTTTTGTACAATCTTGAATTCAAGGCTGATCGAGTTTTTATTAATTGTAAATAATGCAGAGTCTTAAACAAAGTCTTGCCTAATAGAGAAGTATATCAAAAACTTACAGCTCAACTAATGTAATTTTAGTAATTTAAACTATGATAGCTCTAGATATTTTCGAAATTTTAATGTATTTTCATTTGTTTTAGGCGATAAGCTAAATCTGTGAAAATTGTGTATATTACCACCATATCTTTATATCTTTTAAGTCTGTTTTAGTTTGTAGCTGCACACTAACTACAATCTGTTTAAAAAAAAAACCTATTGATAATAATTGTGATTAAGTGATATCAATTAATTGTCAGGGCCGCGCTTAGTGGGTCTAAAAGAAAATAGTCTATTGAGAATCCTTTGCGTCAATGGTTTCCCTGGGAACATTACTTGTAAATAACTACTCCCTCGTTAAACTGAAAAGATAAATCTGGTTTTTAGAGTATCGGTATTGGCCTATTCGATTTTTTGAATATTGGATTTTACTTTTCGACAAATGGTCATCAAATAATTGGTCACTGTTCTTCGAATGCATATTAATAGTCCGGTACCGATGGCAATTATCAGTAACGTAGAGAAACCAATCACCGGAGAAATATTGGTTGCTTCTCTTTCTTCTTCGATTGGTGATACTTTATTAGCCATGTTCTCTAGACGATAGATCTCTCCGAAATTTAATTTGGTAAGATTTGGTGTTTAAAAATTTTTTTTTTCTCACATTCTGGATTTGTTCCTTGTCTTACGTTTGTAAATGTTTTTGTTCTTACTTGGATTTGACATATTTTTTGTATTTTAAGTAGGATAGGGTGGTCAATTTCGATGTATTGAACAGTTCGCATTTTAAGAAATGCCTTCCATTCTTTACTGGTAGAACTAGTATTTTGAAAATTTGGCATCATTTAATTCGGAACCTTTCATTAGTTGAAGAGTGCAACCATCGTGAGGCTGGAAATCTTCATTACAGTAAATAAGTCCCTTCTAGCAGGGGACACGTAACCTTTTTAAATTGTGTTTTCTCTAGTGTTCGTGCTAGGTAAGGATAAACAAATATTTTTTGATTTTGGATTGTAGGAAAAGGGCGATAAAAGATAAAGCTTTTGGGTCTAATTACAGGAACATGAAAGACAAAAATTACTTTTCTATTCGAAAAACTAACTTGTGAGCATAAGAATTGATAGTTTGAAATTACGTCTTTAAAATTCGGTACTTCGTTATTATTATACATGGCTTTTAGATCGTTTAATATTTCTCGCATTTATTATTGAGATATGTAACGTACTTAGTTTTGCAAACATAATCGCGTCTTCTAAGTTATCAATAAAATGTATTGAATTTTGACCGTCTAAATGAATCTGATAAATTATACTTTGCAGGCTAATATCTTCGACTATATCGGTAAATATTTTTAAACTATATTCTAATTTTTCTTTATTTGTTTCCAAAATTAAAATTGTTTCATTATAGTTAATAATTAGTTGTTTAAAGATACATTTGAGAGTTTAACTTCGTTATAATAATGATTTTGTTCTAGGTTTTTAATTGCCCTCTCGGCTTCTCATAACGCTCACCGTCATCGACGGCTAAAGTACCAAATAACCATTTATTTGCTTATCTTAGTATATCTAAAAGACCTCTTTTATTTTTAATATTTGGGTGTAGATTTTTTAATTTTTCTTGTGAAATTTGTATTCAGTATTCTTTTCTTAAAATAACATTTTGGGATAAAACTTGACAAGAAATATAATTTGTTACGTTTGCTTGATATTACAAAATAGTTTTCTATATTTCTTAATTGTAATATTATAGCTTCTAAGTCTACATAATATATAAAAGTATGCTGCTAATATAGAAGTTTTGCTTCGCTCAATTGAATAGGGTGAATGGGATTTTAAATATCCCTAGGCTCACTCACTAACTAATTCCTGAAGTCGAAGGAACGTCAATATCAAAATTGATTATATTGTTTTTCATTGTTCTGATTTATTTTTAAAATTATTTTTTTCCTTAGTATTGGCGTTTTCTAACTGAATTTTCTCATAAATGATTTTAACATTTTTTTTTATGATTTTGTACATAATTCAAGACAATTATGTGACCGTTAAAGTCATTATTTATACGTCCTTTTATTATTCCGAATAATACATATTTTGAATCGCTGTGGATAGAATTGCTGTAAGCTAAGATTGCTCTTTTCACTAATTGAGCAGGAGTGAAATTTTTACTTGCTTTATTTAAGCATCGATAATGTTCTATCATGGCAGAATGAAATCTCTCTACTGGTGAGTTAGAATTGCTGTTTTGGTGTAGAGTAGTGAAGTTCTATTTTATATAGTTTACAAAATCTTCGAGTTATTTGTTTTTAAATTTAGTTTCACAATCTGTAGTATTTTTTAAAGGAAAGCCATGATGAGTAATGAAATTTAGAACATTTTCACATACTGTTGGTCCCGTAGGGCTACTTGAATGGTACGCTTGGATGTACCGAGAAAATGTGTCAATTATCGTCATAAGCGAATCGTTGGATATCTTAAAAATATCCACGTGTATGTCTTCTAGAGGCTCTGGACTAGTGGGCGTAAGACTGAATTTTAGTACTGGTGGATTTTTATCATATTTATTTTGAAAGCAAATTTCACATTTGTTTACACAAAGTGCTATGCCTTGAGAGATGTTGGGCCAATAGATTATGGATGTTAAAGATTATTTTATTTGATTTATGCCTCTATGACAGGTTTTTTTGGTGTTGTAAAATTCGAGCTTTTCTTTATGGTTATTTTGATGTTTATAAGTTTTTCAAAAATTTAGAGCACTGAACATGATTAAAAGATACATTTTTAAAAACATTTTGTAAAGTGACTGTGAAGAATTCACTCAATATGGAAGACCCAAATTGCATAGCGAATGCTGGTTTTGGGTCTACAAATTCCTTCAAGAGTCTAATAATATCCGTTTGGTGGTCCTATTGATATAGTTACATAAAGTTGGGTAGTTTCGAAAACTATAATTGATTTTATTAATATTTTCGTTTGTTATTATCATTTAATATTTCTGATGATTCTTAAGCGGTATGCATGGTTTCTAGATCATGTTGGTTGTTTTTGTCGGGGATTACTTTTGGGATTTACTCGCTCATCCGATATTATTTATACTTTATAGATTCTCTGGTAAGTTCTGATTAATAACTGATTGATCTACTTGTAGTATTCCATTAGTATTATCGAGAAAATCTTCAATAAATTTGTCAATATCCCCGGGGTTGCTAGTAGTGGATATTGTTTCTAGTGCGTTTAAATCTGAATCCGGGAGAGTTCAAGAAACAGCTTCTGAGGGTGGATTATTTTTGCCTTGTTATATTTCATGGTATAATCATGCGTCGAGCAATCCAGCATACTAGTCTGGAACTGGGTTCCTTAAGAGAAAATAACCATTGTATTAGTTACTAGACCGTGAAAATGGTAAACTTGTGTCCAAAGGGATAAGGACGAAAATACTGGCATTTCCAAACTATAGCAATTAATTATTTTTTTAAACTGGAACTATTTATTTAAATTAAAAATAAGAAGATTTTTTGTGGCAAAACTGCGACAATTGCATATTGGGACGGGTGTATGGTAATTTCGAAAGGTGTAAAAAAATCTAGGTAGGCTACAATTAAAATAGGTTCGGATATTTGTGTTGAAACAACCTTTGATTTTAACCATTTCAGGGTTCGAAAATCTTTTTCGACAGTTATCGTGTGTCATAGCGACATTTTTTTGTGATATCATCTTATCAGTTATGTGACCCAAACTAAAAGTAGCACAGTAGTTATCACTCTTTCGCTTAAAAGCCCCAAAACCCACCCAAAAATGTGCCGAATTACAAATATCTAGTTCAAGTTCTTTCAAAAAGAGATATTACGGCGAGAGACAAATATCGGTAATAAAGTTTTCCACGACGAGTAATAGTACGGAATTTATGGTATTATATTTCGTTCCGAAATGCATATAAATTATTCTAAAAGACTATTTTGCTGATGTAGCCAGAAAATTTTTCTGTGGGTTAGAGATCAGAAAAATGGTCTAATAGGGTCAGGGGGCTTTAAGATATTTTACCTTTAAATATATTTTAATACAAACTTGATGCGCGTCAAGGGGAGTGGGCAGCCCCTCTGCCCACCGAAGTAAATAGTGATATCGCAAACGAATTAAAACCACTAATTTTGTAATTTTTTTGTACGCCTTTTTACCACTCTTGGGGCTTTCAAACGATACAAAATTATTTCCGTATTATTTTTGGTTATAGATGACAAGATGACGTCACAAAAAAATTCCCTATGATACACTATAACTTTCGGAAAAGTTAACCAATCTTAATTAGAATTTGAGAAAGCATTCTTCTTTATAGCCTTCAGAACTCTATTTAAAATGGGCAAGATCAAAGGTTGGGTAGCATATTTTATAATTTGTTTAATTTGGAAAATGGAGTAAATTTGACGCCATATAATATTTTAATAATTTTTTTTAGATTTTTTGCTGTATTGTAGTAAAAATTCGTTCTATTAAAAACGATTTAAAACAAAAATTGGAGGCAAAATAGTACAAAACTGCATTTTAGGTTTGGATCAAAATGTTCCACAAAGAAAATTATTTGCGAAAAACGAAATCAATTTTTTCATTCTTTTTTTTTTAGGTTTTGCCGACACCGATCAACATTCATTTCTAATGTTCTTGGGTATTTTATTTCCAAAGAGGACATCGATGCTTCGAGGTTTTTCCAAAAAAATACTCTATTAGATAAAAAACTAATAAAATTACGACTTCTTACTTCCCTGGTAAAAGGCAAGTATTGTAATCGTGCAAAAATCACCTTCCAGATCTTTACGTTTCAGGGTCCCTAGATGCCGAAAAACATGTTTTCTCAATTCCATCTGTCTCTCTGTCTATCTGTCTGTTTCCCGCATAGCTAAAAAACTACTTACCCGATTGGTCCAAAATTAAGGGTCATATGGGGATCATCTGGTAACATTTTGGTACACATCTAATATGACGAAATAAAATGATAACCTAGCGAAATGTCAAAATATTATTATTAAAAACTACTTATCCAACTTGTATTAAATTTTGCACAAATATCAAGTATTATATTGGAATCAACTGGTAATATTTTGATATAAATCCAAGATGGCGAAACAGAATAGCGGCTTAATAAAATATTTAAAAATTCAGCCTGAAGAAACTGCTTAATGGTTTGATTTCAAATTGTGGGCCATAACTAATTGTAGTATAGGGATCAACTAGTAAAATTGTGGTACTAATTCAAGATGGCCGAACAAAATAGCGGCCGAATGAAATTTTTGAAATAGTGAAAAACTCACCCTCCACCACCCTCACACCTCCCGTTTTATATATCTTCACGTTTCAGCCTCCCAGATGCAAAAAATAGGTTTTATCAATTCTTTCGGTCTGTCTGTCTGTCTGCCTATGTATCTTTCAGTTCGCGACACGACTAGACTATCATCAAAAATTAACGCTCATATGGGCGTGAACTGGTTATATTTTTGTAAAAATCCAATATCGCGAAACAAAATGGCAGCCTAGTGGATATTATTAAAAAACTACTTATCCAATTTATCTCAAACTTTGCAGAAACATCAAACTATTATGTTGGAATCAACTGGCAAAATTGTGATAGGAATCCAAGATGGCGGCTAAATAAAATATTTAAAAATGCGGGCTGAAAGACTACTTAATCGATTCATTTCAAATTGTATGCCATAACTAATTGTGGTGTAAGGATCAACTAGTAAAATTGTGGTACTAATTCAAGATGGCCGAACAAAATGACTGCCAAAAAAAATGTGTATAATAGTGAAAAAAAATCACCCTCTCATCAATATGTTTTATCAATTCCATAGGCCCGTCTGTCAGTTCGCGGTATAGCTTGAAAACTAACCCGATTGACTTTAAATTGTGAAACTAAGATTGATATGGGGATGATCTGGTAATATTTTAGTAAAAATCTAGTATGGCGAAGCAAAATAGCGGCTTAGTGAAATGTTATTAAATAAAAATCTACTTATTTATAGTACGAATGCTTTCACGGCTAGAGTCAATTAAGATATTATGGTTCTTGTGTTCAGACCGTGTTAAATTGGAATTACTTTCCGACTTTTCGCTTGCGATTGCACGAGGCATCTTCAGAGATCTTCACTGTACGATATGAAAACACTGAATGAGCTCCAATGGACAGAGTTCATTCGGCACGTGACTAACTGTGATGATTGGTTTCCACGCATGATGTAACACATAGCCCACGAGTCCTGTATGTCTGTTAGGGAGAACCGATTTCTCTGCTTTTGTTGGTAGATGATAAATCAATTAGTGTATTCTGTAGTAGCTGTGCTGGCTGGTATTGTAAGGACATAATTTAGCAATTGCTCCAAGAAATATTTCAGTAGAGGGCATACAAACAAGTGTAGAGGGCAGCATCTGAAAACTTCTAAAAGAACAGGTAGATTCAGTTCGATACAAAACAGTAAATATACTTCGCAGCTCTTAACAACCAGAACTCAACTTAGCAGCCGCAAAAAGAACAGCCATAAAGAGCCTTAATGACAAAGAAGATGTTATAATTTTACTTGCAGATAGAGGAAATGCAATAGCGGTCATGGACAAAAACAACTACATAGAGAAAATAGAGACATTCCTTCATGATGACAGCTATAGAGCAATACTTATATATAGCGCCATCTTATGAAATAGGTAAATATTTAGTTAATATCTTAAAACCCTCCACAGGGCGATCTAATCTTTATATCAAAAACTGTAAATATTTCGTAGAAAAGCTTAAACATTTTACTTTAGATTTCGGTGATATTTTAATCAGTTTTGATGTTGAATTCCTGTATACAAATGTGGCTATTGAAGATTCAATTTTTATAATTTCTAATATGTATCCACATAAAAACATTAATTGAATTCATAAGAGAATGCTAACGTAATATTTCATTTTTCAAGGGACCTTTTATGAACAAACTTCGGGTGCCGCTATGGATTCTCCTGTGGTAATGAAAATCTTTTATGGAGGCTTTCGAGTAAATGGTTTTAAGCTCTGCTCCTTTGCAACCTAAATGTTGGTTTAGATATGTAGATAATACTTTTGTAATATGGCCTGATGAAAAAAATTTAACTATATTTTTAGACCATCTAGACATTCCAAATCGAAAAATATAAAATTTAATATTGAAATTGAGGCAGATGGTGCCATTCCCTTTCTTGATGTGTTAGTATAAAAGAAAGAGAACGGCACCCTAGGTCATATTGTTTACAGGAAACCGACACATACGAATAGAAATTCTTTAAAACAATCCGTCATCAATTCATAATTCTTTAGGGCTTTCTCAATATGTGATAAAAATTCAATTTCGGACGAAACAGAAAAACTGACTGAGGCTTTGAAATTAAACGGATATTGCACTGAAGATATTAGGCGTTCGAATAGGTGGTTATATATAATTGTGGTATAAAGATCAACTAGTAAAACTGCGTTACTAATTCAAGATAGAGGAACAAAACGGCGGCGAAATAAAATGTTTGTAATCGTGAAAAAAATCACCCTCTCAAGTTTTATTTGGGGTAAGGATCAAGTAAAAAAGAACAAGTCTTTTTTTAAGTTGTCAACGTTTCGCAAAATATTTGTTCTAACCGCTGGCGCCGAATATAATGTAGGGGCCAAATAGAATGGCCTGGTGGATTGCCGGGCTTGACGCCCCTTGATTATTTTCTCTGGCACACTTAAAAAATAAAGTGTATGTGGCCAAACCTGCTGATCTAAATGAGTTGGGAAGAAGAATTATTGAAGAATCTGAATCTATTAGTCATAAAATATCGCAAAACATCGGTCAAACATTTTATTATAATTTATTTAAATGTTTTCAGCATTTAATTATTTAGAGATTTAAATTTATTTTTGTTCTTGTAAATAATGTTATTCATTAATTTTACATTTTTATTTAATTCAATTTACAAAATTTTTAGAAAAATCGGAAAATATGGTTAAAAAAGAATCATTCTATTTAAAAAAAATATTTGGTTAGCCACGACTTTTTGAACCACCCTGTATAATTGCAGGTATCCCTGCTTTGTAGATTCATTGAACTCTACAACTTCTATACCGGACGTTTTTCTAATAATACATATTTTGTTTTCAGAGATCGTTGAGTGTGTTTTTCTCGCATGCAATATGGGTTTTGAACTGCCCAGTAATAACAATTATGTTAATTGAGAGTCCCATTTAACATAAAAGCTGCTTCAGTGGAAAGAACTATGTAATTATAAAAATTATTGTTTTCCTTAAATTATTACTTCAAAATTTCATTCTACGATCGAAATCCCCTTCTGATAATTCTTGAACGAAAGTTATTTTGTAGGAATGATAATTACTGTGTTTTAAAATATTTCCAACTGATTTAACACAAACATGAACTTTTTTGTAGTGGCTTTCCTCAGCGACAAATTTGAATCTTGAACAAAATGCAGTAATGTCTCTAAAGCTTCACTAGTTGCAGATTTTGGTCATCCCGAATGAATTTTATCTCTGCAAGAACTGTTGTATTTGATATGGGCTGTCGGTTTAAAAAGTTGTATATATATATATATATATATATATATATATATATATATATATATATATATATATATATATATATATATATATATAGAGTCAGGGGAAAGAAAGATGAAAGTCCAGTTTAGGTCGAAAAAAAAGTAATCAGTGCAGAATGTAGCTTTATACCCATATTTTATCATGCCATACATGTACGAGAAAAAAACGCTGATAGTCACCAGTTGCAATGTCTTAAAAATACAGTATACTAGGAAAAAACGATGAATGTCCGCGCGTCCGCGGTAAAAACGCTGATAGTCCACTTTTGCGTTTAAAGACGATTCGGTGATTTTCTTGCTAATGCATTTTTAGTAGTCGTTTGAACTTGTCGAAAGCATTATAATTATTGTTTCACCGCGTGTGTTTTGTTTAAGTTATGGAAGAAAGTGAGGTTAACGCGAAGAAGCGCAAAAAACTTGGACGAGTAATTGATGTTGCGAAAAAAGTTCGCCTGCAAAGCAATGTGCCTGGAAGTGATTGTAAGTGTAAAAGGTTAATGTGTTTTACTCAAGTAACTGAAGATGCAAGAAAGAAAATTTTGCAAGCATTTAATAAACTGCCCACATACTACGAGCAAAACTCGTATCTTTCGGGTTTAATATCACTGATTCCTGTTCAGCGACGACAGACCCCGCAAACCTGAAAATGAAGTCGCTAAATTCAACGACTCATCTTACCACTATAGAGTAAGAGTTCTTCAAGAAGATGAAGCTAGTATTGACGTTCAAATATGCTACAAAGCATTCTTATCGATACATGGTATTACAGGTAGGAGAGTTCAAACAATACAACGTTCATTAAAAATGAGTGGCTTTGCTCCAGTTGATGGCAGGGGTAAGCATTCCACCAGAAAGCATGCTTTGTCAAAACAAACAGTAGAATTGGTAATAAAACACATTTCTTCCTTCAAGTCTCGCAGCAGTCACTACAGTATGAATAAAACTAAAAAAACCTACTTACCAGAAGACCTGAGCGTACTTAAAATGTACAACATGTTCAAAGAAAAGTATCCTGTTTGTAAAATTTCCTATGATAGCTATAGAGGCATTTTTAATAAAAAATTCAACATCGCTTTTGGGTATCCGCGCTCCGACACATGTTCGTTTTGTGACGAAATTAATATTAAATTAAAAAACATGCATTCTGAGCTTTCAAAAGTTACTGATAAAGAAGGGATAATTAAGAAGATAGAAAAATTGGAAGTAGAAGGAAAACTTAATCTGAAGAAAGCAGATACGTTTTATAGAAGAAAAACAGAAGCCAAGAAAGAGAGTCGGAAAAAAGTTGAAATGGAATCAATGTGCATTGACTATGCCAAAAATTTACCTGTGCCTAATATTTCTACTAATGATGCCTATTATTGTCGACAGTTATCCGTTTATACATTTATTGTTCATTTTTTATCTACTAACGATGCGATATTTTACCCTTATCCAGAAACAGAAGGCAAAAAAGGAAGCACGGATGTGTGTTCTTTAATTCACCATATGCTATACAATCACTTAGATCACAGAGTAAGAGAACTTCACATTTTCTGTGATTCGTGTGCAGGACAAAATAAAAATTGGACCGTTTTTCGATACTTACATCACGTCATTCATTTTCAAAAACGCCTAGATTCTATTCATGTGACATTTCCTGTGCGCGGACACTCCTATATGGAGTGCGATAAGGATTTCGCTATAGTAAACCAAAAAACTAGGGCAGAGACGCCTGAAGATTGGATTTCAACTTTCGAGAGCAGTCGGAATAAACCAACACCATTCAAGACCGAAAAAGTTAATTACAATTTTTTTTACAAATGGGACAAACTCTTAAGCAACATTTATAAAAAAACCTACTCGTTTCCTACTAGACCAATCAAGGAACTGAAACTTTTAAAGGAAAACCCAAGGCTTCTCTACTACCGCACAGCTTTCAATGGAAACTGACAACCTTCTGACATCGTGGGAAAATCGCTCAAATTGAGTCATGATAATAGGGAGTTTGAGATGCCGCAGTTTTCGTATAAGGGTATACTTTACGAATGCACATTATTATTAAATTTATTGTTTTTATATTTTTGTTTCAGATCCGTTGCCGCTTTCATTGGTCAAATACAAAGACATAGCAAAGCTGTCGAAATTTTGTGGACATGAAGCCCAAAACTACCTACGAGGCTTACCACATTAATAATTATTATTATTTAGGTTTATTGTTTAATGCTAAAATTATGTTTATTATGTTTATTTTGTAACATTTTTAATAAAAATGTTTTGAAAACTATAAAATAAGAGGAAATATTGATGAAACTCCCTGGACTCTCAGCGTTATTTCCTAGTAATTATTGACTCTACTGTGAGTTTTTGCTAATAACTATTATGTTTTTTAAGTATTTTGTTAAAATGAAACATTATGTTCATTGAAATATTATACATAATTGATTAGAAACCTACTTCTAGTCCCATCGGTTTTCAATGCAGAACTATTAAGTTTCTAACCTTCAACTTGTGTTTTCTCAAAATCATGGTCCATGGACTATCGTCTTTTTTTCCCCTGACTCTTCATATATATATATACAGGGTGTTTCTTAATTGAGTGTCAATATTTAAGGAGGTGATTTTTGGGGGGTTCATTTTAAGAAGAAAACTTCATATAAACATATGTCCTAAACGGTGTAAATTTTGAGATACAGGGTGTTAAACTTTCAACAATTTCATAATTTTTCGATAATATCTCGAATACCACTCTAGATATTGCAATGAAATTTGGTATAGAGGTACTATGCATCTAGTGGAATTTTTTGATGTAGAACATTTTTTTTTTATTTCCACCAGTGGCGTCCGTACGGAATCCGACCTGCATATTTTCACAGACATTGTTGGTACGCCACTGATTTTTTTTTAAATAAAAATTATTTTTGAAATTCCCATTCATTTTTGAGCAAGTTTGATCTCTTGGTAATTCTGAGTAGAACGCACGGTTTTTATTTTAAAAAATAAAAACCGTTTCTCTGCAGAGTTTTAACAATATCGCTAATATGACAACACCAATCGCCATGGCATGCAAGGAAATTTTTTTTTGACTGAAATTCGAGAAATCAAATATGCTTATGAATAACTAATACCCAAAGATTTTAAAATTATTATTTGAGCTTATAATTTTTTAACACGAAACTATAAAATACTATTAGTTCATCAATAAAGAAAGATAACTAATAATAATTATTATTGTAGTAGGCTTTGGCTGTCAGAATTAATACTTCTCTTGTAACTTAATTTGACAGTTCAGCTTTCAGATTCAGTCGGGTTTAATTAATTTTGTGTTCTAAATATCTGATATATCTGAGAAAAGAAATGGTTGAGTTTACCAACGAAGAGTTGGCAGACATGCATTACATGTATGGTTTGGCTGATGGCAGTTCACCGGAAGCTAGGCGATTGTATCAAGAGCGCTTTCCATAGCAGATAGGCGAATATTTGCAAATGTGCATAGAAGGTTGACTGAAACAGGTACATTCAAGCCAAATAATCAATTAAAAGGGGCCCATCGGACTGTAAGAACTCCAGAAATTAAAGAGGCAGTATTAAATTCCGTAGATGAAAATCTTGAACTGAGTACTAGGAAAATTGGAATTAACCTAAATATTTCGCACATCCTAGTTTGGAGAATTCTACATGATTTTTTTTTATACCCATATCACATTCAACGAGTGCAAGCCTTACTTCTCCGAGATCTTCCTTTCCGAGTTAATTTTTGTGAATGGTTTTTGCAAAAATTTGATCGCGAAATAATGTTCACAGATGAAGCGAACTTCTCCAGGAACGCTATCAGAAACTTCCACAATAATCATATCTGGGCCGACGAGAACCTCCATGCTATTGTAGAACATCATCATCAAGAGCAATTCTCTGTAAATGTTTGAGCTGGCATTATCGAAAATCACCTAATTGGACCTTTTTTCCTTCCAGAAAGAATAAATGGCCATAATTATCGCCGGTTTCTTGAGAACGATTTGCCGATATTGTTAGAAGATATACCAATTCTGATTAGAAACAGAATGTGGTTCATGCACGATGGCGCGCCCGCTCACTTTAGTATTGAAGCCAGAGAATATTTGAACCGCACGTTTAACAACAGATGGGTAGGTCGTGGCGGACCCCAACCATGGCCCTCTAGGTCCCCAGAGCTAAATAGTTTGGTTTTTTTTCTATGGTGACATCTTAAATCTTTAGTTTACCGCACCCCAGTAAACACTGTAGAGGAGCTGAAGGATCGTATAAGAGATTCTTGCGCTATTATCAGAAACACCGAAGATATCCTTCAAAGAGTTTGCGACAACATGAGGAAAAGGGCTGAAGCGTGTATTCTCCAGGGTGGTGGGCATTTTCAACAATTTATCTATTTTTTTTCTTTTATTTTGTTTCACAAAATGTGCTGTCAATTTGTTAAAACCTAATTATTTTTGTTGAAATTATTAATTATATACCTAGTTGTATTAGTATAGTTTTGTAAATAACTTGTTATTGTTGAAGAATGTCATATTATTTTAATAAAATTATAAAAAGTATTTATGTAGGAACAGACTTCTGAAAAACATTGACATGGTGGTCCTAGATTGGTGGCTGAAGTCTACATACTATTATCTACAAATATCTCTCACTAAGATAAAGCGATTTCTGATTTTAATAAGAATGGACATAGTAATTACTTTCACGCCAGTGATTTTTCTAAAACAAAGCATTTTTATTGATTCATTTGTTTATTTTTGAAAACTTTTAGTATTTATTTTCGACAAGATTTGATTTCTCGAGTTTAATACAATAATATTCCTCTGCATGCATGGTGATATCAGTCTTATGACCAGGATTGTTTGGACCATGCAGAGAAACGGTTTTTATTTTTTAAAACGAAAACCGTGCGTTCAACACAAAATTACCAAGGGATCAAAGTTGCTCAGAAATGAATGGTAATTTCAAAAATAATTTTTATTTAAAAAAAATCAGTGGCGTACCATCAATGTCTGGGAATGTACGGACGCCACTGGTGGAAATTAAAAAAATGTTCTACATCAAAAAATTCCACTAGATGCATAGTACCTCTATACCAAATTTCACTACAAAATCTAGAGTGGTATTCTAGATATTATCGAAAAATTATGAAATTATTGAAAGTTTAACACCCTGTATATATATATATATATATATATATATATATATATATATATATATATATATATATATATATATATATATATATATATATATATATATATATATATATATATATATATATATATATATATATATATATATATATGTATATATATATATATATATATATATATATATATATATATATAGTAATTAGGTACTTCTTTTCTTGGGCTGCGTGTTCATAAAATTAAAACGATTTTTTAATTATTTGTCATATTTAATTTAATTTGACGTTTCGACAGGTAGTTCCATGTCTTTTTCAAAAATGTTTTTATTTTATTTTTCCATGAGACGTAAATCAAAAGGTCAACAGAATAGACTGGGAGTCTGCAATAGGTGTTCTGGGTTTGTATTTGTTTGACAAATTGACAATGTGCTATGTGTATTTTATTTTGCTTAAATGTTAATTGGTGTTATTGACAAAATATTTTGATTTACGTCTCATGGAAAAATAAATATATATATAACATATATATATATATATATATATATATATATATATATATATATATATATATATATATATATATATATATATATATATATATATATATATATATATATATATATATATATATATATATATATATATATAGACTAGTATTTAGTGTTATTTTAATTTAGAATTTAATTAATGAAAATTCCTATTTTCTTTTCCCAATGACATTTACGTGCTACATTATACATATAACGAAAAGAAATAGGAAGTTATGCAAATTGAAACTTATTTTGAGAGCCAAATTTCTTAGTTACGGGGCCTATGAACTACAAATTAAAATTTGTAGCGCCCAGTTAAAAAGTGTACGCTTCCCTTGTTCACTGTTTACCACTCGCAACGACGAAGAGATGTTCGTACATGCCTGCTTGTTGGAGAAAAAAATAGTTTTTCTTACAATAAAAAAAGGGGTCCACTACATGTATACGTTAGGAGATCAGTGGCTTACCAAAAAAATTAATAGCATTTTAGTTATCGGAGTACTAGAGTGGCTCTGCCTGATAGTTCTACAGGTGTGCAAGAAAGTTTTAAAATTATATTTAAAGCAATTATATAATAAATTTAAAACGGTCAGAACTATTTGAGTTAATGAAGTCTCTGTCATAGAAAATAATAATAAAGAAGTCCTTTCTCTGTAAATCCAACCGCTTTTTAGCTAGAAATAACTAGAAATAAGGCAAATTATGTACGAAGTTAAATATTTGCATGTACTTCGGAAGTCATGGCTTGATTAGGAATATAAAAATAAATTATAAACGTAACAAGCATTTGCATTTCTTGTAAAGACTGTACAAGTTTTACCAACGAATAACTTGAAAACCCATAATATCCAACGTTAGACTCACATACTACTATTACTACTACTACTACTACTGCTACTACTACTTCAGCTATAGCAAAAATATATTCTTAATTTTTCGTTGCCAACCTTTGAGGCAATCTGTAAATATTTTTCTGCTTAATTGATGATTTACCTTGTTGAACCATATCCATAATTGTGCTGATGGATACAATAACTATCACCAAGGATACGAAAAATCTGAAATTAAAAAAGGTTATTAAATTTTGTACCTGTGTTAATTGAATACCAGATTTAATTCAATTAAAATTAGGTAACTAAATGTTTGAAGGTTTAGTGGAGCATTCTGAATAAAATTCACTTATCGAGCTTGCGTTGTCTTTAATTTAAACAATTTGGAGTTTAGTTTAAACAATTTACAATTTTTTGATCAAAATTTTATTTTCGTTAATAGTTAGTATTCAGAAGACGCCTTCAAAGGAATTTCTTTTAATAGCAACTTTTTCCAGTATTCATAAACTAAAATATACGGTTTTTTCCTATATTTTTTATAGTTAAAAATAATTAAAAAGTTTTATATTAACTAAAATATTTGTATGAATGTTCATACATAAAACAGAACTTATTAATATAAATGGCTATCTAAAATATATCGTTTTGAGGTTAACGGTTGAGCCTTGACTTCAGGTATTTATGATACAATCATATAAAAATAACCAGTTTAATTTTTTTTATTTAAAATTTAAATTCTTCGCTGTGTTTTTTAATTTGGGGTAGGGATCAGAAAAAAAAGTCAAATATCCAAAAAGGTCTACGTTTCGCAATTTATTATGCATCTTCAGGACACTAAAAGACATACATAAAACGATATAGATCTAGAAGACATCAACTTAATAAATAGTAATAAGAAATAGTAGTGTAGAAAAAATGCTATACTGACTATGAAAAATACTATACTGACTGTGAAAATTTGACATAAAATAGTGAATTTTTTTTTGGAAATTATAACGTACAAATCACATAAATTACGATAAATACTTAACTAAATATTTTGATCTTTTTTAAACTGAAAAACAACGTACAATAAAATTAAAAACTATGTACTTACATTTTAAGGATTTGACTTTTATAGTCATATAAAAAATACTCGAACAGCACATAGGTAAACAAAGTGAAAATCACATACATGGGTTACAACAATAATATGAAACACCACAACTAATTAAAACAATTCAACCTAGCTCGTTCAACGGTTGTTTGAGAATAGCAATATTCCAAATATTCTTTCGTGTTATTGGAAAAAAAATAGTAACACGGTTTTTTACTTTTTTTATGTATTTTAATAGCTTGCAAATAATTTTAGCATACGGATACAGTTATTTGATTTTATCAATTATATTGAAATATGCAATACTGAGATTCTCTAAATCGGTTTTTTTATTAACTGAATTTTTATTCTGTTGTGTATCTATCATTTCTGAGATTATTCTCTTTTTATAGTTAGTTTGGGTATCCAGTACAGATGTATTGTCAAAATCGAAACAATGCCCTGTATCTCTTTTATGTTCTACTAAAGCTGTTGGAATAGTTTTTAAAAGAAAATTCTTTTGGTCATTTTTATGCTCTCTAATCCTGTCCTTGAGGTACTTACCCGTTTGTCCAATATAACATTTCTGACATTGTAAATATGGAATGTGATACACAACATTAGATTTTTGTTCCTTTTTTGTTTTTGTTTTAAGTTTGGAATAAAAGTGGGTTTTGAGTGTATTGTCACTTTTTAGTGCTATTTTAATGTTCTCATTATCTCTGGTAGTATGGTTCGAAATAACATTTCTTATTTTTTCTGATAACCTGTTGATATACAGAAGTTTACAATAAATATCGGTGGTGTTATTATTTGTTATTGTTTTCACCTTTCCGATATTTTTACCCCAAAGAATCTTTTTGATTATTGAAGGAGGATAATTATTTTTAAGCAGCATACCTTTGATATATTGTAAGTTTTTAGAGTGGTATTTTTCCGAGGATGATGTTAGTGCTCGGTGTTTAAGATTCTTATTGATATTAATTTTCTGCCTAAAAGGATGCTCAGATGAATAATTTAGAAAACGTTCTGAAAATGTCGGTTTATGATACCAGTCTGTTTCTATACACCCTTTCTCATTTTTAGTTACCAGGACGTCAAGAAATGCTATACTATTATTTTGTTCCCCTTCAATAGTGAATTGCAGTTTGTTATGATAAGCATTAAAAGTATTTAGCAGTGTGTAATACTCATTTTTAGGGATAGAAGTTATAATATCGTCAACGTACCTTTTGTAAAAATCGAAGAAGTTGTCCATATTGCTCAAAGAGACCTAGTATTAATAACAAACCTTTTGTAAAAAGGTAACTGAAAAGGAAGTTTTTTAATACAACGTTGCTGAAGGTCCTGCATGATTAAGTCTGAGCACACTGGAGCCGACAACACAGCAGTACAACAGTTGTTCTAGAAAAAGCAGTATACTCAGAAAAGGATCAACTTTTGTTAAATAATTTATCAACATATCAAAAATTAAATAAAGACCCTACAACAACTATACAAAATAAAAATACAAAATTAATTAATACCCTTATTAAAGAAGGTCACATCGATAAAGAACAGGGAAAAAGCTTATAACAGGGACTGCTGTCCCTCCAAAAATTTATTTTCAACCTAAAATGCACAAAGAGAATATACTGCTTAGACTGATAGTGTCATTTCTGGGATCTCCACTGTATAGGTTAACAAAGTTTTTGGTAGATATTATAAATAATATGCTTGTCAGGGACGAAAAGCATGTCCCTAACTCTTTGGAATTCGTGTCTTCTATTAAAAAAATCGTTATACCTACTAACTATGAAATAGTTTCACTAGATATCACATCGCTCTTTACTAACATTCCAACAGATATTGTTATTAATATAGTGAAGAAAAAATGGCATTTAATAGAAGACAATTTTAAATTTTCACTGAATATTTTTTTGAATCTTCTCACGTTTGTTTTCGATAATAATTATTTTCAATACAATGACGATTACTATAAACAAACCTTTGGTTTGGGAATGGGCAATTGCTTTTCTATAGTGTGCTCAGACGTAATTATGCAGGACCTTAAGGAATGCTGTATTAAAAAATTCTCTGTCAGTTACCTTTTTACAAAAGGTACGTGGACGACATTATAACTTCTATTCCTAAAAATGAGTATGACACACTGCTAAATACTTTTAATGCTCATTATAAAAAACTGCAATTCACTATTAAAAGGGAACAAAATAACAGTATAGCATTTCTTGACGTCCTGGTAACTAAAAATGAGAGAGGGTGTATAGAAACAGACTGGTATCATAAACCGACATTTTCAGAACGTTTTCTAAATTATTCATCTGAGCATCCTTTTAGGCAGAAAATTAATATCATTAAGAAGCTTAAACACGGAGCACTAACATTTTCCTCGGAAAAATACCACTCTAAAAACTTACAATATATCAAAGGTATACTGCTTAAAAATAATTATTCTCTTTTAATAATCAATTCTTTGGGGTAAAAATATCGGAAAGGTGAAAACAATAACAAATAATAACACCACCAATATTTATTGTAAACTTCCGTATATCAACAGGTCATCAGAAAAAATAAGAAATGTTGTTTCGAACCATAGTACCAGAGATAATGAGAACATTAAGATAGCACTAAAAAGTGACAATACACTCAAAACCCACTTTTATTCCAAACTTAAAACAAAAACAAAAATCTAATGTTGTGTATCACATTCCTTGTTTACAATGTCAGAAATGTAATATTGGACAAACGGGTAGGTACCTCAAGGACAGGATTAGAGAACATTAAAATGATCAAAATAATTTTCTTTTAAAAACTAATCCAACAGCTTTAGTAGAACATAAAAGAGATACAGGACATAGTTTCAATTTTGACAATACATCTGTACTGGATACCCAAACTAACTATAAAAAGAGATTAATCTCAGAAATGATACATATACAACAGAATAAAAATTCAGTTAATAAAAAAACCGATTTAGAGAATCTCAGTACTGTATATTAATATAATTGATAAAATCAAATAACTATATCCGTATGCTAAAATCATTTGCAGGCTATTTACAATACATAAAAAAAGTAAAAAACCGTATTACTATTTTTTTTCCAATAACACGGAAGAATATTTTGTATATTGCTATTCTCAAACAACCGTTGAACGAGCTAGGTTGAATTGTTTTAATTGACTTTGTTTACCTATGTGTTGTTCGTGTATTTTTTTATATGACTATAAAAGTCAAATCCTTAAAATGTAAGTACATAGTTTTTAATTTTATTCATTGTTTTTCAGTTTAAAATATTTAGTTATGTATTTATCGTAATTTATGTGTTTTTGTATGTAATAACTTCCAAAAAAAAAAATTCACTATTTTATGTCAAATTTTCATAGTCAGTATAGTATTTTTCATAATCAGTATAGAATTTTTTCTACATTACTATTTATTAAGGGAGAACTGCACGCAAAAAGTGAAAAATCAGCGACGAGGGCTAGTGGAGTTGAAAGTCAGATGAAAAGGTACCTACGCATTAAAAAAAAACTTCCTGCACGTCCGACCTCAAAAAAATGTGTTATGTATAGGTAATTTAAATTACATTTCGGCTAAAAATAGGTTCAAAAGGGTTCACGCGCTGCAGAAATACTAAGACACGAGTACGATTTACCATTTCAAATTTTGCAGTTACGTAGAAAAAGGATCAATGTAAGACGGTAAAGAGCCATTTTGTGGAAAAAAAAATTATATGCGAAGGCATTTGCGCCAAAAAGTGGTCAAAAAATGGTCGAAAATGGACAAATCTACTTTTATTTTATAACTCTAGATTCGATTTTTTCATAAAGATTCGCATTTAGCGCCTAACTATACATATTTCCCTATTAAAATCACATTGAAGCTAATACATATCTCTTATAGTTTTAACATAATATTGCAGCGGCGGAAGGCTTGCAAATGTTCCATATTACTGCGTGCAGTTCCCCCTTAAGTTGATGTCTTGTAGAGCTATATCGTTTTATGTATGTCTTTTAGTGTCCTGAAGATGCAATAAAAAATTGCGAAACGTAGACCTTTTTGAATATTTGACTTTTCTTTTCGGATCCCTACCCCAAATTAAAAAACACAGTGAAGAATTATCATATTGGATCGTTAAAACAAGACATATTCAAATTTAAAGTTTTAAGTTTTAGAAAAGATACTTTTGACAACAAAAATCATTTGAATTGCATTCTTTACACGAAATTCAGTTTCTTCTTCATACTAATTATTAACTTTCTCATCATCATTTACGATAGCCTTTCAAAACTTTTTTTTGTCAAAACAGTGTTTCTTCTGTGTTTTTCAAACACACTAGTTAGTCAAGGACCATGAACACGCTTTTCACCCTTCACCGTTGTTTGTTTATCCATTTTGTACTTCCCTCGTAAAAGGGAAGTATTGTAGTAGTGAAAAAAATCACCCTCCGAGATTTTTGTAGATCTCGTTCGGGATCCCTAGATGACGAAAAACGTGTTTTTTCAATTCCGTCGGTCTGTCTGTCTGTCGGACGGTCTGTTGGTCTTTCGCGGCATAGCTAAAAAACTACTTTTCCCATTGACTTCAAATTTTGGTTAAAAATTAAGTCATATGGGGAAGACCTGGTAACATTTTGGTAAAAATCCAATATGGTGAAACAGAATGGCGGCCTTATGAAATGTTAAAAAACTGTTACTAAAGAACCACTTATCCAATTTCCTTCAAATTTTGCACAAAAATCAACTGCTGAATAGGAATTAACTGGTCAAATTTTGGTACAAATCCAAGATGACGAAACAAAATGGCGGCTTAATAAAATATTTAACATTCTGCTTAATGGATCGATTTCAAATGTTGTGCAATAATTAATTTTGAAAAAATCACTCTTTTACATATCTTCATGTTTTAGCGTTCCTAAATGCTAATTATTATGTTTTATTAAATCCGTCAGTCTATCTGCCTGTCTGTCAGTCCGCGGCATAGCTTAAAAGCTACTACAATTGACTACACAATTGACTTCAAATTTTGGTCAGAAATTAACGGTCATATCACCTGGTAATAATTTAGTAAAAATTCAATATGGCGCAACAAAATGGCGGCTTAGTGAATAAACTAGTAACATTTTGGTATGAATTCGAGATAGCAAAATAAAATAACGGCCTAATAAAATATTTAAAAAATCAACCTGAAAATCTACTTACTAAATTAATTTCAAATTTTGCGTAAGCATTCACTTGTTATAAAGATGAACTAGAAAATTTGTGGTACCAATAAAAAAATTTTCTTATTCGATCAACTTTAAGTTTGCCCAAAAATTAAAGGATAAGGAGATAATCTGGAACGAATTCAATGACAAAACAAAATGGCGATGTGTCATTGTAAAAACTACTTATTCACTTTATTTTAAATTATGCCCAAAAATCAAGTGTGACACAGATAGAAACTTGTAAAATTTTGATAGGAATCCAAAATGGTGGAACAAAATGGCGCCCAATACGAAAATATGTGTTACTAAATGGCTAAATAGGGTCACACTTTAATACTTTTAATGGAAAGGAAAGATTCATAACGAGGGAAGTTCCGGGTAGCTTATAGCCACTTTCTACCATTGTGCTCCCATGAAGATTCCCGCTGGATCGTGGTAGAAGCTGTTGAATTAAAACACACATATATTCAAAACAAATCATATTTCGATGTAGCGCTTAGCACGGGAGCATGGTGTGCAGTCTGTTGAAAATGAAGTAGGTACTATTTCGGCACTATACCTTTGAAAAAAAACAATCGAGCACAGTACAGAAATACATACAACTTTCATTATTAAAAAAAATATATTGGCGTATACTATTTAACTGCAGTGTTTTAAATAGCAAAATGTTATAGTCACGTTCTGCTGCTAGACAAAAAGAATGTGATGGAAATTTAAACCAAGAAATTTTGATTGTCAAAAAAAAGCATACGTAAATAATTATACTTTAACCAACGATTTTTTTAATGATATTCTAGTCAAAATAATTTTGGAAAAACAAATCATTTTCTGTTTTTGAAAGCAGGTGACCATGGTCAAAGTGAAAACCAGCATGGGTGATTCATAATGGATGGACAATCTTTAAACTGGAGATACTAGGCACCAAAATATTATGCTTGAGCTTAACATGCCTTATAACGAGCTTAACATGCCTTATAACGATGTCGCTGGTTTCGGCGACACAGGGAGTACAAAGTTTAAATGTAAAATTTCTTGAGGTAGATGGTGTTGGACATTTCCAAAATTTGATTTTTTATTATTACCATTACTAAAATTGTTATTGTTAAATATTGGTTTTTTATTGCTAATCCGTACCTTTTCATCTTTTAAGTACTTAAGTACTTAAAAAAATACCTTGAACATTTTAAATGCAAATAAGCCAAAAACTGAGCTTTTCAAAAACATACCATAAGTCATATTTATTTTCATAATCGGATTTATGGCATAGCAGATCAATCGTTAAACGACCTAAGCAGAGTACTTTTTATATGAAAAACTGAATGTTTAACATAATTTAACCATAACTCAAGAGATAAAATATATACTTTGACTTACCTAAATAACACAGTGAAACTGCCTTACATAAACCTTGCTAAATAACCCCACAAAAAGAAATCTAAAACTCAGGGGATCGTGGTGGGCAACGTGTGTCGAAATAAGTTTCAGATTAGTAATGTTCATACCAAAAAATATAAAACTACCAATTTTGGCATTTATGCTATAAAAACTTTCTCAGTTAATGAGAAATTTCAGAATAAAATTTAAACTTTGAACGCCCTATAACTCCGAAACCAGCAGCATTGGTATAAGGCATGTTGAGCTCAATCATAATATTTGTGTCTGATATCTCTAATTTAGAGATTGCCCATTCTTTATGAATAACCCTGTATAGTGTTATTAGGAGCGGCACAACACAAAAACGAAAACATTAAACTGCACGCGTTTGTAATGATATGATGCAATATTCATGTACGATATCGCTGTTTCGTGGTAGAATTTACCAAATAATTAACGCCATTATTTACTAGCCACTTAAACCACGTTCCAGCTACATCGCGGTAGCGTTTGTTTTGAATATATGTGCGTTTTAATTCAACAGGTCTTACCACGATCTAGCGCGACTATTCATGAGATTGCGCTGCACAATGGTAGGAAGTTTTATCGATTTTTTTTGCACCAACTTCAATATTATTATTTTTTTTAAATTTCGTTTTTGTTGGTTAGTTTTTACGGTAAACGTCTACGGAAGTTCTATTGTGTTCCAAGCGTAAAAACAGACGTGCTAGATTGTAATACTAGACTGAAAATCCTTCAGATAATTGAACCTTTATCATATAGTGCTTCTTTTACAAATATACCAATGATTTGTGTGTCAATTATATATGACAAATCATTTTTATTAAGTTGTAAATGGGGCAAATTAGCTATATGTACTCGAGGGATTCCTGGCCGAAGGCTGTATCTTCCAAAATTTGCCTTTCCGTTTTATTAGCTAAATTAACTGCTTTTCTCTATATATTTGTCGTGCCAAAATATTGTATTTACGACCTCAATAAAATATTTCTTTTCCTATTGAGATAGCGGATAAACCTTTTGGCACTACACACATATAGACAAAAGCAGCTAATAAAATGAAAATTCTAATTTTGGTGACCTTTGTGGCAGGAGTAAGCCCTCGCCATCATAACAAAGAAGAAACAAAAAAATATCAAAGTCCCAATTATGTTAATATTTTTATCAGATAGAGATAATAAAATGGAACTAGCAAATAAAATAAAATGATCTAAAATTACATAGCGGATAATTTATTGCCATTTACTCGCAAAATTTGTAGTTTATGTGTCCCAAACACAGCTATTTTCCAGGCACATTTTTATAAAATATTCCTAATATCTAATATCTGTCCCACATATAGAGGTTTTTGCTATTGTCAGTCCGATGAATGGCTATTGACTGCCGCAGAACCGTAAACCATTATAACAAATAAATCGTAGTATCTAAGAAATCGAGATAATTCGGCAGCTCGTTACATACTTATATTTAATTTAAATATGTAGCTCTTAGACTTCTTGAGTATATATACTAATGTCAGGGTTTTAGATTTAAGTAAACGATATCATTTTGCGAAAAGAGAAAACACATACTGTAAACTTTATGGTCTTTGTTATAGTTAAATTATTATTAAAATATTTTTGTAGCGTAAATTCATTAAATTGTCTAAATGACATTACTTCATACTGAAACAAATTAAAATACAGATATTTCCCCAAAAATTAAATGTGCCTTTTTAAATATGAATAAATGGAAGAACTTATGTATTCAGTAAACACATTTTCCAAAAAAGGTTAAAATTGAAGCGAAAATAAAGAAGTACTAACTAAATTATTTACTTACATGAATAGGTAGTCACCTTTAGTTAAATGGGGCAACTCCGCTAGCGATATGCAGTGTTCTTTTTCAAGAGACAAAGTTATGTTGAGCCCTTCTACTACATCAATAATGTTTTTGTTGAAATGTCTAAAAACGTCGTCATGGGTGCAACTATCCGGAACACAAACTGACCACGTAAGTTTCACGCCATCGAGAACATTTTGCTTAAGATTCTTAAAATGCTAGAAATGAAATTTTGCAAAGTAGTTACTTAACGATTCAATGGATCTATAAAATAATATGAACAGATTGTGCCAGGAAATAAATTAATATTATTTTGTTAAATACATTGGTAAACAAGTTTTATTGTCACCAAGATCTAAAAGGAGCAATTAGAAAGACGAAAACATGCTTTATAGGGAATGAAACATGTATATTTTCCAATAAAAAAATAGAAGCTTTGATTTAATATATATTCAAAAACAACATAAAAATGTAGTAAACATTTTCCTGCATTTAATAATATGTTGTTTAAAGATCTAGTGCCTATCTAAAAAGTTGTACCTGATTTTGAAAAAAAAATGAAATCAAACAAATTTTATAAACAGCACCGACCTGCGTTTTTGCACACTATTGAGTGTAGATTGAATATCGCAACTGAAGGTTATTAATTGTTTTATTGCTCGTTTAGAGTTCAAAACAGTACATATAACAGAAACTTAGCCTTGTTTCTATTGGAATACTTTTAGCGTTGGCCAGAAAAGCTTGATTTAGTAGTTTTTTATACAATGGGCTGCAGGATGGTCTCCCTTGAGCTACCGACAGAAATTGGCCATGATTTGGGCATTTCAGCGTCTATGAGGTTTTTTCTTCGTTGCTAAGATTTTGGGGAAATAATTCAAATCCAAAAATCATGCAAATAGATTATTTTGATATTTTCATTGGAAGCTCTGTATGTCATTTTTAGTTCTTCTTTATTGTATGTAGTGGGAGTAATATAAATTGCCCTTAGGTCAACTTCTCAATCTAAATTTTAGAGTAAGTTGCATATTACCTAGGTCTGATTTTTGTAGTCTATCATCAAAACAAATTTACAATTTTTTTTTAATTACCTTTATATGTGTTGAATAGTCAACGGCCACCAAGAGAGACTGGCCTCATTGCAAGCTCAATATTTTGGGATATTGTCAGTTGGCAAAGAGTCAATTAGCTGATTGTTAATTGGCCGACAAACTAGTTGGCCGAAAAACAAGTTGGCAGAAATACACGTTGACAGAAAAACAAATTGACCGAAAAAAGTTTTGACCGAAAAGACAATTTTTTGTAACTTAAATTGGCTTAATTCGGCCAAGTTGCTTCTCGTCTAGTTTGTTTTTCGATCAATTTTTCAGCTAATTTGGTTTTTAGACCAAATTGTCTCGATCCACTGACTTTCGTCTAATTGACTTTTGAGATCGGAAAGAAAAAAACTTCCAATTTGTGTATTCCCCGTAGTTCGAGATAAAAATATTCCCCTATAATACTAAATTATAATTCGCCGGTATCGCCCTAACCATAATAGATTACTTAAAATGAGAGTAACCATAGGTTTTAAATTTGAAATATGTTTTATATAATTTGTTTATATTAATAAACAATAAATTTATTTATTACATATTCTTAATTTTCATAAAAAACGATATGTGTGACTTGGTTTGTTGTTAATACATGTTGTTTTATTTAATTTGTTAATATAAATAAAAGTGAGTTTATTACATATCCACCATTTCCGGTATGTATTTTAGTTTATTGTTAATATATCAGAACAAACCTAAATGCTTTCAAAAACATAAAAGGTCTATTTTTCGCAGAACTGTGTAATTTGTAGTACCAACTAGATAACCTTTTAATAATATGATAGTATATGATTTCATGTCACTATTCTTAAACTACGCATTATTTCTCTTGCAATTAAACGGAAGCTGCAGACTTTTACCATTTTAAGAATGATGAGTCACTCCAAACCAAGTAAAAATTAGTTTTTTTTTATTGATATTCCTCCTTCTGTAAACATGCTCATCGCAATCGGACAAAAAAACTCTTAATAACTCCCTATTCAAAAATTTGATTGTATTCTCTCATATATTCTCTTAATTTCAGACCCTAGTCTGTGCTCAAAATCTCGAGGGCCCTTCACATGGTCGGTTTATATGAATCTTGCGTTCCTTTTTTTCCTAGGGGGAAAACCATCTTGAACTTGAAGTTCTTTTCTGACTTAGTAAATAAATTGCCTCTAAACATGTAACTATTTTGAGCGCAAAAACAAGAACAAAAGTATAATCCAAATATTTTCATGTTTTATTTTACAAGGTTGTTTTGCAAATTCATAATTTAAGTTTCCTATAAAAAAAATAAATAAGAGTTAATAGACTTTGAAGATCCACATTATTAGAGCCGTTAACTATAAGTGTGTTTTCGGCGTTATGTTGTTGTGGAATTCTATAAAAATGTGTGTTTTACAATTACGATACAATTATATAGTTAAACGTAGCAGCGTGAAATTAGTGAGCACTTGTAGGGAGGTAAAATATATGACAATTAAATTAGAGGATTCCATTATTTCACCACGTCAGCTCAGAAAATGTCTTTAGTATAGTCTTAAAATTAAAACATTGACATGCCACTTTAACAACGTGTCCCTGACTCTATTGAAAGGAAAATTTTTTATTATTAGTATTTTTTTTTGGTCAATTACTCTTATGAAAATCAACTGGTACTTTCTATCGACGAGAATAAATACTGTTGGACGGAAAATTAGAGAAAAAGCTTCGTCGACTGGATCGTTACTGGATAAAAATCCATTATGCTACAATCTAAATATAACACTTTAAACTGTTTTATATTTTCACGTTTATTCATAAGTTGTGACATATGTTACGCTAACACTGTAGCTTCGTCATATAAACGGTATCTAAACTTATAATTTTCTAATTGAGCTTGATTTTTAACAAACATATAAGTAAGGATATAATATTTATTTTTTTCTTTGTGAAAGTGACTTTTTAATAGTTTTTTTTATTTAAATCCATTGTTAACTGTCATTTGTTTAATTAGGTTTAATTATTTTTGACAATTATCTTTGTTTAAAGGTATTTTAATTAATGTATGTATCATGCATTTGTTATTCTTGATTGCGTCCGTATGTAGGTTTGTGAAAAATTGAAAAGTCCTATTTATTTGCTACATTTGTTATGTTCACATCTAAAAAAATTATAGAGTTATTGGTTTCTATTTCGACAATAAATTGTTTATTTTTAAAATGGTATTTTAATCTTTTAAACATATGTTAAGTTGTCTCATTGTGCCAGTAAATCAAAACAATATATCGTCGACGTATCTATACCAAAAGAGAAATTTTTGAAACAAAGAGTTTTTTTAATTTTTTCTCCCAAATTATCCGGAAATATTTCAGCAAAGAGTAATAAGGCTGAAAAAAACTCTCCATGGAACTGGAAGTAATTTTGGTTGATGCATACTTTTAAGCGAATCTATAATTTATGATTGTAGGATAGGATTTAATTATATAGATTATTTTTTATAATTTCAACTATCGTGGTATGTTCGGGAAAAGGTTTTTTACATCACACGATTTAAAAATTGAATTATTTGGCAATTTTTAATTTTGATAATTAAACCAGCCGAATTTTGGAACAGGTTAAAACAAAATCGTTTTTTTTATAACAATATATATCATTCTTTTAGAAAGTTTAAAGGTAGGAGCAGCCACATATGAGAGTATTGGTCTTATAGGTAAGTTTTCCTTGTGATGTTTAATAAAAAAATAAAGTTTGAATGGCTGTGAATTCACGACTTTAAGAAAAAACTTTTTCTGAGAAAATCCAATTTTCGATTATTTCTAAAACTTGTTTCTGAAATTTATCAGTTGGATTTTTTGTAAGTTTTGTTATATTTTGTTGGGTCTAAAAAATCTAGAGTTTTTTGGAAATATTCTTCTTTATCTATTGCGTTTATAGTTTTTCCTTTTCTGCTGCTTTTTATGATAGGTTTATAAATTTAAGTAACGTAGAATTCATCGCAAAAGAAAAAGACGTCTTAGAAAAAGGTTTCAGTTACAATTTAATTACCGTAATTAACAATAAAACATTAGAATATTTGGAAGTAGAGAGACCTAGCCATAGAAACAATGGAAAACAAAACTGAAACAAAATATGTATTGGCTGTAGAAATAAGAGATATAAATATAAATATCACAAAAACAATTATATAGAAAATCATAGAGATTAATTTGATTTTTACAAGAGCAGATAGAGGAGAAACTATAATCGCAATAGATAAAGAAGAATATTTCCAAAAAACTCTAAATTTTTTAGACCCAACAAAATGTAACAAACTTACAAATAAACCAACTGATAAATTTCAAAAACAAGTTTTAGGAATAATTGAAAACTGTAGGAGTATTTTCTTAGAGAAAGGTAAGTTTTTCTTAAAGTCATGAATCCACAGCTACCCAGACTTGATTATTCTTTTTTGTTAAACTCCCCAAGGAAAACCTACCTATAACTCCGTCTTATATCTGACTGCTCCTATCTTTAAACTTTCTTAAAATATGATAGATATTGTTATAGAAAAAAAACCAATTTTGTATCGGCCTATTCCATTAAAAATTAGGTTGATTTAAATTAATAAAATTAAACATATTAAATTCCCAACAAAATTCAATTTGTGTATCGTTTGATGTAATTTTTCCAAGCAACCACGAACAGAGATAGTTGAAATTATAAAAAAAAATTATATAAAAATAATCTTTATATAAACAAAACTAATTCTATCCTACAATCAGAAATTATACATGCCTTAAAAGTATGCATGAACCACTCTTGACTGAAATATTTAAGCGTAATTTGGAAGAAAAAATTATAATAAACCCTTCAAAAATGTCTCTATTGGTCTAGATAACTCCACGATATATTGGTATAGATACGTCAACGATATATTGGTCTGTTCTACTGGCCCGAGGAGAAAAATTAACATATTTTTAAATAATATTTATATACCATACACAAAAATATATTTACTGTTGAAATAGAAACTACTAACTAAACTTTTTAGATTTGAAGATAACAAAGGTAGCAAATAAACACAAATTTTCAATTTTTCACAATTCTACATATACGCACACAACCATCAACGCAAATCAATGCACCCATTAACGCATGATACACATATTAATTAATATACCTTTAAACAAAACTAAGTTAACAATTGATATGATGCCAAAATAATTGACAATATTTTAAATCAAAAAACTTAAAAAACACTTTCAGAAATTTACCCTGTGCCACACAAAGACAAAAATAAATATAAGATACTTATATCGATAAACCTATAGAAAAAGTGGCTTCTATAATAATAATCTAAGTAAATTTATAAAAACTAACAAAGAAAAAACGAATATAGACAATAAATCCGGAGTTACAAATTAAACTGCGGATTATGCCCAACATATAAACCAGACTGGGAGAACTTCTAAAGAGAGATTAGCAGAACATAAAAGAATTTTCATTAAAAATAAAACAGATTCAGTATACGCCAAAAATTTGTTAGATAATAACCATACTTTCTATGAAAAGTTTGAAATATTTCATACAATAAACAAAAGTAAAAAATTGTCGCTTTTAAAGTCAATCGAAATTAATAAATGTCAAAACACTCAGTATCCCTTGAACGACCATTTAGATATGAATAATTCACCTGTTTTGAACCTATTTTGTTAAAAATGTCTGTCCAGATGTTATTTCTATAACAGTTTAAAGTGTTTTATTTACATTAACGAGAAAAAACGTTCAAAATGGGTTACTTTTCGAAACGTTTTAATCACATTGTTCCTAAGTAGCTTACCACGTGTCACACAAATGACGTTATTTTTTGGCTTTTTACAGCGTAAAAATATAGGGTGGCTCCCAGAATGTATGTAACTATATCTGTAAACTTATTTAAGGATTTAAGGAGTAAAATGTATTCTTTCAGAAAAGTTTCTTCGGAAGCTAATGTCGGAATCTGAGCTGTTCTACAGGTTGCCCAAAAATTATGAGTGACCAAAGAGTTATGTACTTTATCTTTGAAGAGAATAGAGATGTTTCAATACCTTCTGTTTATTTCAGACCACCTCCAATAAATATTTAATATAGTCGTAGTTTTTCCCAAGAAACGTGTGGTGGAAAATATGAAATTTTATGTTAGAATATTCTATTTATTTCCAAATAAATAAATACATTTTTTGCAATACGTCTCAGTAACTATAAAAATAAGGGCACGTTAATCTATAGGTAATTTTAGACTTTTATAATTTTTGGACAACCTTTACAACCAATTTAAAATCGAACATTACTTTTCGACGTTTCAACGCAAGAAAAACAAAAAGAATAAATGTTTCTCTTAAAATAGAAAATAATAACATTTAGAGGTATAGTTACATCCATGCGGATAGACACTGAATACAAAATAGATTAAATGAAGGGCAGTTTAAGAAATTGTTTTTTAAAAACATGTATGCTAATCTGTTCACATGTTGAAAGCAGCCAAAAAACTGCTTTAAAATAGATCGAACGCAAAAATTATTTATTTATTTTAAAAAACACAGGTGGATTTTTGAAAAATGGACGGTACTTTGACAAACTTTTTTAAAATTTATACTTGTCATAGTTTGTGTTTTCTGTAATATTTATTCGTTAAAAACAAAAACAAATATCTTGTGTTAAATGCGAAAAGTGTTTTCTTAGTCCCTCTATAGTTCGATGCCCGGATTCCAAATAAACACTCAAATGAAATTAGCCTCTGAGCCGTTAACAAGATAAATAATCTAATAGCAACAGCCAATTTTGTGAATATTTGCAACACTGCAGAAGACCTTTATAAGAAAAATATAGTTCATGTAAAAGTCCACACTATAACTATGCTATTGTAGGGAAAATAAAATTTCCTTAAAATAGCTGTTGTTGTGCGAACGGCAGCTATTTTAGAAGAGGACCCGAATAACTCATTCTTTCAAATTTCAGTTCCTTGATCAAAGAATTACCTAACAGACTAGTAAGTGCTGTTCGAAACCGTGATAATCAAATTAGGTTTTTTACATTGCTAATCATATATATGTAGCTACATGAATTTAAATAATTAAAAGAATACTTGAGTTTTGTAGTTTTTTGTTACAAAAAAAAAAAAGAAAATTTATACCATTAAATTTGCCTGAAGGACTTAAGTTTCATAAAGTTACATAAGAAGAAAAACCATTAGATACATATACAATATATACATACAAAAATGGAAAAAACTGGCTTTTAATCCAAAAGCTGCATTGAAACTGTAAAGGGTTACCTCATCCCAGGTCAGCTAGGCACTGGCACGTGTTCAATCAGACCATGTGGACTGAGTAAAAGATTTCCAAAAACACAAGTTATGTTACATTTTTCACTTCAAATTAAAAATGTAAAGGAGAAACAAAGGGGACTTTGTCTGTGCAGCCGGAGGCAGGACCCTGTAAAGAATATTTACAGTGAAGACTGAGGCCTCAAAAGTAAAGGAAAGATCGCTTACCTTAGCTTAAGGGAATCAGGAAGTTCTCCAAAACATGGCCCTTATCATACCAAAAAGGTAAGGAAAACAATAGAGGACTTAATTCATATAGCTAAAATAATAAATGTAAAGTGCAAACATTCCGCACTAGAGAAAAAATGAAAAGATCTTAGGACATTAGCACGCCTTAAGTCTTCCGATCTCTAAGTCTCGTCGAAGTGACCTACTTAAAAATGCTCTTGACCCCTTTTTTTATCGACTTCCCTAAACATCTGACTGAATTAGGGGGAAGCCATATTATATCGAAAAATCTGCAAATTAAGGAAATGACTAATGACAGTCTATGAAAACCATGAATCTCACAAGATAAGTGGGAGAATTGGCAAAGCTGTAGATAAATGTCATTTGAAAGCCTGATCTCGATTGGTAGGTGTTTTTGAAGATACTAAATATCGCAATATTCCTGCCCCATGGTTGCGACAAATGTGTAATAACGTTGAAAACGAGTGCAAATTAAAATCAATATTATAAATTTCACTAGAGAAGCTAGAATATGAATAAATCGTAGAATTTTAAAATTAAAATGCTGCCATACCACTGCAATGACCTAGGGGCAAAAAGCAACAATAAACACGAGAAGTGCCAATCACGTCCTAACCCCACTTCCATCAAATTAAATAAAAACGAATGAGCCTTCCGAATCATCACGTCGAAGGCAGACCTCTGTGTTATTAACACGTGTTCGGTTTTGCTGCTTTATTTCGGAGGGAAGCGGGGGACTCAGCCGCTCAGAGTGGAAACTAACGACCCCGCTAGAAAGGGAGCAGACGCGGTGAACGTGTGAGGCCTAGTTGTTCCTGCATTCTATCCCGTTCGTCTGCCGCAGTTCTACATAGAATATTAGTGTAATGGCCGCTATGTGGCGGGAGTGGGAGGGGTAAGGGGATAGCTTGACAGGAAAGGTCATCTCGTGAGACCAGTAGTACTCTCAATGGGCATCTAGTGGAAGCCAAGAAGCATTAAAAGACATTGAAAGATAGTACCAAAGAAAACAAACAAAATTGAAAATTGAAAATATAGCAACCACATCGGCCGTATAGCCCAGGCAGCTCAAGGCCGTTAAAGTGAAGAGAAAGAAAGAAGATAAAAGAAATCGAAAAATTCGCAAAAGTAAAACGATGCTCAAAAACCTAAGTCGATAAATAATTAGAGTGAAATACATCAAAATGATTTTATAACTATGTCTCAGGTTTCCAATGCAATTAGTCAGGTCATTGTTTCTTCGTGATCTTCTAGAGAGAATGATTCTGTTATTCATACACTATCTGGGAAAACCGAATTACTATAAGGGGTTAATACTAATGGTTCTAAAGCCAGTAACTTAGATTTCAGCCACAGAGAACCGAAAACAATAAGAGTGTATGCATGTAACCTAACATGTATCAGTTTTAGTGCTGGTGCCTACAAACATTATTTTTTTATAGGAGACAGATTTTTATTAATTGAAGAAGCTTGATTGACCCCACTCAAATTCTATATGATAATTTTATGAAAGAAAATATATGTAGTTTTATTCGTATATGAAGTTTTATTTCCTATAAAATATGTATCTAACCTGGTTTAGTGTGAAAATTAGTTAATTATATACGTAACATGCACACATAATACGTATACAGCGTGTGTACAATTTTAGATAACATATGGAAAAGTTTCTTCTAATTGATATTATCAAAAAAAAATCTACATAAAAGTTTGGTTGCAAAAAAACTGCCATATAATGTGCAAGTTGCGCAATTGCGCAAAAGAAAGTAGGAAAAACAAAAAATTAAGATATCAAGTAACATCAAATTGGAGAGCATAAAAATATGAGATCAAAAACCAATTTAAGGTATTTTTTTTGTACGTGGTGTAGTTTTTAGGTAATTTAATAGGGAATCATTTAGTGGAAAATGCTTGAGAAAATGAGTAACATATGGACAACTTTTTTATTTTTAATTTTACACGAAAATTTTTTTCTTTATAAAAAGGTTTGCTTTTCTGATAAATCTGATTGATTTAAAAAAGAATGTCATTTTATATACAGGGATCGAAATAAATACAAAAATGGAAGTTTGTGAAACAAAAAAAATCGACAATTAAAGTTTTTCATATGTTAACTAAAATTGTACACACGCTGTACGTTAAAAATGTAAAACGATAGGATGTAGTAAGTTAAGATGATATGTTTCAGTTGCAGTTTAAAGTAGATCTGGTATTCTATATTTAATAAATGTTTTTTCTAGAATGTAAAGAAATTTTTATTTGCTGCTTAATTGTATTTATGAGAAGATTTAATAAAAGATACTACACTGTCTAAATGATCGTGCATATACAGCAATTAATACTACAATATTTACAAACTAAAAGAACAGCAGTTCAATCTGGAAATGCGTCAATCATTGAACGAATAGGTATATAGTGTGAAAATATAAATAAATCCTATTTTTATATCAAATGACCACGCACGAATTTTATGAGAATGGAAAAGTGGTTTAGGTCACATCCTTAAAAAAATTATTTGCAACCGTGTGAGCAAAAGTTACTACTATCATGAAAAAATCGTTCCGAACAACGAAAACAAAATATGAATCGGGGAGACAACAAGTAGTCTTACCATACGTAAAAGGCACAAATAATATACACGCTACAAACAACCATAGGTAGTTTACTTGGAATTCACCCTATTCCTACACCACCAGGAAACCGGTCACAAAATAAATTTCGTTGCATGTAGGGAGATTGCCAATATAGAGCATTATAAGACCAGATTAATCCGAAAAATTGAAAAACAAATGACGAATTATTAAAACTACCAACAGTATGGTAGATAATAATCGACAAATCTAAAATCACAAAAAATTAAGCGAAATTAGTGCAAAGACAACAGGAACATCCGGAAAATTCGGACGCGCGAAAGAAAGCTTCGAAAATGGCAAATGTGATTTTGGCGAAACGTCAGCAAAACTGTTCTTTTCAGAACGATGGTAGTAAACGGATGTACACCCGGAATAACAACACTTCGTACTTTTCCATCCGTGAAAGACCGAGAACCAACACTATACACCTCTACTGGGAGGAGATCTACAAGACATTCAGGACGTATAAGAAACTGAGAGGTAAGAAAACTAATCTTAGTGTAATCTGATCTTTCATATTAAGGGTCATGATAGCGATTTACTTCCTACTTTTACACGGATGTCTTTTCATACTAGAATTAGGGAAGCTAATGCCATACTTCGAAATGCTAGTAAGCTCTTACTAAGAGAACAAACCCATCAAACTAGAAAACATCTTGCCGATACAGAAAAAGTTTTTTTAAAGTTTCGCCTTAAATTAAGCCAAAACATTCTGGTCTTTCATATTAAGGGTCATGATAGCGATTTACTTCCTACTTTTACACGGATGTCTTTTCATACTAGAATTAGGGAAGCTAATGCCATACTTCGAAATGCTAGTAAGCTCTTACTAAGAGAACAAACCCATCAAACTAGAAAACATCTTGCCGATACAGAAAAAGTTTTTTTAAAGTTTCGCCTTAAATTAAGCCAAAACATTCACCCTTTATTGTGGAATCTCATCTCATCAACTTTGGCTTAAATGAAATCAAATAAGAAAAAGTATGACAATTTCCTAAGAAAGTCGAGTGTGCCAAAAGTATCATCAGTAGACGTCGATAAAAAATTACACAATACATCGAACTACAATATCTCAGATAGTGAAAAATCCGTACTAAGTAAAGGTTTCAATTTTGCGATATCTTCTAAGGAAATCTCAAACAAGAAATAATAGCTGAAGTGGAAGCTGCCCTTGACTACTCTGAAGAAATGAAAGCAGAGGAGTTTCAGTAAGAAGTGGCAATAACCTTAAGATCAAGCAAACCACCGGAGAAAACCTAAATGCCACTGAACAGAGAGCCTTAACAAAACTTCGAGAAGGTAAAGACATTACAATCCTTCCAGCAGATAAAGGAAATACAATCGTAGTTATGAATACCCAAGACTGCTCACCTGAAATGCAGGAAATCCTGAAAGACAATAGTTATAAACCTACTACCTAGAAAAAAAAACTAAAAATAAAATAAAAACTTCACCAATTAACCCTGAAATACAACAGAAAATCATACCACGGGAAAAGTCTAGCAAATGTCCCAAACTCTATAGTTTACCAAAAACACACCAACCAGGAACGCCCATTAGAACTATCGTCAGTGCTGTTAATTATGCAATCAGCTGTCAAAAAAGCGTATTCATATGTAAACTCGGAGCTTTTCACTAGAATTATACGAGACATCGTTCTTGCTAAAGACGATATCATAGCAATTCTAGATGTCAAGTCGCCGTATCCTAGTACTCCCATCGACAAACCATTAGAGAGGATTGCTAAGAACGACGAGGAAGCTCTTTAGAAAGCAAGCTTTAAGCCAAATTATAGATTCGGTATGTGGATGACATATTTATTATATGGCAAAATGGTCATACAGAGTTCTAAAATTTCCTGACTCACGTAAATTGAATGCATCCCCGAATACAATTTACTCTACAGTATTTACGGTTAAGTTTACATCATCACTCGGTACAAGTTCAAGTTGTGGCCAATACCTTAATATCTAGATCCATGCGATTAATTGAAACAGAAACGAGACAAAACGAACTAAATTTAATATCTAGTGCTTTAAAAAAAATTACTACACAAATCGCAACAAAGAGAATGCATTGCACAAGGTTCCTGAACAACGAACACCAAAAATTATAAAGCGAGAAGGCAACAAGTAGTCTTACTATATGTAAAAGGCACAACAGACAGAAGCGGAAGAATTTTTAGAAAACACAACATACAAATAATACACAAGCCACAAACAACCATAGGTAAACTACTTGGAAATCCATAAGACAAAATCAAATTGGAAAACCACCATTCCATGGTAGGAATGTGTATACTCAACAGGAAGTTGTACTTTGGACAAACTAATCAGCAAGAGTAGAAGAGCATAAACTCAGCATCAGAAACCAACTCCGCTCTATTTCTACACCAACAGGAAACTAAAAATATTTTTTTTGTTGAACATTGATCGACTGGTTACTGACAAGCTTTTCAAAAAGGAGAACTGGACATTATTCAGGAATCTTGGTATTCTTGGCCATTTACTATCCGCGTATTACTTAGTGATTTTCGACAAGACAGGATTATACTGGATTCTTCCTGGAATGTATATAATATGCCAATATAAAACAATTAGCATGAACTATTTTTTCTTAGTATATACAAATTTAAGTAAGGTAAATTAAAAAAATAATTAGTAGCAAAAACTATAGAGAATACTTGTAAATGTCCCCTCCTTGTATTTTTCCTTTTTGGAAATGGGAAATTAGACAATTTGATGCTTCATCCTCCCGTCAGGCTAATTCAACAGCAGCAATATGATAAAAATTTCTTTGAAGGCCTTCTGGGTTATCTTTTTTCCAGAAATTGAGTATGTTCATGTAGTCATCATGTGAGAATGGCACTTAACTTTCTCTTCTTTTATCAACGTTTCCTTGTAGAATACGACGTTTGGCATCGCAAGCTTTTCGGGATGACTCAAATCTTATGTCTTTAAAAGGATCAAATATTATGTTCCATTTCTTAAACTAATATTATTGAACTTGTTTTTCCACATTTTTCTACATTGTCTTGATTTCCTATTCTTTGTAACCATCTCCGTTCGGTTTCCTCATATTAAAGGCCCAATCTTTAAGGATTTCGTTTAGTTTGTTTAGAGAGGTGTTCTGCTTTAAAATACAATTTCTGTTCTGACAGTACTGTATTTATGGAAATACTATTTTCAGTCGCACTGTTAATTTGTAGTAGTTTAAAATCTCCAAATCCAGCTTTTTTGTCACACATTTCACGTTTGTTCTAGAACTTTATTTCGCGTCGTTAATTTGTTACCCGTAGTCTAATTTGCACAAGTGATATTCTCACCTATAAATTTTACGGGATATATTTTCGCGTGAGATTTAAAAAAAAGCCTCTGTAACCAAATTTAAAATTTGAATTAATGCAACAACTTAAATAAAATCTTAATGAGTGACAATTATAACTTAAAAATGCCGAGATTTAAAAATGAAACTCTTAAGTAAATGGAACATTAACTGTAATACTGCGTTATAATTTCCAAACTTATGTAGATTTATAAAAAGTTGATACGACACTTTCTAGATCCAAATTTATTTATCGTTAAAACTTTTGCTGGAGAAGAAACATTAAAATTCTGTGGGAATGCTCGAATTCAGCTTAATTATACGAAGAAGAAATTTCAGTTATTTTAGATTTTACTATTATTAATAAACCTTAAATCATACAAATTTAGCAGCAGAACAGAGGAACGGGTCCCTGTGTTTTATTTGAACATTTAGACAGATAACTATCGTAAATTTTAAAAATGTGGGTTGAACGTAATTTCTAGGTATATATGTAAAAAGATTTTTTGTTCTAATTATGTTATACAAAGTCCGATACTTTCTGCTTTAAAATTCAATAATAGAAACACCCTACAAGTAAGGAATTTTATTTTTTAGAACACAAGTTGCAAAAAAACCTTTTTGTGCATTTTTAAAGAGCACTGAACACATGTTCATGTTAACTTTTGATATAAGTGTTAAACAATAGATATTAGAGGTAAGGAAGCAAAGAAAGTAGGTCAGTGTTTATTTATTTAATTTTGAATTTTAATGGAAATTTAGAAAAAAAATTTATTATATTTGTGTTTCCATTGCATATTCTCTTAACCGCTTTAATATCGTTAAACAAAAAAAATACAGCAATTTTTTCTACTTATGGCCCTTTTAAAATTTTCCGTTCTAACAAAAGTTCGTAATGTTTAAAAAAGTAGCCGGGGATGGCAAAGCAATTGAAATTAAAAATGTTAATACATTTCGAAATTAAATGTTTGTAATTTTATTTTCGGAAAGAAAATCGATTTTAATACCCGTAACAACATAGTTTTGAAAAAGGAGCCAGTAAATCTGTCAGGGGTAAATGAAAAGAAGCTCTAAAATAAGAATTGGTATGCTATTTTTATTCTATAACCACCCAGTGATGACATTCCGTTCACGTTTTTTACACATGTACACGAAAACCACTTCACAGTACACGAAATAAAAGTTTGTGACTTTCTTGAATTAAAGTTCAAGTAAGTAAACTTGCTGACTAATGAGAATTTATAAATTTGTAGAATTTTGTTCATATCCACTTTTTTTTCTAGAATTGCCTTAATTGTTTTGCACTATAATTTTGGTAAGTGTATGGGATTTTTGTGTGCTTTAATTATTTATTGTTGAATTTTTATTGTTTCAGATGTTACCCTTACAAATATTTAATCAATGAGTAACGGAGCGGGAGGAGCAAAAGGAGATAATCAAACTTATAAATGTTGAAAGACGAATACTAAGAGGAGTCCTTTTACTTTAACAGACGAACAATCCATAGGTCGGTTTTGGTTAACAAATGAAATGGTTCAGAAAATCTTGTTACCAGTCCTTGTACCACGAATACCTACAAACAGTGCCCTTGCCATTGAGCACCCCAAAGGATATTATGAACACTATCCTTTTATGCATACATGAGGTATCAGCGGTATTTAGGAGTGAGTTTCCATTATGCAGCAGGCCAACCTCCAGTCTCAAAAATTGTTGCACAGCTAACATCCCTAATAGTCCACTATGTGAAAGGATTATGTTTCCTACTACAAGGGGAAGCATTAGTACAGTCAAGGCAAGGTTAATCATTTCCAGGTGTATTAGGAGCCATTAAACGCACGTGCCCATATTAGCCTCAGTCGAACAGGAACACAATTACCTTAATCGGAAAGGGTATCACTCAAAAAATGTTTAAATTGTAAGTGTTTTTAATAATTATAAATTAATATTATAAACCTTAAAAGACAGAAATTGAACAATTCACAATTTCCAATATTTTCTACTACGATTAAAGTTAAACTTGTGAACTTGTAACTCAGTGAAATATTTCGACCAAATATGCCTTTGTTTTTGGTCATTTTAACTGTATATTTGCTACTTGGCTATTGTGGCTTTGAGGTATCTTTATTCATCATCATTTTTGGTTTCTGATAATGACTGCCAATTATTAAATATTAATGCTCAGTGAGGAGTTGTAGTACATTCCAGGGAAATAAAGAGTGATTACAATGTAGTTATGAATAAACTTTATAATTTCTTTGTTATTTTTTTCCAAACCCTTTAATGTTTTAAATTTAATGACTAATATTTTTTCATTTTTCAGTAAAATTTTAGGATGATCCTATCATAAAGGTTTGTGATTATGACTGCCAAATATTAAATTTTAATGCTCAGGGGGCAGATGCAGTACATGAACTTTTATTTTCGAAACCGTGCTATTTCCAGAGAAATGAAAAGTGATTACAATGCAGGTGTGAATTCAAATAATCTGTATAATTAGAATTGATATGTGTATGTTTTAGGTGATAAAACTGCATGGTTTTTAGGAGATTCGGAATACTCTCAGAAACATTACTTGGTGCTCCCCCAGGTACTCCTGAAATTTTTTCACTGCTCGTAATTTGGGGACTAGAGTTTTTACCGAAAGATGAAATGGAATATTGAAGGCCAGATTTAGATGTTTGTCGAGGGGTAGGAAATTAAGATATAGGTCACATTTTTTGAACAGCCTGTAAATGATTGTGCGGCATTGTAGGTACAATATTTGCAACAGAGGCCGGTTGCAAGTGGATTTGGACGTTCCCGTACAAAAAACACCAGAATTAATTAAAAGATATTTTACTGTGTGAGGTTATTAGTTTCCAATGCTCGTAAACTGTGATTACCTTAATTATTATTTACTTTATGTAATGGGCTTTTAATTCACTTAAGCAAATATAGCAAATAATTTCAAAGTTTTGATCTAAATCACTTTGGTAATATATAATAATTCAAAGTAACCATAAAGTATTAAATAAAAATTATACTTAATTTATTTTTAATTTAAAGAAGTTGTATCTCTAGTTGAATCACAAAATAGGTATACGAAGGGAACTTGAAGATATTGTGATAAGTAATAAAAATTTGTTAACATACTTTTTAGTTCTCTTAACTTGAAACAAACTCTAGAAACTAGATAAATATCCCTGTTTATAAACTAGTACTTTAGGGATAGAATCATAGACACATTTGTGAGTAATACTACAACAAACTAACATTAAAAAATAGTCGCTGGTAAGTATGGAGATGGTCGACTATTTCCAAAAGTAAGAGAAGTAGTCATAAATGTTAAATAGACGACTTTTAGCGTTTCTCAGACGCTACTGGAGTATAGAAAAACTTACTATACAGGATTGGTCATAAAATCACAACAAAATTAAGCTTCGTTTTTTTTTTTAAATGGAATACCTGTATATTATATGTCCATCAGATGAGCATCTTTTTGCTGATTAAAAATATATTAGGTTTGATAGCTATATCTTTAAAGATAACCGAGAAAATTGAAAAAAACCTTGCATACGAGACAATGTAATCTCGTTAACTCCACTATGTAGTCAACGAACATAATAATATACTTTGATGTAGTAGAACATTTTCCGTCTTGCACATTGCCACCTGTTACAAATACCGGGGTTCCATAAAAAAATGCAACTTTGATTGGGTGTTTATGACTAATCTCGTATAATTAAAAATTAAACACTCTAGCCGATTTTTTCTCCTAGTTCTGTTACTTTTGGAAATAATTGCAAACATAATTATGTTTTTTGATAGAAATATTATCTGAGATTTCACCATTTTCAGAAACAGTTCGTTCCATTACTAATGGTTCTTCTAAAATATAATTTTTGGAAAAGTCAGAGGTGAAAACATAGAGGCTGACACTATGGTTGCTGGAATTTTACTCTTTTCCTGGGTTCCACATCTATAAATATTTTTTTGATTGATCATATTATTTTCTTTGGAAAAACCTATTTCTTTAATGTGTTCTTTTTCATACGCCCTATTTCCCGTAAGTGCTAATAGTTTTTGATCTATTCTTGTAGTATCTGTGTCCCTTTACCTCCACCGATCTTCAAGCTTGTACTACAATCGGCAGCTTTAGATTTTACTTCACTTTTCCAGTCAGTTAACCACTAGAATAGTAATCAATATTTATATGTTGATATACACAGCTTCTTAATAAAAGAAACATTAGAAATAGCATGTGATAATGTACAGGGTGTCTCAACATATTTTACTATCATCCTGTATATTAGTTAATACCTAAAAATAGTACCAAAAAAGTGTAATGCCAAAGTTTAATGAGGCACCTTATAAATGATTTCACTTTTGAATTCCACGGAGGATTCTAAATGTCAATTCACTTTCTTGCAAAAACCAATACAACTACTGAGGTATATGCACTAAAATGCCCATGAATATTGGTATTAAGAATATTTATAATTATGAACTTTGTTTCTTTCAGATTTTATTTACTCCTTTAGTACATGAATAAACAGATCGACACTGTAAACTTGTAGACTGGAGTATTCCAAAAATTTCAACTTTTGCACGTTTTGTATTCAGCAACTTATCTTATCGGTGATTGTTTCCCACAATTTTTGAATATTTCTTTGCCATTTAGACCAACGATTTTTTATGGTAGGAAAACTTTCTGCAAAGGCGACAATGACTCCGTGATGTTCACTATTTAGTCTCATTTTAGATAAAAGAAAAAACGCGGAAAAAATAAATTTAACAAAAGAAATAAAACAAATAAGATACATCAAAGTTTGAACAAATAACAACCCGAAATCGAAATCACCAAAATAATTCTAAAATCGTCTAAATTTTGACGAATATGCCCGATCGAGTTTCGATCGCTGAACAGAATTCATATAGTAATAAAATTGCTGACGATGTCGGTCGCTTGGAATCTATCGCTCATTAGCTTGAACGGAATGCCACCCCAGGGCTAAAAGAGTTTTTAAATGCCTTTAATTAAAAACGGAAAACAGAATGAAATGAAATGAAACTTAAATAAGTATTATATATATTTTTTTTTCCTATATTATTAATTTAGTTTCACTTTAGACTTTTTAAAGTTAAAAGTTGATTTAAGCAATTTTGGATAGATAATGCAAAACTAAGATATGGACATGTAAGGTGTTTTGCTCTGTTTGTAGATTTTGTAACCTATCGCAGTCTAGAAAAGTATACCGTGTGTTTTATAAAATATATCTAGATTTTTAGGAAAAAATAATAAATTTGATGTTTGAATTCAACCTGATTGTATACACGACAATATTTTTTAAATATGCAGCATGCGGACTGTACATCATATAACTATTTTATAAAACTCTTTTCCCTATATTTTATAGAAATTCTCTATATTTTATAGAAATGAAGATAGCTATCTTTAGTTCTGAAACTAATGATATTTATTTTTTTCTATATGATATACACACATATTGTTTTTAAGTAACTTTTTAAAATAAGATTTATTTTTTCACTTTACCAAAAAAAAAGTTTACAATTAAGATATTTTTTATTTATAAAATGAGATATGTATTTAGTGGAATTTTGTACGAGGGACGTTGTGGGTAAAGCCGATTTTACCGATTTTTTTATTTCATTTTAAATTAATCTTCATTATAATAATTATTATTTATATATTTTACCATAACTTTGTTTACATATTCCATTAAAAAAAATGATTTAAGACTTTCCTCCATAAAGAGAAGGTTTTCGTTCGTAAAGTCAAATGGATAAGTAGTTTTTTGGTATTGAATTTCTTAACCTTTTATTATGGGGCCATTTTGTTCCGCCGTAATGATTTCAGACCAAAATTCTAGTAGTTTATCCCTACATCAAACTTGATTTTTGTGCACAATTTAAAGTCAATTCCATCGGCAGATTCTTAATAATGATATTTTTAATATTTTGTAAGGTCAGTATTTTGTTCTACCATATTGGATTTTTACCAAAATGTATCCATTCTATCCTCATGTGACCCTTGATTTTTGACCAGTCGGAGGTCAGTCGGATAAGTATTTTTTAGCTCTGCCGGGCAGATAACTTTTACGTTTACAAACTTCCTACTTACCAGTGAATTAATTTTGTAAATTATTTCTATGCATACTAAACACATACACAAAATTCTAAATAACAACACTCACGTTTTACGTCGCTGTAACTCCAGCAATGGCAATACATGTTAAGTAGCCACATAGGCTATGATAAAGACTGCTCTATGAGAGGAGGCGAAATGCAAAAAATATAAGGCGGGACGGGCGAATGAGGCTGGATTTTTATATCATGGTTAGACACGAATTAAATGACAGCGACCGAAAATTATGTTTTTAAAAGACAATTTATTTCGAGAACGTTACAGATATGTTAACTTAACTAAGGTCTTAAATATAATGATCCCTCAGTTTAGGATTTCGATTATATATATAGGTAAAATCTGTTTATTCAGCACTCCTGGAAGTGTGTCGCTACATTGGAGGTAGTTGACATGTAATTCCTCCCTTCGTAGAGGTGAGCCTCGGGATGAAGGCGAACTAGATGACAATCTGTCCCTGGTTGGCCTCAACTGTGTCGGTTGTGGTCGACACTATCTTAGGTGCCTTGAAGAACTTTGTTCATTGAGGAGTAGGTATTTGCTTTGAGGGATGATAATTTTGAATTTTTCGTTAATAGGAACAGGAAGAGGGTATAAGCGATATAATACATAATTTTCAAGTTCAACGATAGGTATCTCTACAATAAAAACTACTTGATTCTTTTTAGAATAACTTTTGATTTCTATTACCTTTTCAAAATTTAAAATATTTTCTAATGTAACTTGAAATGGCAATTTACCTATAGTTAAATGTGGACTTATAAGATTAATTTCATTTAGAAGATCTTTTGGGTTTATTATCGAGCTATGAAATATGTTTAGCTTAGAAAAGGTAATGGCAATTTCAATATTTCCTAATATGTCATAAATATTCTGAAAGGCATTTATGATTTGAGACATACGCATTTGACTTAAGAAATATCCATAAGAGTTGGTATTATTTATTTGAATTTCTTTAATGACCATGTTAGCTTGTTTGATATGTTTTTCTAAAATTTCTTGGTTATGTGATAAATTTTTACTTAGGTTTGCAAAAATATGAGATGACTTCTCGACAATCGTGATTTGTTCTGTTAATAGTGATTTCATTTTGTTTTGGCTGTTAGAGAGGGTTAGAATAGCCTTATCATATTTCTCAGCGTCTTTTTGATCGAGATTTCCTGTAAGGGTTTTTACGATCGTACCTAAGCCAGTAATAAGACCTCTTGTACTGCGGGTCATATATGAGGGGTTAATTTGTTTTATTTGAATTTCTATTTTATATTTAAGGGACATTATAAGATGAGTTAGAAAAGTCAGGCTGATTAGAGGAAACATTTTCGATAGAACGTTTTAGTTGTAAAAAATGTTCTTGCATTGATGAGAATTCTCGGATAATGTCACTTACATCGAAAATTTGTACAAATTACCAATAGTCAGTGAGGTGAATTGTGTGACAGAATGGATGGAATTATTGTAGGCAATGATGGCGTAATACATAAGAAGAATTATATTTTCGGAAGGGTGTTTTTGCCTGAGAATTCTTAAATGTTCAATAAGTGTTGAATAAAGCCTTTCGACGGGGGAGTTCGATTGATGGTGGAGAGAGGTCGTAAAATGAACATTTATTTTATGAGCTTTTAAGAGTTCTTTAACTGTGTCATTTTAAAACTCAATGCCATTGTCCATGGTAATTTTATCTGGAATTCCATAAAATCTGAAATACTGAATTAGGACGTTGGAAATTTCAATCGCAGTTTTCCCTTGGATGGGGATGGCTTGACCTAATTTTGTGAAAGCATCGATAACTGTCAAAAAGTCTTGACTGTCGAATTTAAATATATCTATGTGTATAAGCTGAAATGGTTTCCCTACGGTTTCAGTTAATACAAGGGGTATGTACGGGTTTTTCCTAGAGTATTTTGCGGTTTGGCAGATTTCACAGTCATTAATGTATTTACTTACGTCGATTTTCATGGAAGGCCAATAATAATTAAGATGTTCTAATGTTTCATTAATACCCCGGTGATTACATTTGCCCTCATGTTCATATTTTATTAACATAATTCGTTCGTCCGTTTCTTGAACAGAATTCACTAGTTTAGTGCATTTTATTAATTTAAGGCCCGATCCGTGGAAGTGCTTCAGATAAACATTATTAAAGTCTATGTACATAGAGTCATCATAAAAATAAATATAGCAAGTTTTATTTTCCGTAGTGTAGTTTTTTAGCAAGTCTATTATTAGGGAGACATTTGATTTTGGTATTTTTACTTTTAGTATTTTGATGTGTTCAAATTTTTCGTGAGTTACTTCGAGCTTATTAAACGGATTTTTTGTTATTATAATTTGATTAGGTTTATTGTTTATAATATCGTCAAGTATTGTTATACCGTCATTCAGAACATCTGGGTCACTACAAGAATGCGGTGTTGCCAGACTATCTTCAGGGATTTTTGTTGTAGGAGGTTGTATTTGAATGTCTTGTATGACATTAATTTAGAAACATTAGAATTAGAGATATCGGGATTTTGTGTACTAGTAGAAGGTTGGGGATCTTCACCCTGAAAGGGATTTTCTGCTAGATCGCGCAAAAAGCTAAGTATATCGTTGTTTACATTTCCGGGATTGTTGATGATACTCTCATTTTCAATTGCGTTTATCTGTATTCGGGATAAGGCGTCAGCATTAGTATTTTGAGATCCTTTCTTATAGATTATTTCGTAATCGTATTCTTCTAACTTAAGTCGCCATCTGACTAATTTGCTGTTGGGTTCTTTAAGACTAAAAAGCCAGACGAGTGGCCTGTGATCGCTATAGATTTTAAACCTTGTTCCAAACAGATAAGGGCGAAAATATTTGCATGCCCAGACGATCGCTAACAGTTCTTTTTCAATTGTAGAATATTTGCATTCACTATCGTTTAGAGTTCTGCTTGCATAGGCTACTGGTTTGTCGTGAGGAACATTTCCTTGTGATAAAACGGCTGCTATTGCATAATTGCTTGCATCAGTTGTCAAGATAAATGGCTTATCGAAATCAGGGTACTGGAGTATTGGGGCGTTGGTAAGCAAATGCTTACAGTGTTCAAATGATTTGACGAATTCAGGGGTATGAAGAACTTTTGAATCTTTTTTTAAACACGAAGTCATAGGTTTTGTGATCCTAAGAAGGATTTTATTTCCTTGGGATTTTTCGGAATTGGGAATTTTTGAATTGCAGAAATTTTATCTGGGTTCGGTTTGACACCTTCTGATGTGACGACATGACCAAGATATTGGACTTCTTTTCTAAGAAATTCGCATTTATCTAATTGGACCTTAAGGTTAGATTCACGAAGGCGTGAGAAAACTTGACGAAGTCGGGTTATGTGTTCCTCTAAAGACGTGCTAAAAATTATTATATCATCGAGATAAACCACACAGACTTCGTTCTGCAACCCTCGAAGGATATTGTCCATAAGCCGTTGGAATGTAGACGGGGCATTTTTTAACCCGGAGGGCATCCTGCGGAACTCATAGTGACCAAACTCTGTTGAGAAAGCAGTCTTTTGAACATCATTAGGATCCATCTCGATTTGATGGAATCCATTTGCCAAGTCTAAAGTAGTGAAATATTGACTGCGACCTAACTTATCAAGAATATCAGTGATATTAGGAAGACAGTAACGATCTGCAATTGACCTTTCATTGATTTTTCTATAATCTATAACTACCCTCCATTTTTGCTTTCCAGAAGCATCCATCTTTTTAGGGCCAATACAGATGGGACTGGACCAAGGGGAGACCGAATTTTGGATGATTCCTTGATCTAACATTTTTGAAATTTGTTCCTTTACCTCTTTTTTGTGGTGTACTTCAGGGTAGCGATATGTTTTTGTAAAAAATAGAGGTGTCATTTGTTAAGTTAATTTTGTGTTGAACTTGATTTGTAAAAGTTAGTGGAATTTTGTCGCAATAGAATATGTCTCGAAACTCGAAACAGAGATTCCTGACACTAGCTTTTTCCTCTTTATTGCAGTGGTCTAAACGAATATTTTGTAAATTACTTTTTAGTAAATTATCTTGATCCGATGACGAGATTTCATCCGTTTCCATTTTTTCGCAAAAATTAAGATCGAGAGTATTTAGAATTTCTATTTCGAATGGTTCATTCATCTCAATTTTGACAGGGTTTTCATTGGCATTTGTAATTGTTGTTATCGCATAAAAATTCCTGATGTTAACAAGGGCTTTAGGCATTTCTACGTTTTTACCAAAATTTTTATAATTTAATATTCCTAAACCACTTTCTGTGGTGACAGGAATTTTTACAATTTATTGTACCCTCGGAGGAATGATTATAGAAAAATTCTGAAAATAATGTTTACTATTTTCAATATAATTTTTATTCTCAGTTTGATAAATAATAGGTATTTCTGCATTTTGTGTTGAAAGTTTACAGTTTTTTAAGTCTACTTTAGCATTTAGTTGTTTTAATAAATCGCTGCCTATAAGGTCATCAAATTTTTTTGAAAATTTAAATAAATAGAATTTATGATTTCCTTTAACATTAAAAATAGGAATATTGGCAACCTCGTTATGGTATGTCATTGCATGAGCTGTCTGTATATTAAATACCTAATTAGTAATGCGATTCCTAAAATAAGTATAAGCAAGTGTCGGATTCATTAAACTTCTTGAACTGCCTGTGTCGATTAGAAAATAAGCGTTTAGGTCAGGAATAAAAATGTAGGGCAATTCCGATTTAATGTTATTTAAATAAATTACGTCGGCAGATTGTCGAACTGCACTTCTTGAAAATTTTGTTGATCATTATTTGAATAAGCAGTGTCCACAAAATTGTAATTATGTGTGTCGTTTCCGTCCGATGACATTGGATGTGGATTGTCAGCATCAACGTTTTCGTGATAATTATTAGTTTGATTATTATAAAATGTATCGTAATCATATTGGTAATTGCAACTTTCGGAATATGGATCATTATCGGTTTCGGGGTTAACAAAATTAGGATTTTCGTTATTAGAATTTCTTTGTTGGGCAAAAAGTTCTTGCACTGTATATCTTGGTTTTGGAGTTTGGTTTAAAATCGTATTGCCTGAACTGGTATCCATTGGTTCAATTTGATTACGGCGAACTATCGAGCTTGCTCGGCTCTGATTAAAATTTGGGGGCCTTATTGGAAATTAAGGTCTATTATTAACATTAAAATTTGGGAGATTTGGCCTTGTAAAATTATTGAAAGCCGGCCTAGGAGTAAAATTTGGCGGTGACGTAAATCTGAAAGGGTTAGGGGCAAAGGTGGTTCGTGGTGTAAATTGAGAATTAGGCATAAATCTCGGATGGTTTAAATTGGATACATTGGGTACATAACTAGGTTGAAAATTGGTTGGTGCTGAAATTAATGGGCGTTGTACATTGCTTAGCATATTTGGGTAATTATGGTTGAAACGGGGTATAGGTTTATATGTATTTTGTTGCAAATTGGGGTTTTTACCTTGACTAAAATACACAACATTTTCTTCTTCGACTACATATGATATGGCTTGTTCTATATTATTTGGTTTCCTCAATCCAACAACTAATTGCATTTGACATGGCAATCCGTTAATAAATGTATTTAGTGCAAAATCTTCGTAATGTTGTATTTTAATTTTTCTTTCGGTTTCATCTGTGACTGTAGTATTTAATTTAGAAAATAATAAACATCTAGCATCTTGAACTATCATACCAAATCGTACTGGAGATTCATTTTTTTGACTTTTTAAAGAAATTAAGTCTTGAATTAAACATTCTATACTTCTTTGATCTGAGAAAGCTAGGATAAGTGCATTTTTTATTTCAGCCCAAGTTTTTAAATCGGCATTAGAACAAACCAGATCGGCAGCACGATCTCTTAATTTCATTAAAATTGTATCTATTAAGCATAAATTTATAGGATTATTAAGGTTAGTTGTATCTTGAAAATTATTTAAAAAGTGTCCACAAGTTAAAAATCTATTTAGTTGCCTAGGATTGCCATCAAATGGGGGAATATTTTGAGCTTGGTACCGGAGTAATCCAATATCTTTGGTACTCATGTTGCTAGTATTTGATTCAGAGGTAGATAAATTAGCCAAAGATTGTATTAGTTCCTCAACTGACATTAAAAATTAAAGTTTCACTATATATAGAAAAATATGATTAACGTACTATATATAAATATTAAAAGGATACTTATAAATAAAACCTAATAAATTATTCTTATATCGCTTAGAAAAAAAAGGAAATTAATGGAAAATGGAAAAAATCAAAGTTTTTTACAATAATCCAACTATCAGGATGTCCATTCCCAGCTGTTGAGATTCGTTGTTTCTTATCTTAATGGAATCGATGTGTGTATTCCAGGAACTTAGTTCTAGTCGTTCTCTCAATTGGTCACTGGCTTTTCGGGATGTAGAACCTTGGACGATGCTTGTTCCTTTGACAGTCCTGCTTCCCAATTTTGAAGATTTATTACTTTGGAATCTTCGATTCTTCGTGTTCTAACTGTAAAAACAGATCGAAAACGGCGATTTTTGTCCGGGACCGAAACACGATCCTACCGACTGCGCCAATTAAATGACAGCGACCGAAAATTATGTTTTAAAAAAAACAATTTATTTCGAGAACGTTACAGATATGTTAACTTAACTAAGGTCTTAACTATAATGATCCCTCAGTAGGATTTCGATTATATATATATAGGTAAAATCTGTTTATTCAGCACTCCTGGAAGTGTATCGCTACATTGGAGGTAGTTGGCATGTAATTCACGCGACAGTTAATATTTTCATAACTGTCACGATTCCACATATAGTATATATACTTCTTAGCGTAATTATAAATTATTTCTCTCAGTTTGTTCTTAAAAACAAACTGTGAATAAAAGAAGGGCAACGGACGTCTCAAGGAAAGGCAAGTTTGAGCGGCGTTTTCCAACAATTTGTTACATTAGTAATATAAGTAGTTAATAAGCAAGTTCCCAAATACCATTATAAGGCTCATGCAGAGAGCTTTGGCAATGGTGGAAAAGTGGGCCTTAAGAGGCTCACACTCTTTGGGAAAGACTTGAGATCTTCCGGGTCGGTAAAACATCTGGGTGTCTTTATAGACTCCCGACTGACCTGGAAGAATCTTATTAAAAGGATCACAAAAGGGACCACAGCGTGTCTGTGGGCGTGCAGACGGTCCTTCGGATCAACTTGAGGTCTGAAACCTCGTATGGTGCATTAGCTTTACACGTCAGTGATGCCTTTATTTCAGTCTCAATTACCTCTAAAAGGTTTTGTGTAATTGTTCCTGAGAGAAAGCAATGGAGGAATCCCTCCCCGTCCTTCCTCAAACCGGAGGGCCAAGCAAGGAAAACCTTTCCAGAATAGGTCACGACAAGCGTAACTATATGTGCTGTGATAGTCAAGCCGCGATTAAGGCTCTGTCCTTGAACAGGGTCAATTTGCAAAAAACACTTAAATGAAGGAGAACCCTAGAAAGGCTCGGTGAGACCAGTCGGGTTAGCCTCATTTGGGTTCCTGGCCATCAAGGCATTGGGGGTAATGAGGGGGCGGATCAGCTAGCTCGGGAAGGTAGCAACACTACTTTCACTGGGCCGGAACCTGCTCTTGGAATTGCTCCGTCAGCTGTCAAAGCTAGAATTAAAAATCGCACTAATGACCAATTCCGTGCTGAATGGCACAAGCTACCAGGACTCAGACAGTCTAGGGCCTTCATACCAGGCCCTTATAGCCATTTTGAGTCTAATAGACTTCTAAATCTAAACAGAGGCCCACTTAGAACCATTACCGGGGTTCTAACTGGACACTGGCTGGTAAAATATTACCTGCATAAGATTAGACAACGATCCATACTGCAGGTTTTGTGCTGAGGTAGATGAAAATACCGAGCATCTAGTCTGTCGATGTGACGCTTTAGTCAACGCCAGACTGCTTTGCTTGGGTGACACCTATGTGGAACCCGAGCTTGTGGGACGTTCTCGACCTGAAGGAGTCCTTTCCTTTCTAAAAAGGAATGGGCTCTTGGACTGACACGCCTACTTGGAGATACCACCATGGCCTCCAGTGAGCCTAAGTGCTGCTGCCCTTGTCGGGCTTCCCAACTATGTCTAATATAAATAGTTAAAGAAAATTGATTTTATTTGGTCAGTACAAATTCTAACTAAATAAAATAATCCTCTAATCAGGTCAAAAACCCAAGTCCATAGATCTTCTACCACTATTCATAAATTTAAAATTAATATTTTGCTTCGGTAAAACTTTAAATGATAAATTCAAAAGTATTCAATATCGATTATTAATAAAGTTCCTACTTATGATAAAGTTTAGCTTTATAATTAATTAGGCATACATAATAAAAAGCCCAATCTTAAAGTCTTATATTAAAAGTACCTAAAAATTAGATGGAAATAAGTTTATAGGTTAAATTTAAGGAGATTTACTGAAATATATTTCTGATCTATTTAATTTTGAACACATGAAAACACAGTTTGGCAGACTCTATCCGTGTAGCTCTGGGACTGCTCAATGGTACTTTCTTTGAAATATAGGTATATATGGATCGGATAGAGTTTTTGAAAGATATACAGGGTTTGCCAAAAAACTTAGTTTATATATTTTTTAACAAAATACGTTGCATTTAATTGTATATTCGAAATGTCCACTACAATTTACAACATTTATTAAGAGTTACTTATAAGTTAACAATAATCCTGTAACAAGGTTTAATTTAAAATAGAAAAATCCATGGGATACAACTCATTCGCTTTTTATTAATTAAATTCCCCGGATATTTTTTTCCGGAAAGGATTTATATATAATTCACTTTTAAACATCTTCCCTGTACTTGAAGGTAATAGCGTATATTTTAGTATAAACTTTTCTTAAATTACGTGTATACATATCATTGTTTGCACATGTCCGAATTATAAATTTAGAGGATAATCATCTAATAAACTGTATTAGGTTTACTTATAATTCCAGTAAAAACATTTTTTTAAATATTTTCGATAACACACTTTGAAAAATGAAAGCAGCCTTGGTATTCCTATCTAAAAATAAAGTAGTGTCTAAAAAGCATAATAATTTTTTGTTAAAAAATTACAGAGTTAGGTATAGTTAAACCTATTACAGGTTTATAAATAGCAAAATATTATGTCATTTAATATTAGATATTATTATTAATAATAATGATAAGGTATAAGCAATATAAGAAAAAGGCAAATGTCTAAAATAATATGCCATTTAGGTATAAAAAACTGAAGTGCAGTTTCATAGGGAAATTAATATACATACTTTCTCTTGATATAAGTATATTGGGGGCCTCATTTAAAATGATGAACTCAATAACGAAAACGAGTAAATATGCTACTGATTTTTACGTATTCCGTGTATTTCTAAACAGGCTATCCTTATATTATTAGCTGAACATCCTGTTGCAGATTATGATTTATTTAGATGATTACGTTCACCGTTAATTATTTTCGGTGTCATTCGATCTTCAAAAAAAAAAGAATTTTTATTGAGATTTCTTTCTATTTTAAAACATATGAAAGGCCTCAAATTACGAAATGGAGAATATACCGTCGTGCAAATAATTTAAACATTTAGTTAGTCAAATGTTTTATTTATATAGGAATTAAAAATTTCAGTAAAAATCTTAAATATTTGTATATAAAAGCGTCTTTTATGACTGGTATAATATTCAAGCTAAAAGTATAAAACGACAGACATGCTAAAAAATAAAAATACGTTAAGGCATATTTTATCCCATCCCAATTAAAAATGAAGAAAATTTGAAAGATTTTCAATATCATCAGATTGTATAAAATTTAAAAACTTTTAAAACGAGGTATCATTTGACCCGCTTTCCCATTTGAAATTTTTAAGAGGCAAAGACCTATTTTAAAATATGCCCTTCCCCCTTCTACATAACATACTGGCCTATTCTGGCGATTTCTTGAGAATACCTTGCATTCTAATAAATGGGAATTTCTAAATGACTGTCTTGTAGGTACGTTCATTTGATGTAATTGTACTCTTTATCTAATATTGATATCAAAGAGAAAAGGTGTCTTTCGGGACTAGAATATATAAAATACAACTTTTATCCGTTCAGACTACACCCTCTATGTTTTATGCTTTTTTAAACAGCATTATATAGACAAGCCCGCTATGTGCTCCACCGTGGTTTTGCTTGGGTGACAGCTCTCAATGCATTTACTATAGGCGTTAAACACCTTTCTGTGTTGTTTTGCAGTAATTTCCACTGTTTCAAAATGCATTCCGAGTGACCTCACAACCAATAAATGGCTCGGCCGTTTAATATTATTTGTTGTTAGGTTATACCCTTTTGACTTAACAAAATTGACATAAGATAGAAGGTTTCAACCAATGGGAGTGCTCAAAACTACTTATCCGATTGACTTCAAAAATCACGGGTCACAAGAATGGTTATATTTTTGATAAAAATCAGATAAAGGCGAATAAAATGGCAGCCTCGAAAAAATTTAAAAAATCATTACTTAACAACTACTTATCCCATTCACCCGAAATCTTGCACAAAATCAAGTATTACGTAGAAATCATCTGGTAAAACTTTGGTGCAAATCCAAGTTATCGAAAAAAAAAGCTTAAAAAAAAAATACGTCCCTGTCCCCCTTGCCCTGAGGGGAAACCCCGCTCACTGACGTCACTTGACCTTGAGAGAGGTTCCGCTCACTTACCTTGGGTTTCACCTTGAAAGTTTTGATGGTCATGCAACACCCCTCCTCTTCTTACGTCACTGCCCCCTCACCATGTAAGGGCCCCGCCCACTTGACCTTGGGTCCATTTGACCTTAAAATTTTTTTGAAGGTCGGCATCCCTCCCTCTTATATCCCTGTCACACTCGCCTCGAAGCTTCACCCTCTTGACCTTGGGCCCATTTGACCTTAAGATGTAAGTCACTTGTAAGGGGTGCTTCTTATTAGGTGATGCGTTTGCTATGTATATTAACCTTGAGAATTTTTAAAATTCCAATTGTTTGACTTTGAAATGACTTTAATATCTTTGTTTGGGTGGAGGGTGTTATGACCTTGAGATGTTTTGAAGGTCAATACTTCTTCCTCTTACGTCCCTGTTATAATATAAAAGCAGTGATTTACTATTTTTATGGTGCATATCGTTGAATGCTCGCCTATACCTTATACATTGGAAACCCGTAGTGAATTTTTAACATCGTATGTTTACGATAAACAAGCCAGCAGATCAATACCTAAAATACGTGTTAGGTATTTAATAAAAACGGATTTTTAAATTTTCTTTTACACCCTGTATCTCGGGAACTAAGCATTTGCAGACCTATAAACATTTAATCTTTTTCAATTGTTTTGACTTTCTAAACACATCCTTAGAATATTTCCCTTTCCTCCCGAAACACTCTGTATAATGTATGGAGAATATTTTAATATGTAAAGAAAAAAGAAATATGACTTTCTATTAGGAAAGATTTAAAATAGACTCTCCGAAGAATAGTACACCAGTTCCCACTCAATAATGCGCGAGTGCGGGATTAGCGGTCTGGTGCGAAATACCCTCCCTGTTTCTGCTGCTTTCGTCCGGGGCTTCGAGTCGCTGGAATTCCACCGACAGCCGAATATGTGATGCGAGCTTTTTAAATGATTCGCGGCCCAATTTCTGTACCAAGTTGAGCCGATAGCTATCATACAGAGCGCCTCGTGATGTATCAGACGGTGGTTTCATCACGACTAATACTTGAGGATGCTTAGCGTATTAGTGGCGCGGTGCGTTATAGTACTCCCAAGGAAATTATGCGGTTTTTCGGCACTTTGCGCAACGCGTTTTTTAACTAAACAGTCAAATTTTTCTGATTACTTCGTTAAACTCTTAAGAGCTAGGTCTTATGCTGTGAATTACATTTTCAATTAATTTCAACGCAGAAAAAGGAAGAAACTATATTAAATTGGAGGAAATTGAAATTTCAAAACGTGGAGATTTGGAACAGTGGTTCAGCAATTTAAACGAACTAAATGTAACGCGCGTTTAAATTATTTCAAATTAATTACATTTTTTACTAAATATATATAATTCACATTCAAATATTTAAAATGTATGAAAATACACAAATAATATATTTGAAAGAATTTTTTTTCTTTCAATTAAAACTACATGGAATTCATCTATAAATGAACAAAGAATACGATGATATTATTAGCGTTTCTTTAATTCGATTCCTAAAATACATAAAAAAATTCATTTTTATTATTCTATAATTATTTTAAATATATGACATTTTTTAAAATTCTACAATTTTAAACTTCCTAATTCCTTTTACTCTTAAAATATAACATAGACGACCAAAAGAGGAGAGATGTGGTTGTAATAATAACTGTTTTAAAAATTTCAAAAGCATATACTTTTGTAACTATAAACTTACTACTAAAAAAATTTTTTTATCATTTACTGAAATCTTGCGTTTTGAGTGGTGTATTAAGTATTTTTTTTAGATTCTTGTGAGCTCCCAAAAATCGGTTTTTATAGTACATAGAGTTTAAATTATAAAACTCTAGTTTTGTGTTAGTTATTATGCAAACTACACACAAATGTTGGTTATTTAGAGGGGACACAATTGTTGATGGTTCTTAAATGTTCAAGTACATTTTTGTGATTATTAACAATTGTTTGAAAAATAAACTTCACAAATAAATTGCTGTATTATATGTATGTCTGTTGATGTGTCCTGTTTT
>JAUTXW010002811.1:505000-615000 GCA_030620095.1 Kuschelorhynchus macadamiae
TTAAATGCAATATAAAGATAAACTAGTTAAATTTGGTATGAATTCAAATTGGCGGAACAAAATAAAGAGCATATAAAATGTTTAAAAAAATCAATTCAAAAAAAATTTTACTAAACTTAAATGTGATATACAAATAAACTGGCACGAATTTAACACGACGAAATAAAATGGCGGCTTAAAAAAAATTGGTGTAAGATCTACTTATTCAATTTATCGCCAATTTATGCCCAAAAGTCAAGTGTTATGTAGATAGAAATTCGTGAAATATTGGTACGAATGCGATATGGTAAAACAAAATGGCGCCCAATACGAATATTTGGAAAGACAGTATATGTATATGTGTTACTAAATGACTAGGCGCGGAACTAAATTGGGTCACACATCAGAATTCCTAAGAAATATAAAGATTTACAACGAGGGAAGTTCCGGGTAAAAGAAATTTGCCGATTTTTTTAGTATTGGCTACACAGACACGGGGCAATAAATTTCGTGACATTATTCTTAAATTATTATTTATTTTATTTTTGGAAATTAACAAAAAGTTAATCTGGACTAACCATAACTAACACTCTTGTTAATAGATCATTATTTTTAAAATTGTTGTTTTATTTATCTGCGTTTTCTTCTCGTTAGTGTATTTCGTGCAAAAGCAAAGTTCTATTTCAGCAAGAATATCTGCAGTTAGTCTGTTAACAGGTGGTGTGAGTTGGGACCGCTCTACTTTACCCCTACTAATATACTTCCTCTAATATTATTTTATTTACTTATTCTTTTTTCTTATGTTAAATAAAATAAATTTAAATCTTTAAAAGCTACCCGCGTTTCAATGTTTAATGCTTCTGGAATACCTACGTTACCGGGAGCAGAAATTAATACGTGACTTACTCTTCACTACTAATGCAATTTAATCTAAATTGAGTAAAATTTTATCTTGTTTCACATATTCCACAGCTCTTTTAAAACTTTAACATTTTTTGTCTCACAAACTTTTAACGATTAAATCGTTTAGATGAAGAAATTGTCGTAGAAACTTTTTATAGATTTACTTAATTTCGAAAATTATACTGCGGTATTTCAGTTAATGATCATTTACTTAAGTATTTCGTTTGAAATCCCCACAGTTCTCAGTTCTAATGGCTACTCATTAAGACTTTACAGTTTAGAACGTTTGGCAGTTGCTGTATTATTTCACTTTTTAAATTTTAATTCTCGTATATACCCTAATTGTTTTATATCATTGTTTTTCATTTGACTAGTTTAAAGGCAGTAGTTATTTTTGTGTATGAATGAATCCAAGAATAAACCCATGTCTTTGTCAGCATGTACAAACAATGAGCCTCTAAAAATGTTTTTAGTATGCCTCTTTTTAAATATTTAGTTAACATGTTAGATTTTACATAATCTTTTAATTATTCCTGGAAACTATAAAATCTACTAGCAGTACTGAAAATATGTATGTCCTGGAGCAAACCCCCCTCTAACGTCCGTGTTCCCTTCTCCCTGAGCAGGGGCCCCGCCCATTGACGTCATTTGACCTTAAAGGGGCCCCACCAACTTGACCTTGGGTTTGAGCTTGAATGTTTTGAAGGTCATGCACCCCGCCTTCTTACGCCCCTACCACCTCACTATGTACGCGCTTCGCCCACTTGACCTTGGTTCCCTTTGACCTTAATATTTTTTTTGAAGGTCAACACCCTTTCCTCTTACGTCCCTGTCACACTCACCTCGAAGCCATGCTCTCACCTTGGGCCGATTTGACTTTGAAATGAAATGAGTTTGACCTTGAAATAATTTTGATATCTTTGTATGGATGAGGGGTGTTAAAAAAATGTTTTAAAGGTCAATACCCCTCCCACTTATGACCCTGTTATAAAATAAAAGCAGTGATTTACTATTTTTATAGTGCATATCGCTGAATGTTCGCGTATACCTTATACATTGGGAACCCGTGGTGAATTTTTAACATCGTATTTTTACGATGGATTGCTAGACGTGCGTGTTATTTTTGGTTTGCCTGGAACAAGCCGGCAAATCAATACCCAAAATATGTGTTAGGTACAAAATAAAAACAGCTTTTTTCAATTTTCTTTTACATCCTGTATCTCGGAAACTAAGCATCTGCGGACCTATAAATATTTATTCCTTTTGAATTGTTTTGACCTCCCAAACACATATTTAGAATATTTCCCTCTCCTCCTGAAACACCCTATATAATGTATGGAGAACATTTTAATATCTAATCTAAAAAGTGATATGGCTTTCTCTTAGGAAAGCTTTGAAATAGACTCTCCGAAGAACAATAGTACGGTAATATGAAGCCAATGCCGCTTCCCACTCAATGATGCGCGTGCGCGGGATGAGCTTTAAACCGACTCTCCGAAGAACGACAGTACAGTAATATGAAGCTAACAGCGGTTTGCACTCAATAATGCGCGTGCCCGGGATGAGCGGTCTGGTGCGAAATAACTTGCCTGTTTCTGCTGTCTTCATCCAGGGTTTCGAGTCGGTAGAATTCCACCGACTTCCGAATATGCGGTGCGAACCTGTGGAGCCGATGACTATCCTACACAAGCCTCTTGTGATTTATTAGTGATTTTATCACGACTAATACCTGGCGATGCTTAGCATATTACTGGCGCGGTGCGTTATAGTACCTTCAGGGAAATTTACGCGGTTTTTCCGCACGTTGCACAACGCGTTTTGTATATATATACTTAACGGGCGTATTTTTCTGACTATTTACTTGAAAGAAACGTATTTTTATCATGATTAATAAGAAAGATGTGAGTTAAAGAGCGAATCGACGCATACAATCCCCAAAATTGTATTGTGTACTTCGTTACATCCTTAAGAGTTAGGTATTTTGCTGTGAATTATATTTTCAGTTAATTCCAATGCAGAAAAAGGGAGAAACTGTATTGAATTGGAGGAAACAGATATTTCAAAACGTGGAGATTTGGAGCAATGGTTCAGCAATTTAAACGAAGTAAATGAAACGCGCATTTAAAATATTTCAAATTTTTTTTATATACATTTTTTATATTTAAAAATATATACATATATTAAGATATTTTTTTTTATAATATTTAAAATAAATAAAATAAAAATATGATGTTATTGACATTTCTTTAATTCACTTCCTAAAATACCTAAAACAATCATGAAAATTCAAAGTGTATGACATTTAATTTTAATTCTACAACTATAAACTCCCTACTACTTTTAACTTTTAAAACATGATATAGACGACCCAAAGAGAGGGGAGGTGTGCTTGTAATAATCACCGTTTTAGAAATCTCAAAAACATATACTTCTGTAACTAAAGACTTACTACCAAAAAAATGTATATCATTAATTATAATCTCCCGTTTTCACTGGTCTATCTGCATATAATAAATTATTTTTTTAATTCTTGTGAGCTCCCAAAAATCAGTTTTTAAAGAACATGGAGTTTAAATTATGAAACTGTCGTTATGTGTCAGTTCTTATACTCAAAAAAAATTATACTGTTAACTAATATCCTGCGTTTTGGCTGGTCTATCTGCATATATTAAGTTTTTTTCAAATTTTTGTGAGCTCCCAAAAATCGGTTATGTACATGGAGTTTAAATTATAAAACTGTAGTTTTGTGTCAGTTCTTATACAAACTACACACAAATGTTGGGTATCTAGAGGGTATTTTTTTAAATCAACACGCATTTCACCTTTTGATTGGATGTACTTTTAAATTGAGAAATGGCACATTTTATTATTTTTAATGTGGAAAGGAGCTGCAGAGCATACTGGATAGTTCTTGTTTATCGTTCTTAAATGTTCAAGTACATTTTTGCGAATATTAACAAAAATTGTAAGATAAATAAACATTAAACAAACTGCTATATTGTATGTCTGTCTGTTGATATGTCCCGTTTTTGTGTCTGTCATTTCATATAAAGCTGTGTAGTTTGGCCTTGAGGCGATGTGACGTCATATGACCTTGAGCGCGCATCACGCTTTTTCGATACTTGTCCATGACGTTGAGAGGCCAGGTGTGCTGGGTAGTTTGGCCTTGAGAGGATGTGACGTCATGCGACCTTGAGTGTTAGCTATTAAAACCAAGGCTGACGCCATTCAAAGCTAAAAAGAGGTACACTGTTTGTGCGGTCACTAAAGATGACACGGTTTGGCAAAGCTTTTCATGCAACATTGTACGACAAAACGCATGATAAAACATTTCAAACTTTTTTACCAAAGCGTGTTGTCGAAACCATTTCTGAAGACGTTATCGAAATTATAAATAAGTCGGGTGGGATGTATACTTTAACTTATTTGGGGCAGAGCTTGCGAGTAATCTCAGGCACTAATACTAGTAGATCAATATTTAAATTTGGGTGTTTAGAATAAGCAAAATTTAGAGATACTTACTTATTTGGTATTATTTTCATCTTTTAATTTTGGTGCTTAATAGAATAAACAAAATTTAGAAATATTTACTTAATTTGGTATTATTTTCGTCTTTTAATTTGGGTTCTTAATTGGGTGTTTGGGTTAATTAACAATTTGGTAATTATTTTACAAATCAGAATACACAGACATTTTAATAATTAGTGTTTGAAAGATGTGTGACAGCAATAGTACCATCACACCAAGTGAAGACCTTGATTCTCACATTATGTGTTTGTCGCATAAGTTAAGAAATGCGGCACAAGAGATATTACATTTTGCAACCTATGATGGGTCGGCGGTTGAATCAACAGTCAGTCAATATAGAAAGTACATGAAAGATGTAATTAATTTCATGTCAGGCGCTCATTTGTGTGAAAGATACCTGTATGGTTCCATCAACTTAGACGAGTTTTGCGTGGAAATGATCGACGAAGGTCTCCAAAGCTATGTTGTCGAAAATTTACCCAAGGAATTGTTATCAAAGTATGGTTTGGTCTCAGCGGAAAACATCAATGAAGTCGTGAAAAATGGTGCAGATATTTTGGACCGTGTAGACAATACCGCAGATGATACTGAAGAATGGGAGAAAATGGATGTTGACGATATAGAGAATGAAAACTGTGAAAAACAAATAGGAATGTAAACAATTATATGTATCATGCAAAAATAATTTTGTAAATAAATAATCATTTTATTAATGTATTTGTGTTATTTGTTTATTAGAAAATAAGCTGCTATTTCAGATATATGGTAAATGTTTATACTATTCAAATATAAAATTGATTTGTAGCATTTAAATAGCCGCCATCGAACCTAACACCATAATTTAATCTGGAAAAATGCACCTTTATTTTAGATCATAACATATGTTATTAGATTGTGACATAAGAAGTTAAAAATTCAATTAGCAAATATATCACCATATGTATAATCCGAATTCTTCAAGGAGGTACAGTCGTAACTTTTACCCTAGTTAAGTAAACGTGCCGTGGACAGGCCAACATATTATGCAAAACAACCTTCTTAACAGGCAAAAAACAGGCAACGGTAGATTGACAAGCATCGTCTTTCAAAGATTGAAATCTCAAGAACATTCCTATGGTCGAGCTCTGCATGTATTCGTTGCAAAACTGCTACTAAATAGAAGGTTAAAAGTCGTTACAAGTTGACTTAAGTGCTCCTAATTATGTATATATGTTTAACTAAAACGCGTCTGAATTGTTAGAAATCGTTAGAGATTAGGTCTAGCCAAACGAATTGATGAAATATACATAATTTATTTGCTTTAAACTATAAATAATTTAATTTTAAACAATAACCGCCAATGTTGCATTGCACGACTAAACTTTGATATAGGAAAAATTGTATCTCATTTACTAATAGGAGATTGGAATCATTTTAAGTTAGCTTAAACATTTAATACATTTTGCTATAAAGCAAAGATGTTAGTAAAGGTAACTTGATAGATGAGGGATATAATTAATTGGTTCAAGACATATTATGATAAAAAGTCGTGTATCAGGAATTGCGAAGAGTTTTAAAGCAATCGGGTAAGTAGTTTTTAGCTATGCCTGAACAAACATACAGACCGACAAACATACGGACGGAATTGAGAAAACAGGTTTTTGTTGATATCTAGGGACACTAAAACGTGAAGATCTTTAAAATCCTGGAAGGGTGACTTTTCAATATTACAAACGTTTTATTTAGCCCCCATTTTGTACTGCCATTCATATCAAAATTTTACCATCTCTATATCACACTTAATTTTTGCACAAAAATTGAAATCAATCTAATAAGTAGTTTTTTCAGTCTGATTTTTTTCGTATAAAGATTTTATCAGGCCATTCCTACGTAATACTTGATTCTTGTGCAACATTTGAAGTAAATTGGATCACTAGCTGTTTAGTAATAATTTTTTTAACAATTAACTAGGCCGCCATATTGAATTTTTACCAATTTATCCCCATATGATCCTTAATTTCTGACCAAAATTTGAAGTCAATCAGATAAGTAGTCTTTTAGCTATAGGCAGACAGAGCGACAGAGAGACCGACAGACAGACCAACGAAATTCAGAAAACATATTTTTTGGCATTCAGAGACTCTGAAAGGTAAAGTTCTGAAAAAATGTCAAAGGGAGATTTTTATACAACTACGATACTTTCCTCTTACAAATGTATCTCTGTATCAGACTAATTCTTGTGCAATATTTAAAGTCATTGGCGTAACAAAAATTATACGCTGATATTTTTAAACGCCATTTTGTTTTCATTTTTAATGTGTACTACAATTTTACCAGTTTATCTCTTTATCACACTTAATTCTTACATAAAATTTAAGTCAAGTAAATAAGTAGTTTTTCAGACTATTTTTTTGTTTCTTTAGGTCGCCATTTTGTTTCGCCATCTTGGACCGAAATGATATCACTTCATTCCTAGGTAACCTTAAATTTTTGTGCAAAATATTAGATAAATTGAATGATTAGTTTTTAAGTAATAATTTTCGTAACATTTCGCAAGGCCGCCATTTTGTTCCGCGATATTGAATTTTTACCAAAATGTTACCAGATCATCTCCATATGAGTCAAACGGATATATAAGTAATCTTATCGTTATGCCACGAACAGACCGACATCTAGGAGGTCTGAAACGTGGAGTCCTGAAAAAATCTCGGAGGGTAATTTTTTTACGATTTCTCGTACAGTACGTACAAAAGATTGATTATTTTGTATTGGCCTTCTTTACAGACACATACGTTCCCATCGTACAAGAAAACATTAGAATTGTAAAAAATAGTTGAATTTTCAAAATTTTTATTAGATTGCCCTATAGTTAAGGTCACATGGTGCCAATGGTCTATGGCTTAACATAACTCATGATGCCAAAAGAAGTAATTATTTTTTCCATCTCTATTTGCTTTTATCTTCATTTTTATTTAAAGTGCTTCAAATGTCTTCAAATCCAAACTAGCTACTTTAAATACAAGAATATAAAAACATAAAATCTGCCACATAAGGAAATTATAAATTTTCTTCCAAAAACGACACTGTATATTCATAAACTGTTTTTAATTATAAGCCTTAACCTAACGAATTGCCCCTGTAATAAATAAAATCAATTTGGGCACCCTGTATAATATGTATTGATACTTACTTTTTAGTGGTAATATTAAGAATTAACTTGGTTATTACAGTATGCGTGTTATATTATACTCCCAAATGAGAAACTTTTCTATTATTAATATTCCAACAAAAAGTTATTTTACTTATATCCCTGAATTTCCCTATTAACAACTAGTCTAACACATATTTTAAAATGTGAGAAAAATAAAATTGCAATAAAAAAAATATATAAACAACGAGTATATCATACATTTTAGTCTTTGATTTTAAATTATTTAATAATATGAAAAAAAGCTCATATTTATTCATTTTATAGATACACAAAAGAGAAATTTGGTAAAAATGGAATATGGCTACAAAGTAAAATATTTATGAAACACGTATCAAAAAAATATTTATCCCTTTTAAATTAATTTCAAATTTTGAACAAAAATCAAGGTAAATACATGAGCAAATGTGACCTTGGTACAAAATGGCTTACAAAATTCCTCATCCAGATGACCTCAAATTTTCCTCTTAAATCATGTCCGATATAGAAATGAAAGTTCTTCGTGGAACTTCAATATGGGGCAAAAAAGGCCGGCATAATAAAATGTTTCCAAATCAGTATCAGAATATTTCTGCATTTGAGACTTTCCTTTCACCAAAGAATTATTTTATTTTACATTTAAAAATTAAAATGATCAGGCAATAAAATAATGGTAAAAAGAAAATCAAAATACTAAACCAAGAAAAGTGAAACATGGCAATTTATATTCTAATATGCACCTATACATATTGTGGTATATTTCATTTTCGTTGGGAACAAGAAAGATTTATGCATGACGATGAGCTTGTAAATTTACCACCCTTTTATGTCAAACACATTTATGTTAAGGGGGAACTGCACGCAGTATTATGGATCATTTGCAAGCCTTCCGCCGCTGCAATAGTATGTTAAAACTATGAGAGATATGTATTAGCTTCAATGTGATTTCAATAGGGAAATATGTATAGTTGGGCGCTAAATGCGATTTTTTTTGAAAAAATCTAATCTAGAATTATAAAATAGAAGTAGATTTGTCCATTTTCGACCATTTTTCGACCACTTTTTGACGCAAATGCCGTCGGATATAATTTTTTTTCCACAAAATGGCTCTTTACCGCCTTGCATTGATCCTTTGTCTACGTAACTGCAAAATTTGAAATGGTAAATCGTACTCATGTTTTTGTATTTCTGCAGCACGTAAATTATTTTGAACATAGTGAATTGTCCCATGCGCCCTACAATAACGCCTACGAACTCAATATCTCAAAATTTTCATTCTTTCTTTCTATAAAAATGCTTGTTCAACCAAATAGAATAAAGAAACTTAGAAAAAGGAGAGTTAGGGGCAGTATTTTTAATACATTATTACTGTCTGTAAATATCTAACAGTCTTCGTCGAACAGATGTCATACATTTTTAGATTGTATTTTCATCAGAGTTTAGAACGTATATCTTTTTTCAGGTCGATACCTGCAACAGATGTAGGTGAAGAAGATATAGACAAAGATAAAGAAATCTAAACATGTTAAAGAAAGACGAAACTAAATACTTAAAAAAAAGTTGAAAAGTATGTTAAAGTTTATACAGCATTTTTAAAAATAATGAAAATATATTAAAACTACATGTCTATAGAAAGTTAAAATAAATCACAATTTAATTCGTTTTTTGTTACAAATAAATACTGTTGCGCGTCTAAAGCAATCCTAGGCAGATTAGCCTCCATTTAAAAACATACAATTTCCTAAATTATCTTTATATTAATCTATACTTTTTACGCTACGAAAAAGCTAAAAATTTAAAATACAGGGTGACTATGTATATTTTGACACATTTTGATCTCAAATATCTAGGAAATAAAAAAAAACTAGAAAGGTGTGGTTTTCACTGAATAATTTCGTTTTTCCGAAAGTTTCTTTTAATATATGTCCTTTTATTTTGACAATTGGAAGAACCAAAAAATGGCCTATTTTCAGATATAAGGCAACTATGTTATCTTACATGGAACACCCTGTATATATTCGTCCAAAATCATAAAGCCTGTTTTGACCCCTTTTCAAAAATGTAATACAAGTTATAGTTACTTCATGGGAAAAAAGATGGTGTGTTTAATTTTATTTTTTGAATAGTTTGCTTTGAAAACAAATTTATGTAAGCATGTATTATACTGTTATTAAACGTCAGTGTCAGTCTTTACAAATCATTAACATTAATGTTTTCTTTAAATAAAAAAGCCAAATGTTTAATAATGTTTGACGATACTAAGTCACAAAAAGAAACACAAAGATGATTTAGAAATATGTTTCAAAAGGATCCACCCACTCAATTCGATTAAATTTTGGTAAAGAAACTTTTGAACTACATGGCCCTTAAAGCGCAGAAAAAACACCAGTAAAGAAAATTTATTAAACAGAACACTGCAACTTCTAGAAACGCAGGCAACACCAAGTAAAATTGCTAGCTTTACAGCAAAACCCAAATCAACGGTAAAGACAATCATGAGAAAACATCTAAAACTTTCCCAAAATAGTATAATTGTGTCAAACTATAAAAAAATAATAAGGAATAACGGAAATTTTAAGGAAACATTAATAATACCTGACGTCTCATCTAAATAAGAAAGTGAATAAACACAACTGCAGAATATGTGGGTCAGAAAATCCCCGAATGTTTTCAAGAATTTGCAAGGAGATTCGCCCAAGGTAACAGTTTGGTGTTGAATCTATAAACACAAAATATAATATATATATATGTTGGGATTCTTCTTCTACCCTCGACTTCAGCAGAAAAATATACTTAATACCACCTATTTTCAACAAGATTTTGGGAATCGATGGAATGGTAGAGAAGGCTCTATACCATGGCCTTCTCGCTCTTTGGACTTGATCGTTCCAGATTTTTTCTTTAGAAGTACGTAAAGTACCACGTTTATAATCCGCTGCCATTAATATTGAACCAAATGAAATTAAATATTCAAAATGTAATAGAAAATATACTCGAAGATTTTTTGATACTCAATTTCAACAAATTGATTAATAAATTAAATAAATGTATTAAAGGTGATAGAACACACTCCTAATAATAATGCAATAAACATTTTTTTTTAAATTTTTATGTTTTTTATCGAAATGTAGCATTAATTTCGAAGATCAATAAACCTCTACTTTTAAACATAACCATAACTTGTATTACATTTTTGAAAAGGAGGCAGAGCAAGTTTTCTGATTTTCAAAAAATATACAGGGTTTTCTATTTAAGATAACAAAGTTGCCTTATACTTAAAATTCGGCCATTTTGTTTGAAAATGATTATTATTTAATAAAAACCTCACCTCGTTAGCTTTATTTTTTTCCAGATAGTTAAGATCAAAACATGTCAAAATATAGATAGCCACCCAGCAGTGATGGACAAATACACGGTATATTGAAATTTGGGTAAATATCATATACCCGGTATATACTGAAGGATACTGACGCTAATCTACTTAAAATTATTTACATGTTAAGATGTGGAAGGGTATCTCTCCCCACTTATTACTTAATACTTATATTTTTTAGCCTGAATTCGCTTTTTATCGTCCAACGCGGCCATGTTGATTCTGGGCGATTATATGCAAAAAGACAAAAGTGTAAATAAAAAGTTAAATATTTTTGAAAATATGTTAAATTATATAGAATAAAAAGTATGAATTAGGGTAAATAGTTTATGAATAAAAAAGAGTAATAAAAATCAAAATAATGGTTTTTTAATATGTGGATTCTGATTTTTCGATTTACTTGTGGAATATATCTTTTCCAACGCTGCCTTTCTTTCTCGAGATCCTCGTACCAATGAGATGTTTTATTTAAAGCAGAAAAAGTGAGAAAGTATTTGATAAATTTTGATAATATTTAAGCCTCTGCAAAAGCAAATAGAAATATAGTTTTTATGAAATGCATTTTCTTTTGATTTGTGCTTAGAGGCTGGATTTCGTGGAGGTTGCTTAGGAACCGCATAGTAAATACGCGGTATATACCAGGTATATATGTAGAATATTTCGCAATAGGTATATACTCCACACCTTGTAGGTATATGGCAGGTTATACCCAAATTTTATTTACCTACCCGTTGGGTATTTACCCAGTGCCCATCACTGCCACCCAGTTCTTTAAAGGAAACAGGCAGTTTCCTATTTTACTTCGTGCACCTTGCCAAAAAGATCCTAAGCTAAAATACACGTTTGAGATAACTAAAGTTACCATTAACACTCTGCGCAAGTGACTAATAACCAATCGTTTAACGCTTAAACTACCATTGGTTTGTGTACATGATGAATTAGCATTCCAACTTTACAAAGTCATTAATATTCAACGTATTCCAAAAGCCGAATTTTTATCATAAGCGTAACATTCGTTAGACGTTTAACGGGTCGAGAGAAATAATTGCACTAACCGATGATTAATTCGGTATCTTGTTACGTTCGTAAGAACTTTAATGATCCAACATCAATTGTTTTTGATAAAAGTGAGACGTTTAATAAATAAAATGGGACTATTGCACCATTAGTTAGACACTGCTAAAGTAGGTAATTGAAAATTTCAAGAATTTGAAAAGATTTAATTGGAATACTGGAAGAGCAAAAACAGGATTCAGGTATTTACTATAATAACTTCCTTTGATAATTAATAATCTCTAAATATAATAAGGCAATTATTATTCCATAAAAGTAATTTAATGCCCAAATATTAGTCAGTAAAATCTTGTTGAAAATAGGTGGTATTAAGTATATTTTTCTGCTGAAGTCGAGGGTAGAAGAAGAATCCCAACATATATATATATTATATTTTGTGTTTATAGATTCAACACCAAACTGTTACCTTGGGCGAATCTCCTTGCAAATTCTTGAAAACATTCGGGGATTTTCTGACCCACATATTCTGCAGTTGTGTTTATTCACTTTCTTATTTAGATGAGACGTCAGGTATTATTAATGTTTCCTTAAAATTTCCGTTATTCCTTATTATTTTTTTATAGTTTGACACAATTATACTATTTTGGGAAAGTTTTAGATGTTTTCTCATGATTGTCTTTACCGTTGATTTGGGTTTTGCTGTAAAGCTAGCAATTTTACTTGGTGTTGCCTGCGTTTCTAGAAGTTGCAGTGTTCTGTTTAATAAATTTTCTTTACTGGTGTTTTTTTCTGCGCTTTAAGGGCCATGTAGTTCAAAAGTTTCTTTACCAAAATTTAATCGAATTGAGTGGGTGGATCCTTTTGAAACATATTTCTAAATCATCTTTGTGTTTCTTTTTGTGACTTAGTATCGTCAAACATTATTAAACATTTGGCTTTTTTATTTAAAGAAAACATTAATGTTAATGATTTGTAAAGACTGACACTGACGTTTAATAACAGTATAATACATGCTTACATAAATTTGTTTTCAAAGCAAACTATTCAAAAAATAAAATTAAACACACCATCTTTTTTCCCATGAAGTAACTATAACTTGTATTACATTTTTGAAAAGGGGTCAAAACAGGCTTTATGATTTTGGACGAAATATACAGGGTGTTCCATGTAAGATAACATAGTTGCCTTATATCTGAAAATAGGCCATTTTTTGGTTCTTCCAATTGTCAAAATAAAAGGACATATATTAAAAGAAACTTTCGGAAAAACGAAATTATTCAGTGAAAACCACACCTTTCTAGTTTTTTTTTATTTCCTAGATATTTGAGATCAAAATGTGTCAAAATATACATAGTCACCCTGTATTTTAAATTTTTAGCTTTTTCGTAGCGTAAAAAGTATAGATTAATATAAAGATAATTTAGGAAATTGTATGTTTTTAAATGGAGGCTAATCTGCCTAGGATTGCTTTAGACGCGCAACAGTATTTATTTGTAACAAAAAACGAATTAAATTGTGATTTATTTTAACTTTCTATAGACATGTAGTTTTAATATATTTTCATTATTTTTAAAAATGCTGTATAAACTTTAACATACTTTTCAACTTTTTTTTAAGTATTTAGTTTCGTCTTTCTTTAACATGTTTAGATTTCTTTATCTTTGTCTATATCTTCTTCACCTACATCTGTTGCAGGTATCGACCTGAAAAAAGATATACGTTCTAAACTCTGATGAAAATACAATCTAAAAATGTATGACATCTGTTCGACGAAGACTGTTAGATATTTACAGACAGTAATAATGTATTAAAAATACTGCCCCTAACTCTCCTTTTTCTAAGTTTCTTTATTCTATTTGGTTGAACAAGCATTTTTATAGAAAGAAAGAATGAAAATTTTGAGATATTGAGTTCGTAGGCGTTATTGTAGGGCGCATGGGACAATTCACTATGTTCAAAATAATTTACGTGCTGCATAAATACAAAAACATGAGTACGATTTACCATTTCAAATTTTGCAGTTACGTAGACAAAGGATCAATGCAAGGCGGTAAAGAGCCATTTTGTGGAAAAAAAATTATATCCGACGGCATTTGCGTCAAAAAGTGGTCGAAAAATGGTCGAAAATGGACAAATCTACTTCTATTTTATAATTCTAGATTAGATTTTTTCAAAAAAAATCGCATTTAGCGCCCAACTATACATATTTCCCTATTGAAATCACATTGAAGCTAATACATATCTCTCATAGTTTTAACATACTATTGCAGCGGCGGAAGGCTTGCAAATGATCCATAATACTGCGTGCAGTTCCCCCTTAACATAAATGTGTTTGACATAAAAGGGTGGTAAATTTACAAGCTCATCGTCATGCATAAATCTTTCTTGTTCCCAACGAAAATGAAATATAACACAATATGTATAGGTGCATATTAGAATATAAATTGCCATGTTTCACTTTTCTTGGTTTAGTATTTTGATTTTCTTTTTACCATTATTTTATTGCCTGATCATTTTAATTTTTAAATGTAAAATAAAATAATTCTTTGGTGAAAGGAAAGTCTCAAATGCAGAAATATTCTGATACTGATTTGGAAACATTTTATTATGCCGGCCTTTTTTGCCCCATATTGAAGTTCCACGAAGAACTTTCATTTCTATATCGGACATGATTTAAGAGGAAAATTTGAGGTCATCTGGATGAGGAATTTTGTAAGCCATTTTGTACCAAGGTCACATTTGCTCATGTATTTACCTTGATTTTTGTTCAAAATTTGAAATTAATTTAAAAGGGATAAATATTTTTTTGATACGTGTTTCATAAATATTTTACTTTGTAGCCATATTCCATTTTTACCAAATTTCTCTTTTGTGTATCTATAAAATGAATAAATATGAGCTATTTTTCATATTATGAAATAATTTAAAATCAAAGACTAAAATGTATGATATCCTCGTTGTTTATATATTTTTTTATTGCAATTTTATTTTTCTCACATTTTAAAATATGTGTTAGACTAGTTGTTAATAGGGAAATTCAGGGATATAAGTAAAATAACTTTTTGTTGGAATATTAATAATAGAAAAGTTTCTCATTTGGGAGTATAATATAACACGCATACTGTAATAACCAAGTTAATTCTTAATATTACCACTAAAAAGTAAGTATCAATACATATTATACAGGGTGCCCAAATTGATTTTATTTATTACAGGGGCAATTCGTTAGGTTAAGGCTTATAATTAAAAACAGTTTATGAATATACAGTGTGGTTTTTGGAAGAAAATTTATAATTTCCTAATGTGGCAGATTTTATGTTTTTATATTCTTGTATTTAAAGTAGCTAGTTTGGAGTTCTGAACAATATCGACATTTGAAGCACTTTAAATAAAAATGAAGATAAAAGCAAATAGAGATGGAAAAAATAATTACTTCTTTAGGCATCATGAGTTATGTTAAGCCATAGACCATTGGCACCATGTGACCTTAACTATAGGGCAATCTAATAAAAATTTTGAAAATTCAACTATTTTTTACAATTCTAATGTTTTCTTGTACGATGGGAACGTATGTGTCTGTAAAGAAGGCCAATACAAAATAATCAATCTTTTGTACGTACTGTACGAGAAATCGTAAAAAAATTACCCTCCGAGATTTTTTCAGGACTCCACGTTTCAGACCTCCTAGATGTCGGTCTGTTCGTGGCATAACGATAAGATTACTTATATATCCGTTTGACTCATATGGAGATGATCTGGTAACATTTTGGTAAAAATTCAATATCGCGGAACAAAATGGCGGCCTTGCGAAATGTTAAGAAAATTATTACTTAAAAACTAATCATTCAATTTATCTAATATTTTGCACAAAAATTTAAGGTTACCTAGGAATGAAGTGATATCATTTCGGTCCAAGATGGCGAAACAAAATGGCGACCTAAAGAAACAAAAAAATAGTCTGAAAAACTACTTATTTACTTGACTTAAATTTTATGTAAGAATTAAGTGTGATAAAGAGATAAACTGGTAAAATTGTAGTACACATTAAAAATGACGAAACAAAATGGCGTTTAAAAATATCAGCGTATAATTTTTGTTACGCCAATGACTTTAAATATTGCACAAGAATTAGTCTGATACAGAGATACATTTGTAAGAGGAAAGTATCGTAGTTGTATAAAAATCTCCCTTTGACATTTTTTCAGAACTTTACCTTTCAGAGTCTCTGAATGCCAAAAAATATGTTTTCTGAATTTCGTTGGTCTGTCTGTCGGTCTCTCTGTCGCTCTGTCTGCCTATAGCTAAAAGACTACTTATCTGATTGACTTCAAATTTTGGTCAGAAATTAAGGATCATATGGGGATAAATTGGTAAAAATTCAATATGGCGGCCTAGTTAATTGTTAAAAAAATTATTACTAAACAGCTAGTGATCCAATTTACTTCAAATGTTGCACAAGAATCAAGTATTACGTAGGAATGGCCTGATAAAATCTTTATACGAAAAAAATCAGACTGAAAAAACTACTTATTAGATTGATTTCAATTTTTGTGCAAAAATTAAGTGTGATATAGAGATGGTAAAATTTTGATATGAATGGCACTACAAAATGGGGGCTAAATAAAACGTTTGTAATATTGAAAAGTCACCCTTCCAGGATTTTAAAGATCTTCACGTTTTAGTGTCCCTAGATATCAACAAAAACCTGTTTTCTCAATTCCGTCCGTATGTTTGTCGGTCTGTATGTTTGTTCAGGCATAGCTAAAAACTACTTACCCGATTGCTTTAAAACTCTTCGCAATTCCTGATACACGACTTTTTATCATAATATGTCTTGAACCAATTAATTATATCCCTCATCTATCAAGTTACCTTTACTAACATCTATGCTTTATAGCAAAATGTATTAAATGTTTAAGCTAACTTAAAATGATTCCAATCTCCTATTAGTAAATGAGATACAATTTTTCCTATATCAAAGTTTAGTCGTGCAATGCAACATTGGCGGTTATTGTTTAAAATTAAATTATTTATAGTTTAGAGCAAATAAATTATGTATATTTCATCAATTCGTTTGGCTAGACCTAATCTCTAACGATTTCTAACAATTCAGACGCATTTTATTTAAACATATATACATAATTAGGAGCACTTAAGTCAACTTGTAACGACTTTTAACCTTCTATTTAGTAGCAGTTTTGCAACGAATACATGCAGAGCTCGACCATAGGAATGTTCTTGAGATTTCAATCTTTGAAAGACGATGCTTGTCAATCTACCGTTGCCTGTTTTTTGCGTGTTAAGAAGGTTGTTTTGCATAATATGTTGGTCTGTCCACGGCACGTTTACTTAACTAGGGTAAAAGTTACGACTGTACCTCCTTGAAGAATTCGGATTATACATATGGTGATATATTTGCTAATTGAATTTTTAACTTCTTATGTCACAATCTAATAACATATGTTATGATCTAAAATAAAGGTGCATTTTTCCAGATTAAATTATGGTGTTAGGTTCGATGGCGGTTATTTAAATGCTACAAATCCAAATACTACACCTAGTGAATACTTTTTTTTTGTTTGAAAGATCAAATTTAAGAATAGAAAAAGGTGAAAATGTATGCATTAAATTAAATTCGCCGACGCAAAGGACTGTGCAGCAAGTAAAAGTATGTTTGCATTCCTAACCATGTATCGGAGGAAAAAAAAACATTTTCTGTTAGTTATTCCTTATTTAGTGTTCTGTCTCGGAATTGGATTGTTAATATTCATTTCCTTTTAGAGCTTCAAGCAACGTCTCGGTTTTTGACGACAAAAATCTTGATGACATGAATGACAAAAGCTACTGAAGTAATAACCGCATGCTTGCTTTCGCGATTGTATTATTGCTGGATGGTGATAAGGATTTGATTTACGCACATACTAGTGTGTGTACATATATAAAGGAAATAATTGCAGTGGATTAAATTTTAACGGACAATTTTATATTTGAATAGTATAAACATTTACCATATATCTGAAATAGCAGCTTACAAAATTATTTTTGCATGATACATATAATTGTTTACATCCCTATTTGTTTTTCACAGTTTTCATTCTCTATATCGTCAACATCCATTTTCTCCCATTCTTCAGTATCATCTGCGGTATTGTCTACACGGTCCAAAATATCTGCACCATTTTTCACGACTTCATTGATGTTTTCCGCTGAGACCAAACCATACTTTGATAACAATTCCTTGGGTAAATTTGGTATTTCGACAACATAGCTTTGGAGACCTTCGTCGATCATTTCCACGCAAAACTCGTCTAAGTTGATGGAACCATACAGGTATCTTTCACACAAATGAGCGCCTGACATGAAATTAATTACATCTTTCATGTACTTTCTATATTGACTGACTGTTGATTCAACCGCCGACCCATCATAGGTTGCAAAATGTAATATCTCTTGTGCCGCATTTCTTAACTTATGCGACAAACACATAATGTGAAAATCAAGGTCTTCACTTGGTGTGATGGTACTATTGCTGTCACACATCTTTCAAACACTAATTATTAAAATATCTGTGTATTCTGATTTGTAAAATAATTACCAAATTGTTAATTAACCCAAACACCCAATTAAGAACCCAAATTAAAAGACGAAAATAATACCAAATTAAGTAAATATTTCTAAATTTTGTTTATTCTATTAAGCACCAAAATTAAAAGATGAAAATAATACCAAATAAGTAAATATCTCTAAATTTTGCTTATTCTAAACACCCAAATTTAAATATTGATCTACTAGTATTAGTGCCTGAGATTACTCGCAAGCTCTGCCCCAAATAAGTTAAAGTATACATCCCACCCGACTTATTTATAATTTCGATAACGTCTTCAGAAATGGTTTCGACAACACGCTTTGGTAAAAAAGTTTGAAATGTTTTATCATGCGTTTTGTCGTACAATGTTGCATGAAAAGCTTTGCCAAACCGTGTCATCTTTAAAGCAATATTTTGAACTATAAAAACTTTCCCAATTGTTAATGATGAAAATTTTCTTTGTTCAACAAAATCTATATCCTTATTAAGCATTTCGTTAATTTCACCCAAGTTTAATTTTGCACTCATTGTTGAAAAAATGTAAAAGATTTAATATAAAAACACAGTATTACCGTAAATTTAAAAAATTGAATCAGAATACACCACACAATAACTTTTTAATGATGAAATCACTTGTGACCGCACAAACAGTGTACCTCTTTTTAGCTTTGAATGGCGTCAGCCTTGGTTTTAATAGCTAACACTCAAGGTCGCATGACGTCACATCCTCTCAAGGCCAAACTACCCAGCACACCTGGCCTCTCAACGTCATGGACAAGTATCGAAAAAGCGTGATGCGCGCTCAAGGTCATATGACGTCACATCGCCTCAAGGCCAAACTACACAGCTTTATATGAAATGGTTTGCATGGTCATATGATGATGTCACATCGCTTCAAGGACAAATATTGAAAACGTGGTATGCGCAATTCCCCAAGGTCGTGGGGCGGGGTTTAATCTCATGGTCATTGGGGCGGGGTTTAATCTCATGGTCATGGGGCGGAGCTTAATCTCAAGTTCAGGTGTGTGCTCAAGAAAAAGCGTGATGCGCGCTCAAGGTCATATGACGTCACATCGCCTCAAGGCCAAACTACACAGCACACCTGGGCTCTCAAGGTCAGGAGTAGTGGTGGGGGGTGAATTAGTTCCCGTATTTGATATCTACTTGTGTGTATGAGTATTTGTGTGTCTGTCTGATCGTTTGTCTGTGTATTTGAATGTAGATGAAAAAGAGGGTTTAAAACACGGAACTTTTATTTTATGTTTTTTAGTTCTTACACTAGCATTAAAATTGTTATTTTTATTATTCACCGATCTCAGATCACATCAGCTCTAAGTTTTTACCCGACTGTTAAACTTGTTATCGTTCGTGCTCTTAGCACTTTTGAATATAAATATGAATCAACAGACTAGACAATACATTTGACCTGTTAAGCATGAGGTACAAAGGGTTTCCGGGAGCAATTCTAGATCGATATTTAAGCTTGGAGTGTTTAGAATAAAAAATATATTATATATACTATCTATAAATCAGAATACACACGCTTCCTTTTCTAAAGATGTGTGATAATGAAATCACGATATATGAAAATGTTTCATTTGATATGATAATGTCAAGTAAATTAAGTAGACCCAAGATAGGTATACTACTTTTTCCAATATATGATGGGTCGGATGTTGACTCAACTATATAGAAAGTACAAGAAAAATACTCTCAATTTTATAGCTAGAGCACATTTGCGTAAAATATTTGTATGGTTCCGATTTTTGGTGCTGATGGTTAACGAAGATCTTCAAAGTTACATCTAAGTTTCACTTTTTGAGTTTTTTGTCTTTTGAATGATTCGGTCTCATGGCAAAATCTGTTATAGCTTGCAAGAAAATAGAAAATTAGAAAATGCTGCTGAAGACATAGACGTGAAAGAGAAGACCTTCCATATTTTTCGAATATTTCTTTATTTTTTAAAATAAATACAAATTATGCACATGAGATTTGTAGAAGAACAAAAATGAGTCTTTTTTATTATATTTCCGTTGGTATTCGTATTTTTAATTATGTTTTGATCGAAATTCATCTAGACTCAAGCTCATGCAATTTACGTGTAATTTTCAGGAAAGACCGTTTTTAAAAAACATTTATTACTATTTAAAATGAATTTATTCGATCGAATTCCAAAATTACAACTTTCTTAAATGTTACGAATATAAGTTTACACGACGAAGTACAGACTTAGACTGACGACTAATTAGAAATGACGGTATTTATATGTGCATTCTAATCTAAACATACGACGTCATTAATTACTAGAAAGTGTGTATAGTTTCTAAATAATGGATATATAATTCCTCCCTCCTCAAGTTTCAGAAAACAAGGGTTCATCACTTTTTTCTGAATCTTTTACAATATGGAGTTCAATATCTTTAGTAACAATTTTCTTTGGATTATACTTATAATATAAAAATAATAAAGTGAACAATATTATTATTATAATTAAGATTATTGTTATAAATGTCCAAACATGATTCGGTTGAGATATTATTTTTAAATTTTCCAATTTGTGATTTTTTATTTGGTCAACTAAGTGTTGAGCTTGCTTTATAGCCAGGTGATCTACTTCTTTTAAAATAAGTGTTTTCTTAGAAGTAAAATTTAGGTTAAACAGTACAGGTAATTTTAACTGAAAATCAACAATTTCATTTACATCTCTTTTAAATGAGAAATTATTAATTTCTATTTTACATTCATCGAGAGATATCAAAGAAGGGGAGTTTATCAACTCTTGTTTGGTTGAAAACTGACACTGACTTTTCAATAAAATAGGTTTTTCAGGAATAACCAGTACAGTATTGTCTTGTATTTTCCTAATAGTACTAGAGGTGTATGTAATTTCTAGAGTGGGGCACTCACTTCTGGCTTTTGTTAGAGTGTTGTACAGGCAAGGTTCATCTTTGGTCAAATCGTCTAGTTTGCAAAGATGACTGTTCTCGATCCGTGGACACTCGTATGGGCTATTGTAGAAGTCTTCTCTTGTAAGTAATATATAAGGGTGTTGGATACTAATAGTATGGTTAAGGATAGGAATAGGATATATTTTATACAATATATAAAGGGTTGGATATACCATTGGTGTATGTATTGAAAATATTATTAAGTCATTTTGTATTAACACTTGGGTTGACATTATCTCATAGTAATTAACTAAGTTATTAAATTTTATAATTCTTTCGTTAGGAATGTGTTCAATGATTTCTTTTAAATCGGACGGCTTTAATATGGAATGATGCATAACACCAACTTTCGCGAAACTAATTGCGATTTCTAAATTCTGTAAAAGCTCATTAACTCTTTGTATTTGCAAATTAGTGTTGTCGATTATCACAGATATATAGAAAGTGTTTGCGAAGCCTGCTTCCTGGCTTTCTAACGAGTCTAAACGATTTTTAATTTGTTTTTGGTTATTTTCTAACGTCTTGATTTGAGTTGTGAAAGTATTCGTAATAGCTTTTAGTACGTCTTTATTTTGTTTTAAATCGTCGCTAAGGGTTTTTTGATTGTTATTAAGAATGTGTATGTAATTATCGTATTTTAATTCGTCATCGGCATCTAAAGTTCCAAATAACCATTTTTGTGCATTCCCTACAATATTAATAAGACCACGTTTTTGTCTCTTTTCTTTAAATAAAGAGATGGTTCGATTTAATTGGTCATACAAATATAAGCTTTGATTTACTGTAACGTATGGATGTTTTAACGAACATAATTTTTCTAGGCAAACCTCATAAAAGGGCCTAGGCACGACAGCTCCTTTTGCCGGCTCTGGCATGAGTTGACAGGCGGGGTTATTTTGACTAATTTAATTATTCATTCTGTCCCTTTCGATAATTTAATGCATACAGTATACTTTTCAGAAGACACGTCTTATAACACGGAGCTTAAGTAAGATTTTTAAAAAGGCGCCATCCGCAATAAAAAAAAGAAATAAATGTGCTGCCGTGTTATAAGTCAGACTTTGCGGAAAATCCTTCTTCCGAAATTATTAACTGTACTTTACCAAAATAAAAAACCTATTTAAACAACAAATTACCAAATTTATTACAAAATAATTAAATTACACTAAGACAAATGTTCAAAATCAACGTAGATGGTGAATTATTTAATAATTTAAAAATAATTAGCAATTATTAAAAGGAAAATTCTTGTGAAATAATTTGTAAAATTACGGTCACTAATATTAAATTATATGTACCCTAATTGGCCAATAATTTAAACACTGTTAAGATAATGAATTACTCAAATTTTCGGATGAAATAAACTAATAAAAATTTTCAGACAATAAAAAAAAAAATGGAAATTTCTCACCAAAACTCTTAATAGCTGCGCCTCGTGGTGGAGAACCCACGACCTTTGTGGACGGCTCAAGGCTGCATCAGTTCTTTTAACGCCTACCTACTCCTCTCTCTCAATGGTTCTCGAACAGGATTTATGACGAATTGTAACCGGGATGACCTTATTTTCTCGGAACCAAAATTGAATTTAAGATGCAATTGGGAACGGAATTCTATAAAATATTTAATTTAGGCGAGCCTAAATATATAGTTGTGGTAGACAACAAAAAATTTTCTAGCAACTAGTGGCTAGTTCTAAAGGCGGCTAGTTAGGCGTCTAGCTATAAAAACTTATCCAGAAATTCAAGTACTGAATTCAATATGGATAAGACAAAATTATGACATGAAATTTTAGATTTCAATTTTATAGTCTTTTTAAAAAAAAGCTAGTTTGTAGAATAATAAAAGGCAAGGCAAAAGGACAAGTCGGTGTAGAGCTGAAAGGAAAAGAAAAAAATAGACGTCAGCATGGCATGGCGTGATCTCGAAATCCAGTAATATAATATAAAAATTAAATACAAAAATTCACACTTAAATTTTGAACAAATTAATCTAAATAATCAATAATGTAAGTACAAATTTTAATGCATTACCTGACTGATGTAACTCTGGGAAAAACTAACAAATTACGTTCCAAGAGTTTGACCCGTCAAAATGGCTTCCGACTTGCACAAAGTTCTGAAGATAAAATGGCTTGCTAAACGTGAAACCAATACGTTTAGCAGAGAAACAAGAATTCAAAAAAGATTCCCTTTTTTTAACATAGGATAGCCAAATCTCAACACAGGTTTGCTGGGCTGACGGCGCAAATAAAACCCCAAAGTAAACGTATGTCTTAAATGATTTTAATTGAAAAGAAAAACTATTGCTTAAATATATACTAGAGCAATTTAACTAACTCAATTAATTATAAACTATATAAATAATATAATTCAACAAACCAAAATTAACAGAAAAATAACTAGAGAAAATAAGTTTTAATCTTTATGTTATCTTCCCAATTGTACGATAATAATATTAAATATCAAATCCCCTTGTAATTATTATGATCAACGACATACATGCAATTATTCGCCAACGAAGTAAGCAATATTAAGTGTACGACAAGAACGCATTTTTAAATCTGCCTCGAGAGGAACAAGGAAAGCCAAAAACTAGTCTACACCACGCGGTGAACAACGTGTCGCCTATTGGCTGCCAAATTTATACAAATACGAGGGAGATTCGTAGGTATTCAAAAAAAAACTAAATAAATGATATCACTGAAATGTAAGAATTCATGCATCCTTAGCGTCAAATAAATACTGAAATATAGTGATATAACAACTTAAATATACACAATAATTATAATTAGCCTATTTACGTCCAACCGCAAACTTAACTGAATCTAGAAAAATTTAATACGCGCAATATAGGTCTGTAAGCAATAAAATATTTAAATTATTAAATACTAAATATGTTGACTTAAAAAAAATATAGATTTACTAACATGATAATTTGTCTGACCGTAACGCACGACAGTACACCGTTACACTACCTTTCCACCAAAAAAAAAATATATATTAATAAAAAAAGATATGATCCGTGAACTGAAAAAAGTTATGATCCAAAACTAATGAATTTTTATAAACACACATAATGTAATCGTGTTCCAAAAAAAAAAACTTTCATCAGTATTTCAACAGTATCCTTATAATACAAATAAGACAATTTATTATCGAACTACTCTTAGAAGATACTGAGTCAAGTTGCAAAAAAAAATAATTCCCAACAATAAAACCTTTCACAGTTTTATTTCAAAAAATTCCCAATTAAAGAGTGAGGTTTGTGTAAACTTCTATAAGAACTGAAATTCATGCTACATTAACGTTTTATAGTAAAACAATGATAAACTAATAAAAGTTTAATTGATAATATCTCAGAATCATCATAATAAAAATAAAATAAATAATTGCTCGTAGCAATAAACAGAAACTTATTTTCTGTTTTCAAACAAAATCATAAAAAAATTAATAATAGATTACCCTTAATTTGTGATTAAGTAATCTAAAATTATTATCAACGCTAAATGCAGTAGAAATATAACTAACCAGGTATAGCAAATAGCATCTAAATTTAACTATATATAAGCTAGTATCAACTGTACTGACAAAAGCATTAATTAAACAATACCATGGTCAAGGTATTATTAAAACATAAACACGGAATTTAGTTAGATATATTCAATTTTGATTAACTAGAAAACGACTTTATGAAAAAAAATTTAACATAAGCATAAAAAGTAGATTTTTTAAGCTGACCACTATTTGAAAAATAACTAAAATCTCACGGAAAAATTTAGTGCACATATACCGAACAATCACCGTAAGATCCGCAAAAACTTGCACAACAATTGTACTACCGTATGATAACCAATGTTGTAAGTGTTAACACTACTGAAGGAATATAAAAACAGTAGCGCAAAAAAAAATACAAATACATTGTATTTCCAATCAACACCATCATCAAAAATGAAATATACAATCCCGATGCCCGATAGTACAACCAACGAAACAATAAGAAAGGTAATAGGAATCCTGTAGAAGAGCAGCAAGAATTTTGACAAGAGTCAACCTCTAGGTGTCGAATGGACCCAGTCAGTATTGCACTATTACCCGGAAGACAGGGATAGTCTCGTTTACTGACCTCTTTAAAATTGCTAAAACTGGTGCCGCTAACAGACATCTAAAATAGCATACTCACTTAAATAGAAAGTGTCAACTGGTAGGCGGAAACAAAAAAATTATAAGACGTTATGCAAATTAATTAATTTTCAAAAGAAAAAGTAAAAAAATAACTGTAACCCCAAAGTCCACCAAACAATAGGGAGTGAAATGTAGTTTCCACTAGACTAAAACTGCGAGAAAAAATTTAGATAATATATAATAGGCTGTAGCATAAAGTGTTACTGACAACAATCGCTCAGAAAATGCCAGGACGGGTTGGGAACAGTACCAGTAGCTAAGCACCCCATAATTGAAGTTAGTCTATGCTAAACTTCGGTTCAACTTTCGCCCCCCAATACTGATCTTTCCGACAATGTAAATTTAAAACTTTAAAACTAAAAAGGTTCTGAAACAAGCTGACACCCAACACTTCATACCCAGAAAAAAAATATGTGGCATTAAAAATATATTAAAGTGTAATAAACCAATTAAGATGTCACAATCGGGAATAAATTAGTCCAAATTTGGGATTCTCGACAAAATAATTAATAGTTTGGTAAACATTAAAACCAAACATGTCATATTAGCTTATCTGCTTTAAGGCAGAATGAAACAGACCTATGTATAACCAATAGTCAAAAAAGTCACATTCAGATATTATTAAATTTGCAACTTCCCACCCCACGAAAAACTTATAAAAAGGTTTTTCCCTTGTTATAAATTAGGAAGATTCCAAAACTAACCTTCACCTTTACAAGGATAAATTGAGGGGAAAGTAAAACTGCAAGTTATGTAAATGTCAAATCCAGGAAGTTAATATAACTAAATCATAACTCAAGAAGAGTCACAAAATTCACATGACGAGCTACTAATGCAGACACATAATATAGCAAATTTTAAAATTCACCAATTGGCATTAATTTTGTACTCTAAATTCTTGACATAATGGTGGAAGTCCATTGTCCAATCCAGCTAAAACTTTTCAACCAAAGGTCTAGGTTTAACGTATGCGTAACCCATTTAAAGAAAAAGACCTGACAAGTTGACGTATTAGCTAGGAAAAAAAATCCAAAATTACCAAATTATGGTGATCCCAAGAATGGTACCATGTACCAAAAAAAACACATCAGAGAAGAGGCATAATCGATACTTAACCAGAGGATATTTGCAATAAATATTACGCAAGTATGCAATCAAAGCCAATAAAAAAAATCCTGCGATACTCGAAGTACGAGTCAGTACTCAACAAAAGTATAGACGTTTTGTTCCTAATTTTAGTGCCATTGTATCTCCTTTAAATGATATGTTAAAAGGGAAAGGTAAAAAGCAACCTTTAATTTGGACTTCAAAACTTATAAAATTGAAATCTAAAATTTCATGTCATAATTTTGTCTTATCCATTTTGAATTCAGTACTTGAATTTCTGGATAAGTTTTTATAGCTAGACGCCTAACTAGCCGCCTTTAGAACTAGCCACTAGTTGCTAGAAAGTTTTTTGTTGTCTACCACAACTATATATTTAGGCTCGCCTAAATTAAATATTGGATAGAATTCCGTTCCCAATTGCATCTTAAATTCAATTTTGGTTCCGAGAAAATAAGGTCATCCCGGATACAATTCGTCATAAATCCTGTTCGAGAACCATTGAGGGAGAGGAGTAGGTAGGCGTTAAAAGAACTGATGCAGCCTTGAGCCGTCCACAAAGGTCGTGGGTTCTCCACCACGTGGCGAACAACGTGTCGCCTATTGGCTGCCAAATTTATACAAATACGAGGGAGATTCGTAGATTCGTGAAAAAAAACTAAATAAATGATATCACTGAAATGTAAGAATTCATGCATCCTTAGCGTCAAATAAATACTGAAATATAGTGATATAACAACTTAAATATACACAATAATTATAATTAGCCTATTTACGTCCAACCGCAAACTTAACTGAATCTAGAAAAATTTAATACGCGCAATATAGGTCTGTAAGCAATAAAATATTTAAATTATTAAATACTAAATATGTTTACTTAAAAAAAATATAGATTTACTAACATGATAATTTGTTTGACCGTAACGCACGACAGTACACCGTTACACTATTTAATTAACTCAATTAATTATAAACTATATAAATAATATAATTCAACAAACCAAAATTAACAGAAAAATAACTAGAGAAAATAAGTTTTAATCTTTATGTTATCTTCCCAATTGTACGATAATAATATTAAATATCAAATCCCCTTGTAATTATTATGATCAACGACATACATGCAATTATTCGCCAACGAAGTAAGCAATATTAAGTGTACGACAAGAACGCATTTTTAAATCTGCCTCGAGAGGAACAAGGAAACCAAAAACTAGTCTACACCACGCGGTGAACAACGTGTCGCCTATTGGCTGCCAAATTTATACAAATACGAGGGAGATTCGTAGGTATCCAAAAAAAACTAAATAAATGATATCACTGAAATGTAAGAATTCATGCATCCTTAGCGTTAAATAAATACTGAAATATAGTGATATAACAACTTAAATATACACAATAATTATAATTAGCCTATTTACGTCCAACCGCAAACTTAACTGAATCTAGAAAAATTTAATACGCGCAATATAGGTCTGTAAGCATTAAAATATTTAAATTATTAAATACTAAATATGTTTACTTAAAAATATAGATTTACTAACATGATAATTTGTCTGACCGTAACGCACGACAGTACACCGTTACATTACTTTACTTTGAATCATGAATGATAACGCGTCATGTTTAAGGTCTTGTGAAATGGCCTTTTGAATTTGTATTAAGGATTTTTCTATGCTTTGTAAACATGATCTAATTATTGAAATGTTTACATGATAAAAGGCAGTATGTTGTTCATTAATTAAGTAACTATTTCCTAAAGAAATGGGTAATAAAGGGTTCCGAAGTTCCTCTATTTCATAACTAATGCTTTTCATTGTGGCTAGGGCAAACAGCAGAATCCATATCTTGAGCATCGTCTGAAACAATGAAATCATTTTTTTATTTTCTTTGTTTCTTAAGACGTCTCTTATGAATAGGAGTTTTATTGTCAAAAATTTTCTCTTTTTGTGATGAGTTACGAGGGTTTTTAAGTTTTCTATACAGGGGCATTCGTTTTTGTCTACTGGGTGTTTTTACGTACACAGGTTTAGACGTGTTGATTTCTGGAGGGTCATCTAAATTTTCATTTCGTTTTTCTAAAGTTTTCTTTTGAGAATCTTTTAATTTGTCGTAAATTTGTTTATTGATAAAGTCTATGTTTTCGCGGTGTTCAGTCATGAATTGTGTTTGTAATTCTTCTTCTGAAAGTTCGAGGGGATTTTTACAATCTAATTTTCCCTTAATTATTTGAAAGGGCGTATATTTCGTTGTTGAATGTACCGAGTTGTTATATGAGAGGATTGCCAGTGACATTAACTTTTCTACAGGTTCTTTGGGATTTTTCTCGAGTATACAAAGTAACGTTTCTCTAATTGTCGAGTGAAAACGTTCTATCGGACTATTGGAATTTGGATTGTGGGGAGTAATAAAATGCAATTGGATATGATGCAATTTACAAAGGTCTTGTATCAATGCATTTTTAAAAGATGAGTGATTGTCTGTTGTTATTTTTCCTGGGATACCGTAGTGTTTAATATAGTCAATTAGTCTACCGGCTATCTCGGGGCTTGTTTCTGAAGAGATGTGATAAGCTTGTGCTAATTTCGAAAAGCTGTCAATTATTGTTAAAAATTTGTTTGTCAAATTGATAAACGTCAATATACAAGTGGTCAAAAGGTTCGTTACCGATCGGGGTTGGTTTTAATTTAATTTTATGTGGCTGTCTTTCATATTTGGATTTTTGACAAATCTCACAGGTGTTAACGTATTGTTGTACGTCCTTTTCCATATTCGGCCAATAACAAGTTCTTTTTAGTGACGTAATGTTTTCAGTAATTCCTCGGTGAGATGTTTTTGTTTCATGATATATTTGTATCTTGTGAGTTTGTTCGTCTTTGTCGGTGATGTCTTCGACAAGGGTGTTGCTTATTTTTAGCTGGAACGAATTAGCATTAAAGAATTTCCGAAATGTTCTTAGTATAATGGGTTCCAGAGTTTTATCTTTGAAATGCATACAGTAGTTACCTGGAGGCATATTTTCTTTAATTAATTTCAAAATTATATTTTCACAAGGATCATTTTGTAGAAAGAATATTATTCTTTTCTTTCCTTCAAATGGGTACTGTGTTTCTTTTCTGTTAGAATTATTATTTGAACAACGAAAGATTATTTGGTTTTTGAAGGTATTAAGGTGTTTTATTGTATAGGGTGCTCCTAAGATGGGATTTTCCTCAGATGTATGTACAGTTTGGTTATCATCTTGATCTGGAGGAAGTTTATTTCTAGGGTTATTTGCAGATTTTTCAGAAGAATGTCGACTAGTGGTACTTGAACTTGCGTCTGAAAATTCTGGTATTTCTAAATTGTCAGGTTGTTTTAGAACTTTAACAGGGGCTTTTATACAAGGGGGTTTTAAATGTTGTACTGGGTGTCTATACCCAAACGGTGTTGGTGGAAGGTTAGGTAAATTGTCTTGTATAAGTTCTTCGAAAGTTTCTTCAAAGTCACTTATGTCGGGTAAAGTTAAGTTATCTTCCGGTATGTGTATTTCCGGAAAGTCATTATTTTCTAGGGTATTTATTCGTACAGGGGGCCTAGATAATGCATCTGCATTCATGTTTTGAGAGCCTTTTTTATATTGGATCTCGTAGTCAAATTCTGCTAATTTTAATCTCCATCGTACGAGTTTAGAGTTTGGCTCTTTAATTGACATTAGCCACTGTAATGGTTTGTGATCAGAGAGGATTTTAAATTTTACTCCAAATAAATAGGGTCGAAAATATTTGGTTGCCCACACTATAGCTAATAATTCTTTTTCGATCGTTGAATAATTGCATTCAGCGGGGTTGAGGGTACGAGAGGCATAAGCAATAGGTAGATCTTGACCTACTGGACCTTGGGATAAGACTGCTCCAATGGCGTAATTAGAAGCATCAGTGGTTAGCAGAAATGGTTTTGAAAAATCGGGGTGTTGGAGTATTGGGTCATTCATAAGAAGTTCTTTGCATATCTGAAAACTTTTGACAAATTCGGGCGTATGAACTACTTTTCTATCCTTTTTTAAACAATTTGCCATTAGTTTAGTGAGTTTTGCAAAACCTTTTATGAATTTCCTATAATATCCAATAAGACCTAAGAAAGATTTTATTTCTTTTGGGTTTTTAGGAATTGGAAATTTTTTTATAGCCTCTATTTTTCGGGGATTTGGTTTTATTCCCTCTGGCGTAATGACATGACCAAGGAATTCAACGGATTTTTGAAGAAACTCTGATTTATCTAACTGAATTTTCATGTTATTCTCTACTAACCTTTGGAATACTAATTTTAGGTTTTTAACATGTTCTTGAAGGGATGTTGCAAAAATAATTATGTCGTCCATATAGACGAGGCAAATTTTACCTTGAAGGCCTTGGAGGACGTTGTCCATGACACACTGGAAAGTGGCTGGGGCGTTTTTTAGACCAAATGGCATACCAGTATATTCGTAATGACCATTTTCTACATTAAAAGCTGTTTTTTGAATAGAATTCGGATGCATTTCAATCTGATGGAATCCTGATGCGAGATCTAGCGTAGTAAAATATTGAGCTCTGCCTAATTTATCAAGGATATCAGAGATATTAGGCAAAGGATACCTATTATCAATGGTCTTTTCATTGACCTTGCGGAATCGATGACCATACGCCATTTTTGTTTGCCAGATGCGTCCATTTTTTTTGGAACAATCCAAACAGGAAAGGACCAGGGGCTTTGGGAAGGTCTAATAATATTGTCTTCTAGCAACTGAGATATTTGTCTTTTAACTTCTTGTTGGTGGACATAGGGATACCGATATGTTTTAGTATGTATAGGAATTTCATCTGTTGTTTTTACCTCATGCTTAACACGGTTGGTAAATGTAAGTTTATCGCCTGGTTTATGTAAGACATTAGGAAATTGATTAATTAATTTTTCTAATGCACTCTTTTCTTCGGAATTGAGATGGTCTGAACGTATTAATGAAAAGGGGTTATTAAGTTTTATATAGTCGTCAGTTTGATATACCTCGTTTCGGACTTGTTCTAAATTAAATAATTCAAATTGTTCGGAGTGAAACGGTGAACTAATTTCTCTTATATGATATGGCAAAAACTCAAGAATTACACTTTTATCAGTAAAGTTTTTTAACTCGAGAAGAATTTGGTTATTATTTACCATTGTTATGCAAGGAGATACTTCAACTTGATTAGTTTTTATATAAGGAATGGTTATTTCCGTGTTTTCAGGCAAATCAGTATTAATTTTTGTTAATAAACTATTATTAGGTGGAATTTCTATTTTTTGAACTTCAAAATTTGTACGAAAATAAAAAGGTATGGTATATTTGTTATTATATAGCGATTGGTTCATTAAGTCTATATTCAGTTGTAGTTTTTTCAAATCTCTAATGCCTATTATGCCATCGAAATAATCATGAAAGTTGTAGAGTATATATTCAAGTGGTTGGGAAATACCAAAGTCTGATAAAATATTTATTTCAGCTTTACTTTGTGTTGTTTGCTTTCCCATACATGTAACTAGGGTGTGTTTGGAATTTCGTATTTTATTTGCAAAATATTTTTCTGCAATAGCTGGTCTAATTAGGGAGGTGTGACTACCTGTATCTGTTAGAAGTTTACAAGGGGGGTTTTTTATTTCGATATATGGAAGGGCATTAATTTGAAAGCTATTTAAAGTTAAACTGGATGGTCTATTCCAGAGGCCTCCGATGGAAAATTTTCATTTTCCTCTAAGGTCTGTTCTTCGCAATTTTCATGGTCATTAGAAAACTGGCTGTAATTATATTCTATATCATCTGGGTTATCAGGATTGTAAAGATCTGAATTGTCAAAATATTCGGATATTGGTTCGGGATAATCATTCATATAAGTGATTTCCTGAAATCGTAAGGGGTTAGCATAGGGATTTTTCTGCCAAAAGTTTTGTGAAGCGGAGTTTGTTGGTCTTTGGAAATTATTGTTAGGCACTTGAGAAAATTGGTTTTGTTGTGGACCTGAGTTATTCGGCCTAAAATGTTTTTGTTGGACACTAACTCCGGACATTGGTGTAGGTTGGCTTGAGTTTTTATTTGAATTTTGATGTGCAAAAACATTTTTTGGTTTTCCAAAAACTTGCGAATTAGTCGGGAATCTTTGTTGCGGGAATGGCCTGCGAGGTTGAACATTTATAGGTTGGCTAGGGAATTGCGTTTGCTGAGGGCGAAAATTACTATTTGGGGAAGGAAAATTATTTGGCATTTGTTGAAATAGATTTGACTTAAAGAAGTTAGGCGTTTTTTGTATCTGTCTTTGGGGAATATTATTATTATTATTATTTGGGTTAGGCCTAAAGTTAATTTGATTTTCTAACATTGTAAAATTCATAACATGGCTAGTAGCTAAACTTAAATTTGCAGGGTTATGAATTAACAAAATGGTTTTTAGTTCAGAGGGCACATTTGCCATAAGGACTTGAACTGCCGTTTGTTCCGCTTGTTCAATAAAGGCATTTTTTACTACCTGTGACAAATGTTCTGAGTGTAATTTAGAGGTTATTCTATGTACTAAAATTTTAAGTCTATCAATAAATTCTAAGAGAGATTCGTTTTTGTATTTTGCACAAAAGGTTAATTGGTTTGTTAAGTTCTGTCTAGAAATGGGGTCGCCGAATTTTTGTCTTAAAGCATTTTTAATATCTGTCCATGTTGTTAAATCGGGTCGACTCATAAGAAAGTTTCCGGCTTGATCGATTAATTTGGATTTTATGGAAAGTAAAACAAATTCTTTCTGTGATTCATCACCAGTATAATAACGTGTATAAAATTCGTCTATTGCGTGTATAAAATATTCTAAATGATCGGGGTTACCATTAAAAGATTTTAAGAGTTGGACAGTTGCTCTTAAACTTTCAGCCATTTTATTGTCTGTCAAACTAAGATTCTGGAGATCTTCTAAGATTGAGTCAAGATTCATAAAATTAAAGTTTTGTACGAAATATTAAAATAAGTTTAATAGAATTAGAAATTTCTATTTATTAAAATTTAACACTCGCAAAAAGAACTTTTTGGCATGAGGATTTCTAAAAATCTAAAGCTTGAAAATTTTTCGTATGAAAATTTTCCAAAAGAACGTAAATAAACTTGAAAATTTTACGGGTGAAAATTTACAAAAGGACTTAATAGTTTAAAGAACACCAATTCACAAAATAGCACTTTAGGAAAGAGAGGTAACTTACAAAAATGCTTCTTGGAGACTTATGATGTTCTTGTATCCTCAATTGACAGTTGAAACTGAAGATCTGGACCTCCACTCGTAGAAATTCTTGTTGCAGCGAAAGCAAGACTTCTGGATAGTGAAAATCTGGAACTTTGGGGATCCTACAACGACTGCGCCATTTACGTGTAATTTTCAGGAAAGACCGTTTTTAAAAAACATTTATTACTATTTAAAATGAATTTATTCGATCGAATTCCAAAATTACAACTTTCTTAAATGTTACGAATATAAGTTTACACGACGAAGTACAGACTTAGACTGACGACTAATTAGAAATGGCGGTATTTATATGTGCATTCTAATCTAAACATACGACGTCATTAATTACTAGAAAGTGTGTATAGTTTCTAAATAATGGATATATAATTTGCAAAAAAAAATCGCTAGGGATAGAAAAACACTGCGGGTTCAATAAAAAAAAATTTCCTGGGTTTGGTAAATCTTAAGAAATTGTAGTTTGTTAGATTTATTAATTTCTATAAAAAAATATAGGTGTGTAACATGTTTTTCCAATATCTAATAATTTGGATAACAAACTACAATTTCTTCAGATTTACCAAACCCCCCAACTATTTTGTTTCCTGCACATTTTTTTAACGAACGCGCAATATTTTTTTTCCCTAGCGATTCTTTTGCATAAGCATGCTTCTAGAAGAACTACGAAAAATGATGATAGGCATTTTACCAAACCCCGCAACCTTCTTTACTGAACCCGCGGTATTTTTTTATCCCTAGAGAATATTCTTGCATGAGCTTTTGTCTAGACGAACTTCGAATCAAAATATAATTAAAAATATGAATACCAATCGAAATATAAATAAAAATTCGCATTTTTTATCTCCTACATATCTCATGTGCATATAAAAAGATAAAGAAATATTCGAAAAATATGGAAGGTCTTTTCTTTCACGTCTCCTCAGCAGCATTTTCTAATTTGAATAAGCTATAAAATGTGAAATTTAAATGTAACTTTGGAGACCTTTGTTAACCATCAGCATCAAAAATCATCAAGGCCTACAGAACCGTACAAATATTTTACACAAATATGCTCCAGCCGTAAAATAGGCAGTATTTTTCTTGTATTTTATATAAAGTATCAATTGAAACATTTTCATATATCGCGAGTTCATTATCACTTATCTTTAGAAAAGCTTGCTTGTGTATTCTGATTTATAGATAGTATGTATAATATATTTTTTATTCTAAACACTCCAAGCTTAAATATCGCTCTTGAATTGCTCCCGAAAACGCTTTGTACCTATGCTAAACAGGTCAAATGTATTGGCTATTCTGTTGATTCATATTTATATTAAAAGTGCTAAGAGGACGAAAGATAACAAACGAGTTAAACAATCAGGTACAAACTTAGATCAGAGATCGGCGAATAATAAAAATAACAATTTTAATGCTAGTGTAAGAATGAAAAAAACATAAAATAGATGTTCGGTGTTTTACATCCTCTTTTTCATCTACATTCAAATACACAGATAAACGGTCAGGCAGACAGACACACACACAAACACTCATACACAACATATAATATAGCAATTTGGTTGGTGGATAAAGTTTATTTATCATACAATTGTTAGTAATCGCAAAAATGTACTTGAATATTTATAAACGATCAACAAGAACTCTCCAATATTTTCTGGAGCTCCTTTCCACATTTAAAATGATAAAATGTGTCAATTCTCAAGTTAAAAGTACATCCAATTAAAACGTGGGATGCAAGTAGATTTAAAAAAATACCCTCTATTAATAACGAACATTTGTATGTAGTTTACATAAGAACTAATACAAAACTACAGTTTTATAATTTAAACTCCATGTACTATAAAAACCGATTTTTATATTAAGATTTAAAAAAATACTTAATATAAGCAGGTAGACCAGCCAAAACGCAGGGTTAATGATATAATTTTTTTTGAGTATAAGAACTAACACAAAACTATAATTTTATAACTTAAAAAAATGTCATACATTTAGAATTTTCATGGTTTTTTAAAGGGAATTAAAGACACGTCAATAACATCATATTTTTAAACTATGGTATCCTTTGTTCAATCATAGATTAATTCCGTATAGTTTTAATTAATAGAAAAAAAATATCTTTTAGATATATTACCTGTGTATTTTCATACATTTTAAATATTATTATGTGAATTGTATATATTTATTAAAAAATGTAGTAAATTTGAAATATTTTAAATGCGTGTTTCATTTACTTCGTTTAAATTGCTGAACCATTGTTCCAAATCTCCACGTTTTGAAATTTCTATTTCCTCCAATTCAAGATAGTTTCTCCCTTTTTCTGCATTGAAATTAACTGAAAATGTTATTCACAACTTAAGACCTAGCTCTCGAAGTTAATACATTTTTGGGGAATGTATGCATCGATTCGCTATTCAACTCACATATTTCTTATTAATCATGGTAAAAATACGTTTCTTTCAAGTAAATAATCAGAAAATAAGCCCCCTTACGGATATATAAAAAACGCGTTGCGCAGCGTTCGGAAAAACCGCGTAAATTTCTCTGAGAGTATTACATCGAACCGCGCCAGTAATACGCTAAGCATCGCCAGGTATAAGTCGTGATGAAACCCTCGTCTGATACATCACGAGGGGCTCGTGTAGGATAGCCATCGGCTCCGCTTGGCGCAAAAATTGGGCTGCGAATCATTTAAAAGCAGGCTGGTACCGCAATCACCGCATATTCGGCAGTCGGTGGAATTCCACCGGCTAGAAACCTCGGACGATGGAAGCGAAAACAGAAAGGGTATTTCGCACCACACCTCTTATCCCGCGCATGCTTATTATTGAGTGGGAACCGGTGTTGGCTTTATATTAACGTACTATCGTTCTTCTGTGAGTCTATTTTAAAACTTTCCTAATAGAAAGCCATATTATTTTTTTGATTAGATATTAACATATTCTCTATACCTTGCACAGGGTGTTTCGGAAAGAAAGAGAAATATTTTAAGGATGTGTTTGGGAGGTCAAAACAATTCAAAAGGATTAAATATTTATGTGTCCGCAAACACTTAATTTCCGAGATACAGGGTGTAAAAGAAAATTTAAAAAATTCGTTTTTACTAAATACCTATCACATATTTTAGGTATTGATTTTCCGGCTTGTTCAAGGCAAAGCAAAAATGACCTGCTTGTCTAACAATCCATTGTAAAAATACGATGTGAAAACTGCACCACAGCTTCCCAATGTATAAGGTATACGCGAGCATTCAGTGATATGCACTGTAAAAATAGTAAATCACTACATTTATATTATAACAGGGACGTAAGATGGAGAAATATTGACCTTCAAAACATCTCAAGGTCATAACATCCCCCCACCCAAACAAAGACATCAAAGTCAAAGTCGAACAATTTGACCTTCAAAAAAATCTCAAAGTCAAATGGACCAAAGGTCAAGTGGGCGGGGCGCTTAAATGGTGAGGGGACAGAGACGTAAGAAAGGGGAGCGGTGCATGACTTTTAAAAATTTCAAGATCAAACCCAAGGTCAAGTGTGCGGGGCCACCTCAAGGTCAAATGATGTCGGTAAGCGGGTCGTAGCCTCAAGGCGAGGTGGACACGGACGTAAGAGGGGACGTGCTCCTGTAGATATATTTTTTTTGTTTAGATTATTGGCCTGGAGAAGTCTCATTTAGCCACGAATTATAGCATATTATTGTGTAAGTCTAAAGTGTAATACTCTAAAACTTACCTAATCCTAATCCTACCGTCCATAGGAGATTTAATGAAGAATCAAAGGATATAAGACCGGGATACACACTTCACGCCCTGGGGCCAATTCAGGACGATTTTTATTAACAATATTAGACATCACACGGTGGGCACGGATGGGAAGGTAAGAAAAACACATAAGGTTAAATACCCTTACCCAATTTATATTATATAATCCTATACCTTTATTCTACACATCATTAAATATTTTAAAAATATTTTTTCCAAATTATTATTTGATATAATACTAATTACGAGACTTGTGCTATTCATAGGAAGTAGGTGAACCTTACTCAGTTCGGTAGACAAATAGGAGACCGCTGTGCTGTTAAGCTTACAATTAAAAAGCCTGTGGTTTAAATCATCTATAGATACATTATCACATAAACACAATGGACTACTAGCTAACTTCATTTTAAAAAGATGCTTATTAAAATTTCCATGCCCGACCAGAAATCTACAGTAGGCCACAAAAATGTGCCGTGATAAACATTCCCTAATTATTAAAGGTCTGTTGTTTAACTCAGGATATATTGTGTTATATAAGTTGGGAGAATCAGCTGAATATTTTTTATACGATTGCTTCCAAGAATCTAAGGAAATGTTTTTGATATGTGGATACATATCAGAATAGGGAATGTCTTGGGAGGATATTCTTGATACAATAGCTTCTTTCGCAGCTTTGTCAACCAATTCGTTACCTATCAGTCTAGAATGGCATTTTACCCATACAAATTTAACATTTAATTTCTTACTATATAAGTTAGTGACTACACTTAATATATTCGCAATAATTGGGTTTTTGCATGTATCACAATTCCTTAAAGACAATAAGACTGACTGAAAATCAGAGAATATAGCAATATTAGATACGTTGTTCTGAGAGGAAACGTATTCTAATGCTTTTAGAATAGCTACAGCCTCGGCGGTGAACACAAAGTACATAGAATTACACTTATACTGTCGTGTAATATTAACACTAGGTATAGTAAAGGCACATCCTACACCATTTTCATTTTTTGAGCCATCGGTATATATTTTATAATAATGTTTATATTCATTTAAAATATCACAAAAAATCATTTGGTTAACTGAAGTGATACCAGAAAATTTAGGGAAAGCAACTTCTAAATTGAGATATTTTATCATAGATTGGGATTCATACAGGAAATATGTATTGTGTTTAATAATAAAATTATTATAAGATGCTGTTGATGTAAATGCATCAGCCAGTGGTGGGCTGTTTTTAGTAGCCCAAAATTTATTGGTCAGATTATAAACACTTAACCTATAGGTTTTATTAATTATTTCATTATTTTTGTATTGCATGTTCTTAAGAATAAATTTTTCTGCTAACATCTTTCTTCTGATATGTAATGGCAATTCGGAGCATTCAGACAGAAGAGCCTGAATCGGGCAAGATTTCACTGCACCTACTACGAGCCTTAAAGCTTTATATTGAATCCTGTCTATTTTCTTAAGACGGTTTTTGCACGCTGAACCATAAAATATAAAGCCGTAATCCAGCAATGCCCTTGTAAATGATTTATAAAACAAAAGTGCGGTTTTGGAATCTGCACCCCATGATCTTGCCAAAACTGCTCTAAGTATATTAAGACTTTTCTCAGCTTTAGTTACGACATGATTAATGTGATCGTTCCATGACAATTTTTGATCTAGGATGACACCCAAATATTTAAATGAATTTAACCAGGGTATGTTCGTATTATTAAGTACAATTGTATCTGTTCTGTTAAGTCTATGCCTAGAAAAAACAACCAAAGCTGATTTCTTATTTGAAATATTAAACCCATTTTCAGGGAAATATAAATTGCAATTAGACATAATTCGGTTAAGGGTTATTTTACATTCTTCGATTGTTTTATTTTTGCAATAAATACAGAAGTCGTCTGCAAATTGTAACACCGAAGCACTTATGTCTAGTGAGTGAAAATCTGCCTTATAAAGATTAAAGAGTAGAGGACTCAAAGCTGCGCCCTGAGGAAGTCCTGAAGACACAGCCCTCATTTCACTAAATGTATTACCTACTTTTATCGAAATTTTACGATCTAGAAAAAGCCTCACCAAGTTATTAGCAAAACTTCTTGGGATGTTACAATTTACTAGTTTTTCTATTAAAATATGTAGATTGACATTTTCGTAAGCAGTTGATATTTCCAAAAATAGTGCAGCCAAATAATCATTTCTAGAATATGTTTTTTGAAAATCGGTCACAAGATGAGACAGACAGTCATTTACACCTTTACCCCGTCTAAAGCCAAACTGACCATTTGGCAATACGTTTTGAGATTCACACCACCATCCTAGACGATATCTGATAATTCTTTCCAATGTTTTTAAAATGCAGGATGAGAGTTAAATAGGCCTAAATTCATTAGGTTTGCCTGATTTTGGAATAGGAACTATTATAGAATTTTTAATTAGGCTTATGTCATCACCCCTACATATAACCTTGTTAAAGGCTAAACATATAAGATATTTAGCAGAATTCGGTAAATTTTGAATCATGCTATATGTAATTCCATTCCTGTCCTGGAGAAGTATCTTTGCATTTTTTTATGTTATTTTCAAGTTCTAATAGGGAAATTTTGTTCGTTAGAAAATGTGAACTGGTGAGTGTAGAACTAAGGATTTCTTGAGTAACGTAATCCGGCGATAGCTTTCTCAACATTCTTTCAGAATAATCTTGTGACATAGGATTAAGAGGGCTAGTGCCTAAATCATCTTTAACCGCATTAATTCTTTTCCAAATTTTTGAGGGAGGGCTTGACTATTTAAACAGCAACAAAATTTTTTACATTTCAATCGGGCTTTGTTTTTAAAAATTAGTTTACATTTAGCTGTAAAATTTTTATATTTGATATAATTTTGTAAACTGGAACAATTTCTAAATTTTTTAAAAATTTCCTTACGTTCTTCGGAAAGCTGTAGGAATTCATCATTCCACCAAGGTACGAAATATTTTCCACTTTTAGTTTTTTTCTTAGGAAAATTATGACTTGCTGTTTCGATAATAACGTTAACTATTAGCTCAACTATATTATTTGCATTATCCGGTATTTCATTAAAACTCTTAATTTTTTGATCTATGTCCATCGAGTAAGCAGCCCAATTGGCGTTTTTGAGATTCCATCCTATTGGATTGTTAACAAAACTACTAGATGGGTGATTTTTATTCAGGATTAATTTATTAGGAAAATGATCGGATCCATAAAGGTCTTGTAAAACTTCCCAAGTAGAGTTATTTAATATATATGATGACATTATATTAATATCTATAGCAGAGCCAACTTTACCAGGACTCCCAGCCCCAGTTATGTGTCCTTCATTTCTTATCACCAAATTTTGAAAATTATCCAAAGCATTAATTAAATTGTTTCCAAAATGATCACATTTATCACACCCCCATAGTGTGTGATGTGCATTAAAATCACCTGTGACAACACAATGCTCATTTACCTGAGAGAAAACTTTTTCATAATCTGATACACTAACTTGTACATTAGGAGGTCTATAAAAGGAAACAAGAGATACATTTTTCCTATTGATAATTACATTTATGCCACATATTTCTATTTTGCTATTTTCAAGATTTGCAGACAGTTGCAACTCCGCCTTTACCATGAGGTCGATCTTTCCTTATAACGTTGTATCCTTTAAAATTAATTTTGTACTCTCGCTTATACCAAGTTTTACTAAGAAGCACTACATCGTCGTTAGAATTGCATAAAAGAGTTTTTAAGAAATTATGATTAGAGTGTGCAGATCTAGCATTCCAATGAATTAATGTTAATTTTTCTGTGAAGGTCCCCAGTGTTGAAATACCTCCTTAAGAGTGTCGTCTATAATATTACTTATTATATCTAGAATTCTTAGGTCGTTATTAGAGGGACTAGATTTAAATGAATAGACCATTTGCTTTTTTAAATTCTCTTGTATTTTAATTTTTAACCTTTCGATGTCATTTTCATTAACGCTGTTATGGGATTCTCTCCAGGGGGTGCCTGTATATGACCAGTCATATTCTTGATGAATAGGCTCAAAGTTGGGACTCCTGTCATTAACTTTACGCTTTTTGTTATAATTAGAGGTGCTAGGCTGGGAATAGAGGATATTGTGATGTTCTTTTGAAGTCGTATTTTTTTGGCTTTGCTATACATTATTTTTATATACCAACTCGGCAAAATCTGATTTCGATGTAATTAAGGGGGTGAAATTATTTTTGGAGACTAAGCCAGCGTATGAAGGTAATTCTACAATTTTTTCCGCGTCCTTAAAAGATAAATTAAGGTTAGCCATAGCCTCTTTAACTTTTTTCTGAGAGCTATATTTGGGACATTTGTTGCTGGTAGAAATATGTGCATTTGATTTACAATGAAGGCAGAATGAGTTACAGTTTTCACACTCACCCTCCTTTTTTAAAATTTTGAAACAATTTTTGCATCGTTTTTTACTTTTGCACTGCTCTGCAGTATGATCCTAATTTAAACAATTATAACATTGTACTACAGGGGAGTACCAATTTTCAACCTCATGCCTTAATCGATACATAAATACAAACTGCGGTAATTCTAATTTGTCAAATGTAGTTACAATTTTCTGTCTAGGAACTCTAATTATTTTGCTTAATAACGCCTTTCAACTGTTTTTATTGGTATGGGAGAGTCTATAATTTTCAAAAGTTCTTCTTCTGAATAAGAAGTATCTACCCCACGAATAAGCCCTTTTTTGTGTAAGATAATTAGGAATATAGGCAATTAGATTATTTGTCTTAAAAACTGAATTAGAGACAATCTTGTTGGCTCCTAAAGCTGATTTACAATGAATTTCTACTCTATTGCGACCAACCGGGTTTAAAAAATCAATATATTTTTCATCACCGCCTAAGTTATAAAGTTTCTCGTTAATTTTATGAGGATGTAATTTACCAAAATTCAAATACAGGTGCTCAACAAAAACTAAAAATTTTACAACACTATCTGGTTTATATCTATTACTAATATCAATTTTATTAACCATGTCTGAAATTATTTTCTCTTGAGAATTATTCTCGGAATTATTTGATGGAGTCATATCTACATCATTATGAGTTATTTCAAGTATCTTAATATTGGGATGTTTAGATTTGTCCGGAGGAATACCTCCTCCCTTCCCATGTTCACCCCCGACCATGCTAATAACATCAAGGGGGAAAAACTAACACAACACATACAATATACAGAATGAGTCTATACTATCCTTAATATTTTGAAGATTTAAATCCAATTATGGTAGATATTGAAACGAACACTGCACAAAAACAATATTCTGTTATCGCGTCGCCTCGATTCCGATAATAGCATACGTCCGAAACTTATCGCAGCCAAAACCGAAGTGCCTGTACATACATACTTTCACTACTACTAGCTAATAATCATTTTTTACTATTTTTTTTAAATTTTAAAAGTTGTTTATACAATATGGCACCAAAGTAGTTTTCTCAGTATCAGTTAGAGAGTGAACTGGATATACTAAATCCAGACGGAGTATCATGACTATGGAAAATTTATTTATGTTTAGTTTAACCTCTAAAGGGCATCAATTATAAATACCCAGGTTGGGGCACTCCCTCTGCTAAACGAAAATTTTGTTTTAAATATATAGGTTATATGCGGATGGGACACAGCTCCAATTTAAATGTATCTATAGATATAAAGGGTGCGTCATAAACATGTGGAAGAAAAAATTTTATATTTTTTTAAATTTTATAAATAGAATATTCTGCTTTTTATTGCATATTTCAATTTTATATTAAAAGTTGGACCAACTTTGTTAATTGTTGTTAATACCTAACTTCTAGGGTTCTCGAAATATTTTAATTTTTTTTAAAACATCGTTTTTTTTACTTCCCTAAAAGAGAAGTAATATTATCGTAAAAAAAATCACCCTCCGCGATTTTTTCAGATCTTCACGTTTCTGGACCTCTATATGCGGAAAAACACGTTTTCTCAATTCCGTCGGTCTGCCTGCCCATTCGCGGCATATTTAAAAAACTACTTACTCGCTGGGCTTCAAATTTTCGGCAAAAATTAAGGAAATTATGGGGATGAGCTGCTAATATTTTGGTAAAAATCCAATACGGTGAAAGAAAATGGCGGGGCGTAGTGAAATGTTAAAAAAAATATTAAACAAAACTGCGTATTCAATTTATTTCAAATTTTGCACAAACATCAAGTATAATGTTGGAACCAGCTGGCAACATTTTAGTACAAATCCAAGTTAGCGGCTTAATAACCTATATAAAAAATCAGCCAGAAAAAACTGCATAATTGATTGATTTCAAATTGTGCACCATAACTAATTGTGGTATATGGATCAACAAGTGAAATTGTGGTACTCATTCAAGAATAGCCGGCCAAATAAAATGTATGTAAGCGTAAAAAAACTCAGGTTTTACATATCCTTGTGTTTTAGTGTTCCTAGATGCCAAAAAAACATGTTTTATCAATTCCGTCGGTCCGCCTGTCAGTCTGTCTGTCAGTTCACGGCATTTCTTAAAGACAATATACTCGGTTGACTCCAAATTTTGATAAAAAACTAAGGGTCATATAGGGATGACCGGAAATATTTTGGTAAAAAGCCAATATGGCGAAACAAAATGGTGACCCAGTGAAATGTTAAAAAATTATTATTAAAGAACTACTCAATATTTATATTGCAATCAACTGGTAAAATTTTGGTACGAATCCAAAATGCTGGAAAAAAATGGCGGCTTAATAAAATATTTAAAAATTCAGCCGGCAAAAACTACTTAATATATTGATTTCAAATTGTGTTCTATAACTAATTGTAGTATAGGAGTCAACTAGTAAAATGTTTGTAGTCGTGAAAAACATCACCCTCTCAGGTTTTACAGATTTTCACGTTTTAGCGTTCCTAGATGCCAAAATATATGTTTTATTAATTCCGTCGGTTCGTATGTCGGTCTCTCTATCGGATTGTATCGGTATAGCTTAAAAGCTACTTACCAAATGGACTAGTTTAGTAAAAAAAATATGAGATATGACGGAACAATGTTAAAAAAAATATTACTAAAAAAATTAATTACACATTAAAACATTCAATTAAACAAAATAGGAGCATAATACATTTTTTAAAAAATCAATCAATTGGGATAAAAACGTAGTTAATGATAAAATAAAGAAATATGCGAGATGCTCTGTCATGGATACATAGTTTCTATTTTTCAAGCTTAAATTCCTCCATAAAATAACATAAAAATAACATACAATAAAAATAAAAACAATTAAGTGCAATCACCAATAATAAAATAAAAAAACGGGTATATACAAAAAACCATTGGATCACTCAAGAAACTAGTGTATTAGTATGCATAGTATCCATTAGTAGTAACACTATAACGTTGAGTTTAAATTTTTTACAATTTTAAAATATTGCTGTAAATATCACTTAGATCCTGTGTATCTGCTCTAGGATTTTCACAGTCGTTTATGTGGGTCATTTCACTTATAATAATTTTTGAATAGTTTCTCTCAGAATCTCAAGTTTTTACATTATCAAAATGAAATATTTATAATCTTTGAAAGTTATGTTATGATAGGGCTGTTTTGTGTTTGTCTAAAATACCTCTATTTTCATAGTTGTTTTGTGTAGGCTTAAACGTTTCCCTAAATGACCAACAATATAACTTATTACACTGGCAAGGTATGCCAGAACTGACATTTGTTTTTTCTTGGGTTTGGGTGTGGGGTCCTTTAGTGTTACAAATAATTTATCTGTGGTTTTCTTTTTGTAAAACGCTATATTTGCGTTGACAATTGTTAATTGTTTGTCATAAAGCATTAATATATGGAATTCTAAAATATTTTAATTATGTTTTTTTGTTTGACTTCTTGTCTTATATTTAATGATAGATATATTTATACAATTTAACGGAAAAGTCAATTATTAGATAATGGGTGATTTGAGTGAAAGTTAAATAGTTAAATAACCTGAGTTGTTAAGCCAGAAAACACGTTTTGTTATCATTAAAATTAATTTTGTTTTCATTTCTCTTTTCCATGGTAAATTGCCGCTTAGGATGAATAATATTAAAATTGTTTAAAAGAGAATCTCGTATTTTTTGGTGCTGAAATTTTGTCATTAACATAAACATAGATGAAAAGTAGATTGTATGGCATTTCTTTAAGACCTGAGTTATTAAGTAATTCATGCCAATATTAACCAAAGCAGGATTTGCAGGATTGGCCATGTCACTTCCATTAGAATTATTTGAGAAACATGTGTTTTTCTTGATCAATACAGTTTCGGAAGAACTGCATTTAGGGATTTAATTTTTGATTTTTTTTACTATGGATTATACTTGAGTTTTTGAGATCAGTGATTTGGAATTAATTCGTTGAATCCTTTTGGCTTAATTCGTACATGGTTATATTTTGAAATACTTCCAATATTTTTTGGGAATATTCTTGTTTACTCATAATTACTCTTGAGTCACCTTTGTCCGACCTAGCGATAATGATAGTATCTTTCCCAAGTTCTTTATTGTATGAGAAAATCTGCCTTATATCTTGAATCTAAATTATCATCAACTGCATACGCTATATCATGAGTGTTGCAACCGCGATGTTTTCCGATAGTTTAATTTTAGGTCCATAGAATTGAGAACCAGAAAAATGATTTATCAAAATGTTTACTGCACCGCACAAATCTTGGTTCTTTTCTTGCTGAAGTAAGAACTACTGCGTATTGTTTGCTTAACAGTAAGCATTAGAACAAAGAAAGTACCTCATTAAAATACTTATATAAGTGATAAATATGAAGTTCACCAAATCTGATCATAAATTCGAAGTAGATAACTTGTATAAAATCGTTGGTGTAAGACTAGGAGATAACAAGCTTCAAACACATGGATCTGTGTTGTCAAACCGCGGAAAACAAATCTGATGAACTCATTAATTACTCATCTAGAAGATCTATGTTTTGAATATGTGTACCTATATTCGATATATAAATTCCTTTATCGGTCCAAATACCAAATATGAATATTTACGTAAAATTTTAGCACCTATAAAAGAAATTAGCTGCTAATAATGTACCACTAGCTATAAAATTATAGAACCTTCACAGCTAAAGAGTATTCGATGTTTATATTCGATCCGATCATATTTTAGTATGAGGCGTCATAAAAATATTTCCAGTTTTTATCTCGCTCAAATTCGAGTATCAAAACAGCTAACAAGAGATAACGCAAATTTTATAATACGAAGTCTTAAACATGTGTATGGACCATGGTTCGCCTGTTTTACTTTATTTTCAGAAATATGTTATATGTTGGAAATGTGAACATGAAATAGACGAGCATAGTAAAGTTGATGGTGGTAGATATTGCAAGGGGTTTGATCCTTATATACGTCAATAATACATGTAATGTTTAGTCTTATTTTAAATTTTGCGAAATATCAAACAAATATAAGATTAAGTAACTCAAAGGAAGAAATTAATTTAAAATGGAAGCTTATTGAAGCGATGAATGTATAAATAAAATGAAGTATAAATCTTTGAAATTAAACATAGCTGAGAACTAAATTGATCTTGAAGAATTTTGTAAACTTCTATCTGTACGTCTAAAATGAATATCTTAAGCAGTTATTAAAAAACAAAAATTACATTTGGGCCATCAACATCAACTACATCTATACCAGATAGTCCATTTGCGAGTACGAAGAGAATTACCACGAAGGATATAGTAGAACAGTCCGCAAATGATGATACAATAGATAGTTTAATACACAGAACCGGCAATACTTCATCTGCTGGTTCTCTTGGTTCGCCGAGAGAATATACAACTCCGATATCTGATAAAACAGCTATCACTAAAAAAACTATCATTATGTTCTTAACGAAAAAATATTCATAATCTTGCTCTGAATTATCTCAGCGAACTTATGAATAATAATAAGTGATTTGCTAGATAGTTTGGTGTAATTATATCAAAAGGTAAATACTGAATGGGGAATGCATGTGTGCGCTTCTACCACGGAAAATTTCAATACGACACTGAGAATTGTAGGCTATCCTGTCAGCTAAGAACTTCCTAATTTTTTTCTAACCTAACGCATGTAAACATATATATTTACTGGAACAAACCCAATGAGCTTACTGGACATCTGCGACATTTGAAATTAGCAGTTAACAAGTGAGGAAATTTACTATTTAACAGTTAAATAAAATATATAGACACTACAAACATAATATGTTAATGACTTGACAGAATGTCACGAATGCACATCTCTGCAATCGGTACATTTGGACATTATGATAGATACCGTGTTGCAAAAACACAGGGTCAAGGTAATGTTAGTCGGAGTTATGTAAATAATAAAATCAAAATAAATACTGCAATTATGGAAGACTAGATCTAAGTTCTTTGAAACAATGGTTGTTATGAATGACGTAGATGTATTAAAAACTACACAAGTTAAAAGTAATATACAAATGATTTTTGATCAGTTGCTAATTAGTCTACGATTACCGCACAATAAAATGTTGTCTTTAGAGAAAAAAGAGATTGAAGATTAGCTTCATAAACCAACTTAAAGAAACTTTAAAAGAAGGAGGATTATTTTTCGTGGTTTTCGTGATCTATGGCAGACTGACTGAGCAGAAATACAACCCTATTCAAAACTCAATATTAGTTTTCGATATATTTGTAGTCATCGACTGAGCTGTTATTCAAAACGAGCGGAAACTCTGAAAGATAAAATCAGTTTGGAAGTTAGCAAATCTTTAAGATCGGTTCTTGAAAATGTAGCATATTCGCCTAAAAATCTGCATTAAAATCAAGGGACTGAAGGCATTTCGATATTCTAATAAGGGGTTAATACTCAATTTAACATTCGGTACCGCTAGATGGATCCGTCTCGGGTTGGCATGAGGTTTGTCAATATGCTTATCGTTGAAGCCGTATTAGAAATATAACTGTTTCGCCGTAGTATGAATTTAAGATCGGCACTCAACTCAACAGTCGGTATCGTGACTGCACCGGGATAGCATCAAGTTCGTCAATAAATACATGATTAAAGCTAGAACAGAAATATGATGGTTGTTTAATAAAATATACTGGTGTACCAAATTTAGTTAAAATCGGTGACAGTACACGAAAAGTGAACATTTATTGAACGGAAGAAATAAAAATAAATCGCCTACCATTTAGTGTGAATTGTGGTACAAAGAATAATCACGAACATGTAAATATAAATGGGGAATTTAATCAAATAATCGTTAAATATTATAAATCGTAAAATAGACTTATTACAATAATTATGCGGATATTATTTATTATTATAAATAGTTATCATATGAGTATATGTTCTACTTTATGATGCCTGGATTTAAAGAATTGGAAGAAAATATTTGCAAGAGAAACCTGCAGAACATTCTTGAACGTCATACAAGTTGTGTAGTTGTCCTATGTAAGTTGCTTTTAGGTCAAAATACCTAAAAGCAACTTACATAGGAATGCGACATAACAAGCATAGAAATATGTCATTCCTTCTTTCTTTCCAAATATGACTCCTAACGAAAGTACTTTTTACTTGTAATATTCTTTTGATCTTGTATATATTATCCAACAGATAATATTGTAACAGTTTCTACTACCGAAGGTAAATGAGCCCAAGCTGTCAATGGTGGGGCACGTCGGTTAAAATGTTAAAAATTATATTTTTTAGTCCATCTATAGCATTATCTGAGTTACAATAACCTTGTAAAATTTGGATTTTGTTGCGTCTTTTGATTTTATTAGGTTAAGGTAAATAGGAAGAGAAGCGTACTTTCTTCTATTTTTTTTTTAATTTAATTCTACCTTATATACAAATATAGAGTTTTGTTGGTAGAATTAAAAGGTGTGTCATATAATAAAAAACTGATAAGACTTCCCTAATTTTTAATCAGCAAATATTAAAGATTGTTTGCAGCAACGTAGCATGTCTCTTTAGTATAGGTAGGTTGTATTACGAGCGCATTATAAACAAGGCCGTGCCATCCATATTTGCAAAGTCGTGCGGTGCACGTCGCGCATCGGAGCCAGATTCTAAATGCGTCCAGAGAGGCGTCTTTAGGATAGACGCTCAAACATTTATTTAGTGGTCGATTTTTATGATGATGTTATGTCTGTGCAACCTATTACTTATAAAATAAAAAACGAGGTCCTTTTTTAAGGCCCACATCAACATTTGGATAAGAATCTCAATTTGGATTGGAACGGCGGTGATTATCAAATATCTCTTCATATTTGGCGACACTGCGCCGCTGAAAATATAATAAATAAATAAACTGAATATATAATTAATGGTGTAATTTTGTCTTTTTTAATGTTTCATTTTTTTTAAATTTTATAGTCTTTATTCTATGTAACTACTGTTTCAGCAGAAAGTAAACCTTAATATGGTTTTACACGAATTATTTTTTATGATTATACATCTTGCATTTGTTTGAAAGTATATAAATCATGAAGTGTGGCATATTTTAAATTCCCGATGTAGCTATAATATATAATATAATGGGTGTGCAAAACACATTTCCGATCAAAATAGCTTGTGAATGGTCAAACCGTTTTTTTTTTCAAATTTGCCAAAACAATTTGTTTTTAATTTTATAAGAAAATTAAATAGCCAAAGCCTAATCGTTCTTTTTCATTTTAGCCATATGGGGCATTTTTAAACAAAGTCTACAAATTATTCAATTTTCAGGCGTAATGAATGTTAGTTTAAAACTGTCGGTCAGCTCTCTTACTATTATATTTGACATTAAAAAAAACTTTTGTTTGGTATCATTAAGTTAGAAGTTTCTACCTTCTCAGAAATATTCCTTCTGTAGCTTAATACAATCTTCACAAGTTGATCAGGTGGATGAATATTTAACATACAGTGACGCCCTCTAATAGGACCGAAAATTGTTTCTTCATGTATATTTAGACATTCTTCAAATGCGCCAAATTCGGCCAAGTTTCCCCCTATAATTCCAGCCATCAATTTTGATGATGAATCGAACACTACAAATGATTTGAAGTTAAGAAAAATGCACAAAAATGTTTAAAATATATATATATACTTAACACGTTACGTGAATAATCATTGAGCCGGAAAATATTTTCTTATTCAGTTACTTATGTTTTGATCTACTGATAGTTATAGAAACACCCAGGGAAATATTCTTTAAATATTTAAATCAATTTATAGCCGAAGTTACAATACATTTTGGAGACACATCTTTAAAAACAATTATTCTAATAAATTTTATATTGGAACATCATAATTGAAATGAAATCCTATATTTGAAATACATGTACCACAAATTAATTTTCTAAAGTATATGCAGTACTGATGAAATTTGCTTGGATAATTTGTATGTTTAGAAAGTCTGATTTAATTCTTTTTTTGCGTGGTATCCTTAGCCTTTTACTTTTCTTTATTGTCAGTTTCCGAATTATACGATGTTTTCAGCTGTAGTTCATTTTTAAGATCAGAGCTCAAAACTGTAGCTCTTTCGACCTAGTTAAAATTTATATCTGCTAAAATATTGTAGATTAATTATATTCAGGACGTTCCAATAATAGAGGACGTCGGCTGTAGCTCAGGAACTGTCCATGACAGAACTCAAGGAAAAAATATTTATAGATAAATCGGCTAAGAGAAATCTCTGTAAATTATTTTCAAGTTCGTAAGTTGGCCGCTAGGTGGCATAACAAGAATACAAAAGTGTAAATGCCAATTTTCTCTTAAATTGCCATAATTAAGGTTTGCTGAAAATATATCCGTTGTAATCTTTAACCAATTACGCACATTTTTGCTTCAGACCATTTATATCTATTGTTAAAAATAAAGTGATCAAACATTTTTATTTTCAAATAAAGATATCTCTGTTTTGGGTGAACCGATTTTATTCATCTTAGTGTCGAAAAAAAGTGCTTCTTTTGCTCTACTCAGGGAGCCATAAACTGTATCGCAATGACTATGTTAGTGGTCACTAGGTGGCAGTGTTACGGAATTCTCCAAATAATGCTGATTTTCTCAAAAAAATAAAATGGTGCGCTATAACTTTTATATCACAATTTATTTGGTAGTTATGAACGGCATTGAATAGAGAAAGAAAAAGTTTAGGTCCGCATTTAAATTGAGAAAGTTGATGATGGTCTCTAGAATCCGAGATGTCGGGTTGGAAATTAACCTTACGAAAACCAACAAACTGGAAAAAAGAAGGCTTCAATAGAAACTTTAGTAATCTTGGGTAACTGTAAAAGACAAAACTTTTTCGACACCAAGTTGAAAAAAATCGGTTCATCCAAAACAGATATATCTATATTTGAAAGCAAAAATTTGTGTCCTTCCCCCATCAGTTTATTTGTGAAAATAAACAAAAATGGTCTCAAGCACAAAATTGCGTAATTGGTTGAGGAATACAGTGCTTATATTTTACCTCAACAAAGGAAATTTAAGTGAAAATTAGCATTTTCATTTTTGTGTTGCTCTTACGCCCACAAGCGGTCAACTTTCGAACTAAACTAAAAATAATTTACAGCGATTTCTCTTGATCGATTTATCTATAAATATTTTTTTCCTTAGGTTCTGTCATTAACGGTTCCCGAGCTACAGCCGACGTCCTGTCCTCTATTATTGGACCACCCTGTACATATATAAAGTGAATATCAACAAAAAAATGTAGCACGAACGGAAGAAATGTGTATACAAAATAATTATTTATCATAATAAGAAAATAAAAAAATCGGTAAATTGGCCTTTAGCATTTATCCGGAAGTTTACTCGTAACGAATTCTACCACATACGATGCATATCGTTATATGACAATACCTTTATACATACTTATTATATATATTGTTATATCTTTCTCTTTTCTTCAGAAAACGATTTATTATAAAGTAAGTTCCTGTTATTTGAGTACAACAATATCGGTACAACCCTTTTAACAGGACTTGCCTCATATTAAAACTTTCCCTGTGTTCAGCAAATTGAAATATAATACAAGGAAAATGAGTACACATATTTTAACATGGAAAAGTACTTAAGACAAAAAAATCTTACATAATCGAACATTGAACGTTAGTGGCTGTTGCTTGATGGAATTCCATTACATGAAATAAAATACTATTATATTAATTAAAAAATTCCATATAACGACTTATATGGAATTTTCTAATTAATATATTAATATCTTACTTCTTACATAATCATGTAATTTAAAAGCTTTATTGAATATTTAATTTATTTCATTATACAAAACTATTAATTACATTAATAGTATTAATTCAATAAAAGTATTGTTTAAAATAGTCGCAATATTTTAAAAAACATTTGATCATTGAATGATCTTTATTTCAAAACGTGCAATACGGCAACACAGAATAAACCTTACTTGCCACGCAACTTGTTTTTGCTATTGTAAAAGGACAAAAATGTTAAGTTGTTCATTTGTATCTACTTATTCGAACGTTGAGATTTCTTTTATAGTAATATTCCTGTATAGGTATCTCAAATATTATATAGTGAAATACGTCTGGATAAGAGGATAATAAAATATTATTTGTATCACTAATAATGCATACGAAAAACAAGAAACGAAATTCCAGCGAATTAATTTTCTTAAATTTTTGTTTTTGCCGTCACTAAACACTAGTATACTGTGTGGTTTGTAAAAAACTTGACTTGTCATTGCCGGGTATGTGGTTCTCGGTAGAGTACAAGAGGTAAAAAGTGTTTTTAATTAATATGTTATGATTTATTAATATTTTATCATAATGTTTTAATTGAAAAGCAATAGATACAAAATAATCCATAAGTTTTTTTATATCACATTCACAAACTATTTAGGACAAATCATAAAAATCTTTTTTATTTAGGATATCATCAACTTCATTTTTGATAATGACTGTCATTTGAACTTGCCGTGAGATTAATACTTTAAACTTTGGCAAGTTTAGCTCTCAAAAACTACAACTTAAAAAATCGCCTGCTCCCTGAGTTTCCTGAAATTTGACTATTCATTGACTGAACTACTACTAATTGTGAATATTAAGTAAGAATTTCACATTTCTCATTTAAGGTTATATTTGATGATCCATTTTGTTAAATATAGCAAAGTAGTATATTCTGGCCAGTAATAGCTCCATAAACTCTTTATACATTTTAACGCACTACCTAAACGTGTTCAGTTTCACTAAGTTACAATTCAGCATTTCTGACATTAACTTCGAAGACGAATTGAACAGGGAAAACGGTTTAAAATGCAAATCCAGCTTAAGTTCGCCAAACGTTATCAAAGTTTATAAATTTTCAATGATCAAATAGCGAGCCTAATGAATAGGAAACCTTTTAAGTTTAAATAGGTTGAGGTTTAGTTAAGCAAATTAGCAGCATTAATTCAGAAAAGGGTATATTATTTGAAAGAGGTTATATCTACTTTAGGAAACTAGTAAGAAAAGCTGTAATATTATAAATAAATCGGTAAAAATTGGTGTTTTCTTCTGAAATCAAGAATATTTTTTATAGCATCGAAATCATCATCATCATCATAATAGAATTATAAAACTAACAATAAATTGCATCTGCATGTGATACTAAGAGAGATGGTTTCCTGAACAAGTGGTAGTACACTTTCTTAGTTAGGGCCACCTAATTTTTCTTGAATCATAAATTTGAAAAATTCACAATGAAAATTTGTTGGAAGGATATCGTAGTATAACACTAAATATTATTATGACATGTTTTATTCTTTTTTTGTACTAAGTAGGATGATTCACGGTAAGTTACCAATAATACATGCTTAGCTATTATTCAAGATAACTAATATTCGGTGGACTAGTTGACTTAATTTGAGTGTATTCAAATTTCGAGAAAAGCAGGGCATGTTTTCTTTTTAATTCTCGGTTCTCAAATTTCCAAAGGTAGTTTGTTTTCGTCAATGAATTTTTAGATATTCACGTTTTAGAAATTGACAATTTAGGACTTTGAGAAACTACATACTTTAAAAGGTTTGACATATGGAAAAACGAACTGCATTTTCCTATCTTAAGTTTTTTCTTAAATATAGGAAAAAATGTCATGTCGTATTGAGTAGAGTATGGTGTAGTAAATTGTCAGGCCCGGTGAAGATTTCAAATGTTCTCTTAGTAACCACAAATATCAGTTTTGCTTCTGTTGGTGATTCCAGTTTGATTTTGTTTTTGAGGTAATGTACACGTCTCTCAACTATATAAATTTCTATTTAATAAAAATAAAATATTTCTTTGTAAAAAACGCCTAAACCTATAGTTTATTTCTGTTTAGTTTATTGGCTTTGAGATATTTCATTTAGCCTCGATTTATATCTCAATTATTTTAACAGTCTATTGTGTCAAATTCCACACTAAAAATTTTCCTAACACTATCATCCATAGGAGACTTAAAGAAGCACCAAAGGATGTAAGAGGGGGATACATCAAAGTTAACTAAAACAGTACTACGCATTCTTAACTTCTATACCTTTATTCTATACTTTTTTAAATATTTGAAATAAATTTTTTCCAAATTATCATTCATATGAAGTAAATTAAGTTCGGTGAACAAATGTGAGGCGGCTGTGCTGCTATGTACAATGCCATGCTCATAATTAAAAAGTGTGGTTTAAATCATCTATAGATATATTATCACATGAGCATAATGGGCTGCTGGTTAACTTCATTTTCAAAATATGCTTATTGAAATTTCCATGCTCGACTAAAAATTTAGAATAGGACACAAAAATGTGTCTTGATAAACATTCTCTGAATATTAAAAGTCTGTTATTTAACTCAGGATGTAATGTGTTATATAAGTTCGGAGAATCAGCTGTATAATTTTTGTTGGATCGCTTCCAACGGCCTAAAGAATTATTTTTGATATGTCGATATAGATCAGAATTGAGAAAATCTTGTAAGGGCATTCCTGATATAATGGCCTCTTTTGCAGCTTTATTAACCAATTCGTTACCTATTAGTTCAAAATAGCCTTTTACCCAGACAAATTTAACACTTATTTTATTACTACATAGGTCAGAAACCATACTATATATATTTGCAAAAATTGGGTTTTAATAGGACTGACTGAGAGAATATAACAATATTAGATAAGATATTCACAGAAAAAAACGGATTCTAAGGCTTTTAAAATTGCTAAAGCCTCGGCAGTAAATACCGAGGACATGGAGTTGCATTTGAATTTTCGTGCAATATTAACTTCAGGTACAGTAAAAGAACATTTTCATTTTTTGAGCCGGTATAAATTTTGCAACAATGTTTATATTCATGTGAAATATTACAAAAAATTGTTTGAGTGAATAAAGGGATATCAGTAAATTTAGGAAAAGCATTTCTAGATTGAGATTTTATTAAAAATTGGGATTCAAACCGGAAGTATGTGCTGTGCTTAATAATAGTCTTGTCTTGTTATTAGTTGCTTTTAAAGCAAATGCATCAGCCAGTGGTGTTTTTATTAACATAAAATTTGTTAGTCAAATTAGAAATGCTTAACCTATAAATTTAATCCATTAATTCAGTATTTTTGTATTGCATGTCATTAAGTAGGAATTTTTCTGCAAAATTTTCCCTTCTGATATGCCATTCGGAACATTCAGAGAGAAGAGCCTGAGTTGGGCAATATTTCACAGCACCTATACGAGTTTTAAAGATCTGATTTCTGTTTATTTTCTTGAGGCGAGTTTTGCTCGCCGAACATAAAATATAGAGCGGTAATCCAGCAATGTCCTCGTAAATGACTTATAAAATATTAGGGCGGTTTTGGGATCAGGTAAGTAGATTTTAAGCAAGGCCGCAAACTGACTGACAGATTGACAGAAACGGACTAACGGAATTGATAAAACATATTTTTGGCATCTAGAAACGCTAAAACATAAGATATGGAAAACCTGAGAGGACGATTCTTTTCACTATTACAAAGATTTTATTTGGCCGCCATTTTACTCAACCATCTTAAATTATGAATGAACTTTACTAGTTCATTTAAAATTTTTAAATATTTTATTAAGTCGCCATTTTGCTCCGCCATCTTGGATTCATACTAAATTCTTACCAGTTGACTCCGACATAATACTTGATTTTTGTGCAAAATTTGAAATTGATTGGTTAACCCTTTCGCTGCGGGCTAAATTGTCTGTAGTATTATTATGTGCGAATATAGAATATTCAATGCAACAATATTTCGGAATAAAACGTATATATATTAATAATTAAGTATAAAAAATATTCCTGTTATTTGTTTTTTGTAAAACGCACATGTGCGTCTTCCGCACATTTTTACAAATCTTTACCGCTGTGCGGAAAACGCAGTTGTGCGTTTGACGATATATCGCTTATTTATAGGACTAATGTTGACAAAACTTAGGACTAAAGCATAAAAAACGTAAAAAAGAGAATACAACTGGTTACTCATAAAGAAAAAGTAACGGAAAACATTATGCTCTTCGGTTACTATCGTTCTTAAGCCGTATTAACTTCCAAGCAGCAAATCCGGAAACGAATATTCATTTTCGTAACTTTGTTATATTATATGAGGTTAAAAGTTCAGAGACTTCCTAAAATTGCGAGAGCCATACCAGCATTGGAAATGTATGTAATCGTACGACTCTCTTGCGCGTCCTACGCACATTATAGAGTCGCAAGAAGACGCACATGTGCGGACTCCGCAGCGAAAGGGTTAAGTAGTTTTCTAGTAATATATTTTTTTAACATTTCACTAGGCCGCCATTTTGATTCGTTATATTGGATTTTGACCAAAATTTGAAGTCAGTTGGGTAAGTAGTTTTTTAGCTAGACCTGACACACCGATATACAGACAGGGAGACCTACGGACTTGGGAAAACATGTTTTTCGGCATCTAAAACATATAGATCTGAAAAAACATTGAAGAATGTTTTTTTCACGATGGCAATACTTCTCTTTTACGTAGAAACCAAAGCTGATTCTTTTATTTGAAATATTAAACCCATTTTCAGGGAAATATGAATTGCAATTATACATAATGTGTTATTAAGGATTATTTTACATTCTTGGATTGTTCTATTGTTGCAACAAATACAAAAGTCGTCTGCCAATTGTAATCCTGAGGCATTAATTTTAGCAAAACTTCTTAAGATATTAAAGTTTACTAGTAAAATATATAGGATACGATTTTATTATTTTATTTATGTTATTTTCAAGTTCTATAGGTGAAACTGTGTTTGCTAAAAATGATAACTTTCCTAGAAGTATTTTAGCAGAATTCTGTGTTAGGATTAGATGTGTTAGTGCCTAAACTATCTTTAACTGCATTAATCTTTTTCCAGCGTTTTAAAGAAAAGCTTTGCCTATTCAAAGTTCTCCAGTTCAATGGGGCTTTGTTTTTAAAGATTAGTATACATTTAGCTGTGAAATTTTTATATTTAATATAATTTTGTAAACTGGAACAATTTCGAAATTATTTAAAAAATTTCTTGCGATTTTCAGATATCTGTAGACATTCATCTTCCCACCAGGTACGAAATATTTTCCACTTTCTATTATTTTTAAGGAAAAATGGTATTCGCTGTTGCGATAATAACGTTACATATTTGATCAATAATACTATTTGCATTATCCGGTATTTCATTAAAACTGTTTATTTTTTTATCAATTCCCTTCTCACTGTCCACAAAACTACTAGATTGGTCATTTTTATTCAGAATTAGTTTGATAGGAGAATTATTGGACCAATAGAGGTTTTATAAAACTTCCGAAGTAAAATTGTTTAGCATATTAGACGACATCATAATTAGGTCTATTACATAACCAATATTACCAGGACCGCCAGGCCTAGTTATTACCAATTTTTGAAAGTTATCTAAAGGCTTGATTAAACTGTTTCCAAAATTATCAGTACTCTTCCACTCCCACAATGTGTGACGGACGTTAAAATCACCTAGGATAGCACAGTGCTCATTTACCTAAGAGAAAACTTTTTTGTAATCTAGAGATCATCTTATTGATGATCACAATAATGCCACATATTTCTATTATATTATCAACTTTTTTAAATTCTAAATAACTCTATCAGTAAATTTATGATTTTTGTTATAACTAAGAGAACTAGACAAAGAGTTCTAAACAAATAGTTAAAGTCTCTTTTTAATTTATCACAAATACTTTCATCTATATTTGAGTAATAAGATAAAATTGGCCTTCAGCTAAAATATTAAATTCATACGTTTGTCCTTTCTTTAAGACAAAATATATTAAATTAGTTGCTAATTTCAGAGTTTACTGAATATAATATAAGTTCCCGCACTTCGACGAAAATTCCGATCTACCTATACCATTCCCCTCGCCCCAGCTGGTTCTCGGCAGTCCACCGTTTTCAGTTGTGCGAGGCGCTGGTATGTACACAGTGGATTTTGTTTACGATTAACATATTGTCGGTTGTTTGTACGTGGTAGACCAATAAAATGCCCGTCGAATATTGTTCTGTGGATAGTTGTTTTTCAAAACGTGGAGGTGGATTATCGTTTTTTCGCTGTCCAAAGGATGAACCAAGGTAGGCACCTACCTATTTTGGAATATAAAATTATATTATATAATAATTATAACATTATCATTTTTGTGCTATTTTAAGTATATTAAAAAATATATGAATATCCTTTGTATAGTACCCATTTTTTTGGTATTTAAATTGAAATATAATATCTCTGCAGATGTCCAGCTTGGAAGTCGCATTTAGGGTTTACTGGGGACCACAAATATGCAGACATTAATTCTGAGTTGTCCTATCAAAAAAAATTAGGATTTGCAGCCGTTATTTTACGGACGAAAGCTTTATGTCACCTTTAAAGCAACGCCTCTAGTACAATGCGATTCCCACATTATACCTATCCAAAAAGTAACTAAAATTTGAGGGGTAATATCTCCAGTGTGTCTGATTTTTTCGGAAAAAATCCGAAAAACTAGTTTCTAAGGAATTTGTTTCATAAATAGTGTATGAGCGCTACTGATTTTAAAAATCCGAGCCGAAGACGAGGATTATTACTTCCCTCGTAAAAGGGAAGTATTGTAATGGTGAAAAATCACCCTCCGAGATTTTTTCAGATATTTACGTTTCAGGGGGTCTCTAGATACCGACAAACATGTTTTCTCCATTCCGTCGGTCTCTGTCCGTTCCCGGTATAACTAGAAAACTAGGTACTTATCCCATTGACTTCAAATTTTGGTCAAAAATTAATGGTTGTTATGAGATAATCTGGTAACATTTTGGTGAAAATCCAAAATGGCTGTAAAAATGGCGGCCTAGTAAATTGTTAAAAAAATATTACTAAAAAACTACAACTCACATTTTGCACAAAGTGTTACGTAGTAATCGACGGGTAGAATTTTGGTACGAATCCGAGATGGCGTAACAAAATGGCGCCCTAATAAAATATTTAAGTAAGAATTGATTTTGGTTTAGAAGTTAACTGTTAAAATTGTGAACAAAAATGGCGGTTAAATTATTACTTCTATATCTCTAAGAGATGGAAAACTATAATATGGGCAAAAAGAAATTTTTTTTTTTCGCTAAATTGATTTAAAACGACCCAAAAAGTGTAAAAACATAATTTCGGCGAAATCTATTTCCTATCTGTTAGTTTATGTGATAAATTTCAAAGGAATAATTGTGCTATCGAGTTTAAATTTGGTATATAGGTAGTAATCCATATGGTATTGAGCAAAATCGGTTGAGAAAAAGGGGGTGAAGTGGGGGATTAATTGATAAAAAAACAACAATTTTTTGTTAATAATTCCGTAATATGCCTTTTTATGGGTTTTGGGGTACTCAGATTTGAATCATAACACTTTGGTAAATAATAAGGGATAAGGGAAATAATAAATATAAAAGAATTTTGTCTTGTTCAGCAGCAAGAACAAGACAAGACAAAGAAATTTGCAAGAGTCTTGTCAAACACTGCATATGCAACTTAAGTCCAATTTGAAAAAAATGTCTTATCAGCAAAATTCAAACCACATCAACTTTCCCATGAAATTTTTACTAGGGAATATCTCAGTTGATGTACAAAACAAAATAAAGTGTCATTCATAAGATACATGGTCTTAGCATAGCTCACAATTCACAAAGTCATAGCAAACCAAACTTCTTTTCTTTTTTAATCAAACACCCAGTGCATTTGTTGTATTTTGGAAAGTTTATTCGAAAAGCGGTTGGGTAATATCATATTTTATCCTATATTTACTTATACATGGTTTCATTGGTTTCCAAGTTGTCCATGCATACTTCAGAATGTGTACTCTTTAGCACCCAGTATAAGCTAAACCAAAAAATATGGTGTTTTCGAATTGGCCTTTAAATAGGCTTAACAAAATAAAACGAATATACTCTGTGTCTTATTAAAAATAGAAAGATTGGTTTGCTACGGTTTTGTGAGCTACCCTGTATGATCAAAGTTATGTTTAAATTATGCACCCCATGGATCGCATAGAAAGTCCTTAAGACACTATGTCCATTTTCGAACACCAACCGGAATGTACTCTGTTATAAACAAATAATATTAAGAACTCATTTCTTGCACTGTTATAACTTTTATAGTTTACCAATAAAAAAAATTAAAACAAAAAGGAACATGCTTTTGTATTACCGGCTTAATTTAGCTAAAACTTCTACTCTCCATTAAAAATCAATATTTCAGGAAGGGAAATATTTACGTATTCGTACACCAGAAAGTACCTTTCGTAAACGTTAGAAAAATCCCTGCTAGTGCATTATGACATGGCAATGCTTGTTATAAACATATAATATTATACCATTTATAAATAAAACAATGTAAAAAATGGTGATGCTTTTCGACTGTGATATTTTTCTTTTCTCCATCTCGTACGAATAGTCAAGTCCATAGAACGGATTTTTTAAACATCAAATTAATTTCCTTAAATTTTTATTTAAATTAATGACTGTCGGATACTAGTAATAAATATTAAACTTTATTACTATTATTATTTTACAATCGAACACCGCCTGACATCGCCTTCCCCACAATATGCAACTGAGGAGAAAACGATTACATTTTTTATTTTATTACTCTAATCTCCCCTGGAAGTTTTTTGTTCAAGGCGGCACGAGCTTTGTCCCAGTCGGCAGGCTTGTCTAGCCCGTTCGACAAAGTTCCGATTCGGAGTGAAGGAACTTATATATTATATTCAGTAAACTTTAATATCGAGGACCCTGCAATCTCTTAGAAGTAAATAAACACAAAATAATTAAATGGCTATCTAGTTTTGATTTAATTTTTTGTCTAAAGGGTAAACCACTTAGAATTAACATGCACAACTTTAGCTAAAGTTTAGCTGATTTTACATTTTAAAAGATCAGAGAAATACCGCAAAATAACGAAATTTATTTCGTTTTCATATGGCGCACGTGTTGAAAATATACGCTAAAAATACAATGTTGGGCTGTAAAAAATGCACATAATTTTTTAGCATATTCCCGAAACAGCAATAAAAAGATTAATTCAGAACATTCTTCGCGACTTTTACAAGATTTTTTATGTGAAGTCGTTTCAGTAGGTACAGTAATAAAAAAGTAGGCAGTCATAAAAATGTGCCCCGTTTTTTCATAGGACTGCATATAGCTTTCTTTATTATTATGAAGAAATTTCATCATGTTGATGTAAAATATTTTATACTATTTTAATTCTTTACAGTGATATACGCTGAGATATTTAAATTATTGATCGAAAAATATTGACAATTTTTAAATCAGTCTAGTTACCAATTTTGCTAAACGTTAAAATTACACATCTATAAAATAAACAACTTACACAACTAAAATGTTCCTGAAAAATCGTTAAAACTTCTAACCGACCGCGACGCCCTGCAGATTTAATTACCTAGCAAAAACATATTATATAAACTATAATTTGTATAAATACCAGTTTTCATAGCAAAGCCATTAAGAGGCCAAATGCACTGTGAATGTTGTGAATAGTATATACATTGGAGAGACGAAACGCCCTCTTAGCATAAGAGTCAAGATAAACTTTAAAAAGGAGAAACTTCAAAATCAGGTATATATTTGATCAAACCAACATCGAACGCAGTGATTTTGCATAAAGAGCAATATTGGTGAAAACGAAAGTTCCAAAAGCAGCTGCCATAAAAATGAATCCGAGAATTTCCAGTAAGCCAAGCCTTAATAATCTGAAACATCAAACAAAATGGCGGTTTGATAAAATTTAAAAATTTGAAAAAGCTACTCGATAGATTGATTTCAAATTGTGTGCAAGATTTAATTGTAGCATAGAGATGAACTGGTAAAATTGTGGTATGAATTCAAGACAGCGGAACAAAATAGCGGTCAAATAAAATTTTTGTATCGTGAAAAAATTACATGTGGTTTTAGCATCTCTAGATGCTAAAAATATGTTTTCTCAATTCCGTTGGTCTGTCTGTCAGTCATAGCTAAAAAAAACACTTACCCGATTGACTTCAAATTTTGGCCAAAAATTAAGAGTCATATGGGGATAATCTGGTAATATTTTGGTAAAAATCCAATATGGCGGAACAAAATAGCGGCCTAGTGAAATGCTAAAAAATTATAGTGAAAATCTAATTATCCAGTTTACATCAAATTTTGAACAAGAATCAAGAAATCATAGGAATAAACTGGTAACATATGGGTACGAATCCAAGATATCAAAACAAAATCGGGACTTAATAGAAAGTTTAAAAAATGCAAAAATATTTATTAGATTCATTTCAAATTACTAATAAAGATATATAAATTACAATATAAAGGGCGGTTACAAAATTCTAGAGATTGAGGGCGTTATAATTACCTAATTTTTTAATACTTTACACTATTTAAAGTGTGTGTGAGTAAACAAGGCCTTTAGTTAGAGCTGAAGATTTATAAAAAAATTTGAATTAATATGTCCCATATTTATTGTAAAAGCTGTCTTTAATATATTGCCAAACATTGACTGAAACATATTTGGACATTTACGTTATCAGTTGTGTTTTATCAATTAAAATGAATTTCTGCCTTGTTTGTTGTTATAGATAGATCATATTTTATATTTTACTTGCAGCTGATCAAAAACCGTATAAATTGAAACATAAAATTAAAATTATTTTAGGAAGACCTAACGTACAAAATAAAGTAGCTGGATGAGCTGTGATTATGACTATTTTCTATAATATAGATAGAAATAAATCATGATAATATAGATAGAAATAAATCATGCCTTGGAACGTCTGCAATATAACTTAAATCCATTGTAATTTCTATGTTAACAGAAAGGGTATTTGTGAGCAACTGTGTTTCTTCGTATATTGCTGGGCTTCCTACTAAAATATTGTGAGTAGTTAATTAACTTAAGAAAATAATTTTTTTAAGCTTTACGTAGACACTCGGGGGAAGTAAAACGTATGAAACTTTTCGGAGGGATCTATCCATATGGGATCGAGGTCTTTACCTTGTAATCATACTGGAGCAAATTTTCTTATTGAAATTAATTTCTTGCTTAAAACGCTAAAAAAGCGTGCGCATGTGCCAGGCTTTTAAGGATATTGTACAAAATACCTACTGTATTTTTTTGCGTAATTTGGCAAATATAAACTATATCAAAAAATAATTTCCATTTATGAAAAGCTAATTATTATCAGACAAATTTAATCCATACAGCAATAAACACATTTTCATTGTCATACAACTTATTTGCCAATTGTTTTCAAAGGAGCTTTAGTTTGTCTTGAGCGACAAATAATAATTTTCTGAGTCCATCTTTCTGTATATTGACGAGCTATGTGGTCAGTCCATCACTATTTTCTAAGGACATTTGTTACGCAAGTTCTAGGTTTAGTTAAGGTTAGGGTTAAAAACTTTAGGAGAAGTAGTACCTTCCTAACGTATGCCTCTATTTACTACTATCTTATTCGTTTTTGTGTCTTCGTCTAGTGTTATTTAGATGAAAGCGCTTCCTTAAGTGTGTTTGAAAAGATCTGAATATCTGAGGTCTACTCTTGTGTTGTCTAGAGCTTTTAGTATTGCCCAGGTCTCGACTGAATCGAAAGTCTTTTTATTCATAAATGTCATAAAATGTCCATAAATGTCAAATGTTTATTATACTCTGTGGGTTTCTCGATGAAAGTGCATAATATTTCTATGTGATCCATTCCACTAAATCCATTTAGGAAATCTGCTAGTTCATATGAATTGATTTTGTGATTTAATCTGTTTGGTACCATTTGTCTGAAAGAATACTAATAGGACGGTAATTTTCAATAATTTTTGACTTCTTATTTAGCAAAATAACCTGGGCGTTGTTCGAATTGACTGGAATTTTTTGTTTGCTTATGCAGTTGTGTAGTAGAATTCATATACTCTCTAACAAATGTTCTCCTCCCATTTGTAAGGCTTCGATGGTATACTGGTCTTCTAGGCATTTCTGATTTTTCTCTCTTAATCAATTGTAATCAATTGCAGGACTTTCCTCGGATCAGGTATTTTGGATTCTCCGCCTATTATATTGATGATTTTAGATATTTAGAACTACAGATATATTTGTACAAGTCCTGTACTATGGCAGCAATTTCGGTTCTATTAGTAAGCACGATAATATATCTGTTCTTTAATTTATTTAGTTTGCTTCTTCCATTCGACATGTTGGATTTCCGAACTTTCATATCTTTATTATTTTGTATATAGTTACGGTTATTTTATGTTACAATATGGTTTGGCTTTAAAGGAACAAAAATAAATAAAATAAAAATCTTTTAGTTGAAACTAACTTTCAATCATCTTCGAGTCAGCTGACTAAATATTTACAATTAAGTATTAATTTGAAATTTTACAATATGTCATTAATATATCCCCAAAATAGTCAATAGTAAACATACTTACGCAAAATCAAAATCCAAAAAGAGAAATGCACCTGCTACGTTTTGTATTTTAATATTTTGTAAACAATTTTTTTTATTTGATTTGTAAGTGAAAATCGAAACGCAAAATCTAATATATTAATATACAATTTAAAAAATAATATGCCATCCTGAGCGTGGCAACAATTTAACTAACACCAAATTTTGACAATAAAAACCTTTTTCAACAAGACAAACAAAACACTTACTTTTTACTGCCCAAGGCTCCAGCGCCCTGAATCCTAGTTTAAACTCGTTAATGTGATTCCTGCACAGAGTATTATTAACATCGCTGAGTCCATATGTGCTCAAAATCTGATTCATAATAAGTCCCTGTTTCATATTGAGTTTTACCGGAACTCGAATTTTCTTCTGTGTTTTATTTTCCTCATGTTCCCTATCTACGCTTCGTTCTGTTTCTGATGGGATTTCTATATTGAGAGATTGATTCGCCGTTATTGCAATATCTGACAACCTGAAATCTTCAGTAATAGTTTCTAAAATTTGGCTTTCAGATCTGTTAATTGATCTAGTCGTATGTTTTGATAGAAAGTTAGCTGAAAAATATACTTTGTTCATTATAACATTAAAGTTAAAATTATCTTTTATTCATTTAAATTTTCATTAAAATATCAGTTATAACGTTTTTCCAATAAAGAATGCGACCTCAACACAAGGAGGAGTTAAAGCATATCAGAGTTCTGCAGTAAGCATGTCTAAACTATTTATTTTAATTTTCACTAAATCACAAGTAGAAAAATTACCATATTCAAAACAAGAATGAAATAACCGTACCGTACGCGTAGAACCTAAATGACCTTACGACACTGAAGTTACATATTACGTTTCAGGGCTCTTAGGAGCCAAACAAATATGTTTTCTCAATTTCATCGATCTGTCTGTTCGCGGCATAGATAAAAAACTACTCTTCCGATTGACTTCAAATATTGGTCAAAAATTAAGGGTCATATGGAGATGACCTGGAAACAGTTTGAAAAAATCCTATATAAGAAAAAAAATGGCTGCCACGTGAAATGTTAAAAAAATATTATTAAAGAACTGCTTACTACTTTTCGAGCTATATATGGGATATTTCCTTTCACATAAGGCTTTTATTGAAACGTGTTTGCCCTTAAAGTTGCTAATAAGTTATAATTATATCCAAATCCAGCGTATAAACATATTATTGCCACAAATTTATGGCATGTAGTATACCCGACTGATGTCATTTAATGTGCAATAAAATAAATATGAGTTGAAATATGTTTAAAAAGAAGACTATCACTTTTGTTGCTAATATATAAAGCTTTAAGATGCTACTTATGCTTATCCTCAAAATATGAAAAGTATTATTTTGCTAGCGTTTTAAATAAAACTCAATGTACATCGCCCTATAGAATAAAAAAATTAAATCCCATTTACTTTGAATATGTCGTTCTACAATATATACATATATATATATATATATATATATATATATATATATATATATATATATATATATATATATATATATATATATATATATATATATATATATATATATATATATATATATATATATATATATATATATATATATATATATATATATATATATATATATATATATATATATATATATATATATATATATATATATATATATATATATATATATATATATATATATATATATATATATATATATATATATATATATATATATATATATATATATATATATATATATATATATATATATATATATATATATATATATATATATATATATATATATATATATATATATATATATATATATATATATATATATATATATATATATATATATATATATATATATATATATATATATATATATATATATATATATATATATATATATATATATATATATATATATATATATATATATATATATATATATATATATATATATATATATATATATATATATATATATATATATATATATATATATATATATACAGGGTATAGTATATATATTGGAAACGGTCAAATTCCTCAAAAACCACTCAACCGATCTGAACCATATGTGGTGATTAGGAATTACCGAATACCGACCCTCTGGTGCATACCACAATGTTGTCAGATTTTCAGTTTTTCAGCAAACTAACCTAACTTTTTTTTTTTCAAATCAAATAGTATGTTTTTTTAAGTGTGATTTATTCCTTGTATTCTCCTTAGTTTAACTCCAAAATTGCAAACTTTTATCTTGAACCGTTAAATGTTAAATTTATTAAATGTTTTTAAAAATACATTGACAAATTAGGAATTAAAAAACTAAAACTAAAATAATGTAATGATTAATAGGATGTTGAAAATGTTGTCCTTCTACAGCTTGACGGTATCCTAAACGTTCAATAATTTCTCGAATAGTGCTTTGGAGCCCTTCCGTGGGTATTCCTTCTATTTAAGCTCTAATCCTTCCCGTTAGAACTTCAAAGTTCTCGGGCTTCATTTTGTACACGGTCGTTTTTCGGTGACCCCAAAGCAAAAAGTCAAGCGGATTTAGATCCGGTGACCTTGGAGGCCACTTAACAACCCCCCTTCGCCCAATCCAGCGTCCTGGAAAAGTCGTTTTTAAAAAATTTCTAACAGCAACTGCGAAATACGGCGAAGCCCCATCAAGTTAGAACCATACGTGGCCAAAACCATTAGGAAAAATATCATTTAATGCTGGAATAATTTGGTTTTTCAACAGCTGTAGATGATTAATACTTCATATTCATATGTTCATATTTTCTTGAAAGAAAAAGGATCCAATAAGGGGACTACCTAATATGCATACATTGACTTTTTCAGGAAATTGCGTATGCCTAAACGGTTTTATATATCGGCATAATTGTCGTTATTGGTCTTCAAAGAATCTTTCATTCCAGAAAATATGAATGAGATACTTTATCTACATCTGTTGGAAAACCAAATTATTCCAAGATTAAACAATATGTTTCCTAATTCTTTTGGGAACCGCCGCATTTTGCAGTTCAGTGTCAGAAATTATAAATATATATATATATATTATATATATATATATATATATATATATATATATATATATATATATATATATATATATATATATATATATATATATATATATATATATATATATATATATATATATATATATATATATATATATATATATATATATATATATATATATATATATATATATATATATATATATATATATATATATATATATATATATATATATATATATATATATATATATATATATATATATATATACGGTTAGTCAGATGTGATGAAATATCTCAAAAACCACTTAAGCCATTTGAGCCATATGTGGTGATTAGGCATTACCGAATTCCCCCGACCCTTTGGTGCATACCGCATTGTTGTCAGATTTTTCAGTTTTTCGGCAAACTTTTTTTTTCAAAACAAATGAAATGTTTTATTTAAGCGTGATTTATTCTTCGTATTATCCTAATATGCCAAACTTTTATCTTGATTCGCTAAATGTTAAATTTGTTAAATGTTTTTAAAAATACATCGACAATTTAGGAATTAAAAACCTAAAACTAAAATAATTTAATGACTAATAGGATATTGAAAGTGTTATCCTACCACAGCTAGATAATATCCTAAGCGGTCAATAAATTCTCGAATAGTATTTTCTAGCCATTCCAGGGGTATTCCTTCTATTTCAACTCTAATCCTTCCCATTAGATATTCAAGGTTCTCGGGCTTCGTTTTCTACACGGTCATTTTTAGGTGACCCCAAACGAAAAAGTCAAGTGTATTTAAGTCTAGTGACCTTGGAGGCCACTCAATAACCCCTCTTCGTCCAATCCAATCCAACCCCCGGAAACGTCGTATTTAAATAATTTCTGACACTGAACTGCGAAATGCGGCGATGCCCCATCATGTTAGAACCATACGTGGCCAAAAGCATTAGGAAACATATTGTTTAATGTTGGAATAATTTGGTTTTCCAACAGCTGTAGATAAAGTATCCCATTCATATTTCCTGAAATGAAAAATGGTCCAATAATGCGATTACCTAATATGCCAGCCACACCTTTTTCAGGAAATTGCGTATGGATCTCCATCATCCAATGTGGATTCTTTGAAGACCAATAACGACATATATATTTATAAAACCGTTTAGGCATACGCAATTTCCCGAAAAAGTCAAAGTATGCATATTAGGTAGTCGCCTTATTGGATCCTTTTTCTTTCAAGGAAATATGAACATATGAATATGAAATATTAATAATCTACAACTGTTGAAAAACTAAATTATTCCAGCATTAAATGATCTTTTTCTTAATGGTTTTGGCCACGTATGGTTCAAACTTGATGGGGCTTCGCCGTATTTTGCAGTTGCTGTTAGAAATTTTTTAAAAACGACTTTTCCAGGACGCTGGATTGGGCTAAGGGGGGTTGTTAAGTAGCCTCCAAAGTCACCGGATTTAAATCCGCTTGACTTTTTCCTTTGGGGTCACCTAAAAACGACCGTGTACAAAATGAAGCCTGATAACCTTGAAGTTCTAACGGGAAGGATTAGAACTTAAATAGAAGGAATACCCCCGGAAGGGCTCGGAAACACTATTCGGGAAATTATTGACCGTTTAGGATACCATCAGCCCTATATGTTAGCAACAAAAGTGCTATACTACTTTTTTTAAATATTTCGATTAATATTTATTTTATTGCACATTTAATGACATCAGTCGGGTATACTACATGCCATAAATTTGCGACAATAATATGTTTATACACTGGATTTGGAAATAATTATAACTTATTAGCAACTTTAAGGTAGGAAAATCTGAAATATTATAGTGTCTGGGCAAAAACTGCTACATACTTTTGAGACATCCTGTATACATACATACTAATTCAAACCAGTTTCCGATTATAATATGCAGTATATATTTTTTCAATTAACTCTTCAAGAGTAAGTTACATAATATATCTGTAAAAATCTTATTTAAAAAATTTTTACTGTTCCAAAATTAGAGACGACAGCAACAAAAAGATAAAAAATTGATTTATTTAAAAATGATCCGCAATAAATGTAGTTTGCTTAAGACTTTTTAAACACGCAATTGTGTGTTTTCCAAAGCTTGATCACACCCATTTTTAACATGATTCGGACTACCGTAAAAATAGACGTTTTTTGAGAATTGCGAATAATTATTTTAATTTTATCGACAGTTATTGTGTTTCAAACAACAATCTGGGAAATTAAAAAAAAAGTTTTATATTTTAATTGGCGATAAACTATACTACAAACATATTAGTTATACTTTTCCATATATATATATATATATATATATATATATATATATATATATATATATATATATATATATATATATATATATATATATATATATATATATATATATATATATATATATATATATGGCGACTAAAAGGTAAAAAGTGCGTTTTTCCTCGACGATAAAAACGAGTAAATAGGTCCTATATAAACAAGCTATATGTCAGGTTGTGACGTTTTGTCTACCTTTTCGTGTTATTTTTTTTAAAACCATAACTGTACGGTTATGATTTGATTATAAACTCTCGATGTCGTCTACCTTTTTGCTATTCTTGTATATCTTTTGTAAACCATAACCATAGGGCTTTGATTCGATTTTAAACTATCGATATTAGGTATCCGATATTTTTTTGACAAATGTCCAAAATTTTTTAAAAATAGTTTCGCCATTAAAAGTTACATGAAAATGTAATAAGCCGTACTTAAAAATTTTATATAGTTACGGGAAAAAGTTTTTTTGAGAGATATCGAAATATTTTTATCAAATAAATGACATCACCAAAAGTTACAGTCAACTATGAAAACCACAATTAAACATTTTAAGTAATTTAGAATTTACGGGGAAAAACGCAGTTTTTTTGAGAGTTGCAAAATATTTTTTATTTAAAAAATTACACCAACAAAAGATACATGGAACAATGAAAACCGTATTTAGAACTTTTAATCAGTTAAACAATCACGGGAAGAAAAATTGTTTTGACAGCTATCAAAATATTCTTTTTTTAATAAATTGCGTCACATATTTACAATTTTTCAGTACTTTAGAAGTTAAAAAAGAGGGAAAAAGACAGTTTTTTTTATAGCTGTCAAAAGTACGTCACTAAAAGTTACATGGAACTGGGAAAATTGAAAACCATATTAAAAAATTTTATGTAGTTTAGTAGTTACGGGAAAAGTTAGTTTAAAAGTTAGAGGAAAACAATTGTCAAAATATTTTTTTATTATATATTACTCCATTAAAAGATAACTGAAACTGTATATTTAAAGTTTTAAGCAGTTCAACTTACGGAGATAAAATAATTTTTATGAAAAGCTGTCAAAATAATTCATTTAAATAAATTACACCACTAAAAGTTACATGGATTCGTGTTTTTAGCAGTTCAAAAGTCACGGGGAAAAATTTAGGAGCTGTCCAAAAATTTTTTTTAATAAATTAGGCGCCTAAAATTTACATAAAAATATAATATTATGAAAAACCTCAAATTGATACTATGTCATAAGTTTCAGTATAGAAGAAAATCACGGTTGTGAAAACAAAATTTGGGCTATTTATTAACCAAACCTCCTAAATCGATGTCTTATATTGGAATATTTCACTAGAAAAAAATATGGGTCCTAAAACAGAGTTTTTAAAGAAAAAAAATTAACTACCTTCCCTGTATAACATAATATATGCTTTAACTGTATAATGAAAACCTGCTAGAAGGTCAAAAAATCTCATCAAATAGTGAAACTAGTTTTTTTATTTTTTTTCCATTGTCAGGTGGCTGCCTCATTCAATTTGGGCTACCCTGTATAATGGACAAACATTATTGGTATGCAAAAAATTAAATAAATTTGACATGTTTCGCCGTGTTTAGAAATATTTACCTATATTTACCTATATATACCTCAATTTTATTTTACATATGTATAATCGAAAAAAATAAGTATCTAGGCCAATGACTTCCCCATTAGAACATTTACTCCAACTATTTCTGTTTTTAATTTGACTATTATCGGTTTTGCGTTCTCTAAATATGAATTTTTACGATTTAATACCGCTTTAAAAAGTCAAAGACCTTCGCCCATGACACCCTAAATCTAGTTCTTGAGACAATGGTACAGTCTCTTTTTGATGCAAATTTGAAATTAATCAGTTTGTTCGTTCTTAAGTCATTGTTGGCCCAAATTCTGTTTACATACATAAATATCCATACATTCATTTTATTTTTCACAAATATTTCGAAACCTAAAACCATTAAAATCTCGATAAAACCCAACTTATAGACCCAACTGTAGAGCAGAATAAAGGATTTATTACTACTTATCTGCCCAGTATAAATAAACATCTGTATTAAGTATTATTATGACCCAGTTTAGTTCGGTACTCATTTAGTAACATTCAGTGTGACATATTTAAAAGAGGACCACCCGTATTTCTCAGGAATTAATAACCAGGGTAGTTTCTAATTTTGGTGATGTGTATGGAATTAAAATATGATTATTTTGACACATTCAACTTTGACTTCGCTCAGTGGCGTGCGAGCCTGGAGAGGGGAAAATGGTACGATTTTTATTTAATTTAATATTAGGGATTTTTTTAACGAAATTTTGTTTTTCGATTCTTACTCAGCATCATCAAGAACTCCTTTATACCAAATTAACTTCAACAATATGCATTTTTTTTTTTCATTTCAATATATCTCTTAAACTATAGTCTTGATCAAGAAACACTATTTTGCATTTTTTTATTATTTTAACAATCTTTATTGAATTTTAGTAAAAAAATGCTTTAAGATATTTTTTTTATTTCTATAATTTAAATAAAAATAATTAAGGACCACAATCCCTGCATACAGCACTCGAACATATTTTAGAGTATGTCTTAGAAATTGTTTTCTAAATTCGATAAAAATAGTCAAAATAATAAAAAAATGTAAAATTGTGTTTTGGATAAAGGCACTGGTTCAGTGGCGTAGCTACAAATTTTGGACCTCCTCGCCTTTTTCGGTAAAGAACAGAAAAGTAACTGATGGCAAAAAAAGGTCCTTTAATGTCAATAAATGTAATTCCGAAGGCATATCCGGAAAATATATGATGACTAAAAAAAAGGTCATCCATACTCTCATAATCCCCTTGAGCTCATTTGCAATTATCGCCGGGCCCCCTAACCTCGTGGGCCTCCCCGCACCGCGGGGGCTAGCGGAGGTGTAGTTACGCCATTGCATTGGTTCAATTTTGCCTTTGAAATGTTTCTTGTATCTCAGCATTTAGTTACCAGAGTGATTTCAAATTTTGGTGCTATATGTGGATTAAAAATATGATTATTTTAACATAGTCAACTTTGACAAAACTCAATGGAGGGAAAAAAATACGATTTTCAGAGAAAACATATTAGCCATTTTGTAAATAAAATTTTGATCTTAAATTCTTACTTAGCATCATGAAAAATCCCTATATTCCAAATTTCAATAAAATATTTCATTGGCTTTCAGAAATACGTCTTCAAAAAGTGCATTTTTTACATTTCAAAGGCAACATTCTTGTTAAGTATTCCTTCATCAAAAACACTATTTTACATTTTTTTTATTATTTTGACCATCTTAATCCAATTTAGAAAACAAAATAGTTCTAAGACTTACTTTAAAATATGTTCGAGTTCTTCAGCTCTGCTAGCGTGTTCCTTAATTATTTTGATTAAACTCAAAAATATAAAAAAAGTCTTATAGCAATTTTTTTACTAAAATTCAATAAAAACCGTTAAAATAATAAAAAAAATTTAAAACAGTTTTTTTTTTAACAAGACAGTGGTTTAGGAGATTTCTGCCTTTAATAAAAAAAATGGATTTTTTGAAAGCTGGTATTTTCCAAAGGTAATGACTAATTTTTTTGAAACTTGGTATAAGGGGGTTCTGGATGACGCCCAGTAAGAATCGAGAATCAAAATTTCGTTAAAAAAATCGCTAATATCTTTTTCTTAAAAATCTTACCATTTCACCCCCTCTAGGCTTGCACGCCAATGAGCGATGTCAAAGTTGAATATGTCAAAATAATCATATTTTAAATCCATACACATCACCAAAATTTGAAACTATCTTGATCGTTAATTCGTGAGATATTAGGGTGTTCCTCTTTTAAATGGGTCACACTGTATATATATAATGCCTTTTCAAACATTTTTATTAGGCACTATTTTGTTCCACTATATACCTACCAATATTTTACCAGTTGCCACAGTTGATTTTTGGGGATCATTTAAAATAAATTCAATAAGTCGTTTTCACATCGCCATTTTGTTCCGTCATGTTAATTTAGTGCCAGTTTATTCCTATATCACATTTAACTTTTTTACAAAATTTCAATTGAATAAAAGTCAATTGAATAAAAAGGTTTTTATTACGATGATTTTTTAAACATTTTATTTGCCCGCCATTTTGTTTCTGTATCTTGAATTCGTACCACAACTTTATGAGTTTATCTCTATCACACTTAATGCAAAATTTGAAATTAATCGAATAAGTAGTTTTCTCAGACTGATTGTTTCGCTATCTTGGATTCATATTAAAATATTACAGGTTCATTCATATGCAACTCTTGATGTTTGTGCAATATTTGAAGTAAATTGTATTTTTAGTCTATAGTAATATTTTGTTTAACATTTCACTAGGACACCATCTTGTTCCGCCATAGTAGATTTTTACTAAAATACTAATAATAATAAATATATATATATATATATATATATATATATATATATATATATATATATATATATATATATATATATATATATATATATATATATATATATATATATATATATATATATATATATATATATATATATATATATATATATATATATATATATATATATATATATATATATATATATATATATATATATATATATATATATATATATATATATATATATATATATATATATATATATATATATATATATATATATATATATATATATATATATATATATATATATATATATATATATATATATATATATATATATATATATATATATATATATATATATATATATATATATATATATATATATATATATATATATATATATATATATATATATATATATATATATATATATATATATATATATATATATATATATATATATATATATATATATATATATATATATATATATATATATATATATATATATATATATATATATATATATATATATATATATATATATATATATTCGATAGTTATCGTGAGTCATAAGAAATTCTAGAAACTGGAAAAAAATTAATAGATGAAAAACAAAAAATGTTACGTTAAATCACATTTGGCATTTTCGAAGCTTTCTTTCTCGCGTCCGAATAGAGACTGAAGTGTTGGTGACTGCGACGCTTCCTTTTATACCCCCACTCGGGGCCGAAGGTTATATCTGCGCAGGCGTTGGTCGTTATTTATGTTTTCCGGATGGTGCTGTTGTTGTTGCGCTAATTGCGCTTGAGTTTTTGCGATTTTAGATTTGTCGATTATTGTCTTCCATACTGTTGATAGTTTTAATGATTCGTCCCTTTTATTCGAATCACCTTGTTTTTCAATTTCTATGGCTTCTCGGATTATTCTGGTCTTATAATGTTCTATATTGGCAATCTCCCTACACCCATCGAAATTTATTTTATGGCCGGTTTCCTGATGATGTAGGAATAAAGCTGAGGTTGTTTGTTTATTTCTGATGCTGAGTTTATGCTCTTCCACTCTTGCTGATATTCGCCTGTTAGTTTGCCCTACGTACAACTTTTCACAGTCCTGGCACGGAATGAATATATTATATTTAAAATATATAGAAATTTTCTTCGGGATTTGATTTATAAGCTTAAATTTAAACCCTAAAACATAATGTATGCGTTTTTTATTTCAAAAAAAATGCTTATTTTTAATTTTCTACGTTTCGGCAGAAGATTTCTTGCCTTTGTCAAGAACAGTAACAATGGAGATATAAAGAGGCATTAAAACCAAATATTTTCTAGAATTAAGTTTAAAAATATAAATATATGAATAAATATAGGTAATTTGAATAAATCTTACTTAGATATATAATATTGCTATAACATTATATTATTATGATACTGAATATGTGTAAAAGAGTAAATTAAAATAACTAAAATGTAGAATCTTCATAAATAAAAATATGACCCTTTGAGTCATATGTTCTGTAAGACGGTGTGTTTCATTTGTCATATTTGTAGCTGTTTAGTCTGTTTTTGAGGTGTTGACTGATTTGACCTACACATACTTTATTGCAATTATCACAAGGTATCCGGTATACTACATGGGTTTGTTACGTTTTTGAAAAGATTTCCTTAGACTACTAAAGTTTTTATAAAGAATATCGTGTTCTTTGTGGCGTACTGTTATATTATGAATTTTGAACACATTCTGTATAAGATATAGATAAAAATTTTAAATTATGTGTTTGGTTTTTCGTGTAGTGTTGAATGAGTTATACAATTATTGAATTCTTTTTTTTAAACTAGAGTTGATTAATTCGTCAGGATAGTGACGATAGTTATTTATTCTTTAGCTTTCTTTATTGCAATAGATCTATATGTTGGGTCAGATAAAATAGCCTCTATCAGCTAGGCCAATTAGGACGTTTTTTTTGTCTATTATTTATCTAACCAGGTTTTTTTTGAAATACCACATTCTTGTCGTTTGTTGTTTCTATTATAAATACTTAAATCTAAAGTTGATTTTTTTGTTCTTTTTGAAGTTCGATAGTGAATTATATTTTTTCGTGGTAACTGCCAAAAGCTTGTAATATATGGTTACATTTATCTATTGGTGTACAAGTGCGGCAATCGTCTACGTATCTGTAAAATATTGTAGTTCAATATTGAGGTTTTTGATAATTGTTTCTTTTAGGTCTTCGAAAACTAGTTGGGCTATGATACTTGATATGGATGCATCCATAGCACATCTTTGGATTTATTTATTGAACTGGTCAATACATAAAAAAATATGTGGAATTTAAGGTTTGGTTTATAGCTTCAAGAAATTCATTTAGTGAGATGGGGGTGAATTTTAATATTATTAAAATTTATTTTAATTTTAAATCGCCATGACTTTTTGATGTAATGTATGTTGTGATATATCACATTTTCAAACCAGTCAATACCTCAAAAATAGATTAAACAGCCACAAATATGACAAACGAAACAAAAAAGCTCTTACAGAACATATGACCTAACAAGGCCATATTTTTAATTATATAAATACTAACATTTACAAAAAAAAAACAAAACGAAAAAGGGAATGTAATGGTATATATATAAAATAACACGTAATCGCAAAACTAATACACAAAATTTAAGTCAACCTTATTATAACTTAATTCAATCATAACATTCTTAATATTAAAATATCCTAATTATATAGTTCCTATTCTAAATTTTATAACATTTCATGTTTCAAAAATGGAGCCCAATACAATACCAAGGAAAATTAAATAAAAATATGTCATTTTAATAGTAAATACTATATATTATAAAATATACAATTTTTGACAATTTTTAATTTACTATTTTATACAATTATTTTAATTTACTATTTTATACATATTCTATTATATACTATTATTCATAATTATCCTATAATTTTATACCTATATTATATATCCAAATAAGTGTTATATATATATATATATATATATATATATATATATATATATATATATTTTTTCCCCAGTAAAGTGTTATTTTTAATTTTAATTCTAGAAAATTATTTGATTGTAAAGTTTTTACTTCGTAAAAGGGAAGTATTGTAATCGTGAAAATATCACTCTCCAAGATCTTAACTTTTCAGGATCCCTAGATACCGAAAACATGTTTTCTGAATTCCGTCGGTATGTCTGTCTGCCTCTTCGCGGCATAGCTGAAAAACTAGCTACCCGATACACTTTGATCAAAAATCAAACTTTATATGTGGATGACTTGATAACATTTTGGTAAAAATCCAAAATTGCGAAACAAAATGGCGGCCTAGTGTAATGTAAAACATTTTCTATGAAAAAACAGCTTATCCAGTTTATCTCATATTTTGCACGAACTTGAAATATTATGCTGGAATCAACTGATAGCATTTTGGTACTAATCCAAGATGGTGGAACAAGGTGGCGCCTTAATAAAATATTTCAAAATTCAGCATAAAAAACTGTTCAATGGACTGATTTCAAATTGTGTGGGATAACTAATTGTGGTATATTAGAATTGTGGTATTCATTCAAGATGGCCGAACAAAATGGCGGCCAAATAAAATGTTTGTAATCGTGAAAAATTACCCTTTCAGGTTTTATATCCTTACGTTTTAATGTTTCTAGATGACAAAAAATATGTTTTATCAGTTTCGTCTGTCGGTCTGTCTGTCTGTCTGTCAGTTTGCGGCATAGCTTAAAGAATACTTACCCGATTGACTTCAAATTTTGATCAAAAATTAAGAGTCATGTGGTGATGACCTAGTAATATTTTGGTAAAAATCCAATGTGGTTTGTTTCACCACTCGAATTTTGTTGGAATAAACTGGTAATATTTTGGTACGAATTCAAGATGGCGGAACAAAATGGCGGCCATAACTAATTGTGGTATAGTAACTCCAGATGGCCGAACAAAATGGCGGAGAAATAAAATGTTTATTATCTTGAAAAAATCACCCTCTCCAGGTTTTACATATCTTTACGTTTTAGCGTCTTAGATACCAAAAAATATGTTTTATCAATTCTGTCGGTCCGTCTGTCTGTCTGACATTTCGCGGCATAGCTTAGAAACTATTTACCCGATTGACTTCAAACTTTGATCAAAAATTAAGGATCATATGGGAATATTTTGGTAAAAATCCAATATGTCGAAACAAAATGACGGTGAAATATTAAAATAATTATTATTAATAAAATACTTAACCAATTTATCTCAAATCTTGCATCAACTTTAAGAATTATGTTTGAATCAACTGGTAAGACTTTGGCACGAATCCAAGATGGCGGAACAAAATGGAGGCATACTAAAATATTTAAACATTTAGTGTGAAAAACTGCTTAATGGATTGATTTCAAATTATGTGCAATAAATAATTGTGGTATAGGCATCAGCTAGTAAAACTGTGTTATTAATTCGAGATGAAGAGAACAAAATGGCGACCAAATAAAACGTTTGCAATCATGAAAAAAGTTTCGCCATCTCAGGTTCTATATATCTTCACGTTTTAGTATCCCTAGAGGCCAAAAAATATGTTTTATCAATTCCGTCGTTCCGTCTATCGGTCTGTCTGTCTCTGTGTCTTTCAATTGACGGCATAGCCTAAAAACTGCTTACCAGAGTGACTTCAAATTTTAGTCAAAAATTAAGTGTCCTATAGGGTCCTGGTAATATTTTTGTAAAAATCCAATATGGCGGAACTATGTTATAAAGATTATTAATAAAAAAATTAATTAAGAATTATCCAGTTCACCTCCAATTTTGCGCAAGTATCAAGTGTCACAAAGAAATGAAGTATGGTCGCATTTTGAAATGAATCCAAGATAGCAAAACAAAACAGCGGCCTAATAAATTATTTAAAAAAATCAGCCTGAATATACTACTTATTAAATTAATTTCAATTTTTATGGAAGAATTAAGTGTGATATAGACATAAACTGGTAAAGTAAAATCAATGTAAACAAATATTATTCAATTGACTTTAAACTTTGCAGAAAAATTAAATGTTAAAATGGGACAAACTGGTACCAATAGAACATGAAGTAACAAAATAGAGGTATGTGTCAACGTAAAAACAACTTCATCAAAAGCGTCATATGTAGAAAGAAACTGGTAAAATATTGGTAGGAATCCAATATGATGGCGCCCAATAAAAATGTTTAAAAAAACGGTTTATTGATCACATGTATATTGTGATTATATACTGAACTAAATTGGGTCACAATTCACTATTTCTAAGAAATAGATAAAAAGAACATAACGAAAGAAGTTCTGGATAAAGAAATAATTAATAGGCAACTTTTTAAAATAAGGAACACATACACTGTATTAGTGTTTAAACGTCAACTTTTAGACGAAATCTCAAAGAAAGTTTCTAATAAACATAATTCAGTAATTTCTAAAATCTAAGAAACACAAAAAAAATATATATATATATATATATATATATATATATATATATATATATATATATATATATATATATATATATATATATATATATATATATATTAAACTTACCGATTTTATTCTCAATTTTTTTAGATTTAATTTTTTTGTTGACAAGGGTATTTGACTTTTCCTGCAACATTATTTTTGTACCAGTTTCATTATTCTCGGTAAAATTAAAATCAATCTTGAAAAGTCCACTATTTGATTTTCTTTTCGGATAAATTAATCTCTCATTCGTAGCAATTATTGTCCTATTTTCTTTCGGCTCTAGTAAATTAAAATTCTTAGGGTGGCTGATTGTTTCCGAAGTGTTCCAACAGATGTTTGTGACGACTAAGAAACTAAACAAAAACAAATATTTTATCATGCCCATTTCATTTAACTGTTCGTATCATTTACGGGAATTTTTGTTTCTGTATTTTTAAACGTAAGTGTGGCGACTTTTATAATAAAATTAAATATTTTTAGTGGAAGGTAGAAGTAATAATTGGAATTGAAATTAATTTTTTCTGCTAGGCCTTGGATAAAAAAGGAAATCAAATTATTGTTTTCCATTCCGTAACAGTAAATCCCCTAAAAATATAAATATTTGATATAGATAATTGACTTATAATACCAGTAAAAGCAAGTTAACTTCTACTATTTTAGTTTTAATAAATCTTGATTGATACCTTTTGAAGAAATTAAATATTAATATGCCTATTAGGGTAAGTTATAAACTATTTTTTTAGTGTGCTATAGATAGATATGCGAAAACTTTTATGTTTATACCAAAAAATTTTAATATCACAATTGAATTTTTCTGGAAATTTAAAGACAATTGATTAAGAATTTTTTTAAATTGATTTCTAAAACATTTTATTTGGCCGCCATTTTTTTTTACCATTTTGAATTCGTACCACCTCTTTATCTTTATATCACGCTTAATGCTTGTACAAAACTTTAAATTAATCTAATCCTTCCAAGTATTGTAATTGCGAAAAAAATCACACTCCGAGATTTTTTCAGATCTTTACGTTTCAGGGTCCCTAGATGACGAAAAACATGTTTTCTGGATTCCGTCGGCCTGTCTGTCTGTCTCTGACGACGGAATTGAAAAATCATATTTTTCGGCATTTAGGGACCCTGAAACGCAAAGATGATTATTTCACGATTATAAATCCCTTTACAGGGAAGTGAAAACAAATTGAGTTCTGGAAATACGCGATCGCAACCATTTTTGTCTAATAATATGTACTTGATAACAACATATTAGAAAACAGAACGTCCTAACTAAATAACAGTAAAATAAATCTTATCTTAAACACTTCAAGCCCATGATGCAAAAACCGGATAATTTTAATGTTATTACCAACTGTATTTGTATTATTTTGAAAATAGCAAATTATCCTTGAAACCCTATAGTAACTCCTATAGAGCGAACATTTTAATATTTTCCTTCCATCTTCTTACCAATCTTTTTTTTTTCAAACTAAAAGAATAATAAAACCCAGAAAAAATCGGTAATCCCCAAATTTGAGATAATATTGCTAATTCGAATAATGAAAAAGGACTTGAAGCAGGTGAAGATTTTTTTTTCAGATTCAACGTTTTTGGAAATCTTATAATAATTTTTTAAATACACATCATCGAAAAAAATTTACGCGAATAACTGGAATTAATTTACATCTTCTTAAAATGTTATTAATTTTATATACTTTAAAAAAATGGACCCTCAACACCCAAAAGAGATATATATACATATATATGATTTAAATAAATAATGGCCTCTTGCTTACAAGGTATTTTACAAAATATTATGCTCATGTAGGGAGCAAATTAAGACATGTATGGGGCACATTGCTACACATAACATCAAAAGAGTTGATTTTTAAAAATGATCTGTTTATTCATAATTTTTATAAAGTTTCATTAAAACGTCTGCTAAGTATTTAAAAAATATATATTAAATTATTAGAAATAAAAACATACAAACCATTGATGGAACTTCAGAATAGTAACACTAAAGAGCGTTAAAATTATCTTGCCTAGATTCTGCAAATTACTGTCTTGAATTAAACGAGATGTTATCTATAACTTATAAGATTAAAATATTAACATTAAATATTAATGCGATAAACGATGCACTTCTGGGTGGTACATTTGGTACTTGGTGAAACCGGCAGCAGTAAGATAATATTAGAGATGTGCACTGATCTTTATCTTTTACTTTTTTTTAAAATTTAACAATGACAAAATTGGCTTTCTAGAAATATTAGCCTCCGACGGGCAAAAATAGGAGCTTAATCACTTTCTATTTCACACTTTTTAAATGTTTTTCTGTTCGCTCAATATCCACTAGACTTAGGAAACATGTGCGATTAAAAAAAAACAAATTGTTCAGTCTGCTATAGCTGAACAACAGTTTACAAAATATACCACTGGACATATTATAAATGTAAAAGAAACCGTGGGTGTAGTATCAGTTTCAGGAACTTATAAACGAATTTTTAAACATATAAATAACTTCAATAGAGATGCTGATCACAAGTCGGGTATAAAAGTCTGCCTGAATATATACGAGTTAATTGAGTGTCCAGATCGCGTAGAGTAAAGATCCCGAAGGAACGTCGGATATTAATTCCAGTTTGATACGATTTAATCCCAAAAACTATAATTTCTTAATTGACAAGAGCCTTGAAAGATTCTGTTCAATTTTTACTTCCCTCGTGAAAGGCAAGTATTGTAATCGTGAAAAAATCACCCTTAGAGATTTTTTTAGGGTCCCTAGATACTGAAAAACATGTTTTCTCAATTCCATCGCTCCGTGTGCTTCTCCGCCTCTCTGTTTCAGGCATAGCTAAAAAACTACTCACCTAAAAGATCAAAAATTTACAGTCACATGGGGATGAGATGGTAACATTGTGATAAATACCCAATATGGTTGGAAGAAAATGGCGGTCCAGTAAAATGTTACACAAATATATCACCAAAAATCTACTTATCCAATTTACCTCAGATTTTGCACTAAAATCAAATATTATGCGAAAATCAATTGGTAAAATTTCGGTACGAATCCAAACAAAATGTAAGATTAAAATAAAATATTTAAAAATTTACACTGAAAAACTATTTAATGGATTGAAGTCAAATTTGGTGCAATAATTAATTATGCTATAGAAATGAACTGGTAAAATCGGAGTACGAATTCAAAATGGGGGAATAAAAGGGCGGCCAAATAAAAATTTTGTTATCGTGAAAAAATCACAAAAATCAAGTATTACCTAGGAATGAACTGGTAAAATTTTAGTACGAATCCAAGCTGGCAAAACAAAATGGCGGCTAAATAAAGTATTTAATAAATCAGCCCGAAAAAAATTATTGATCAGAATGATAACAAATTTTATGAAAGAAATAAATGTGATATAGAGATGGCTGATAAAATTGTGGTACAAATTCGAGATGGCGGAACAAAATGGCAGCCAAATAAATTGTTTGTAACCATGAAAAAATTACCCCCCCCCCGAGATTCTACGAATCTTCACGTTTTAGACGTCAAAATATGTTTTCACAAATCCGTCGATCTGTCTGTCAGTTCACGGTTTACCTGAAATGTTGCACAAAAATTCAATCCTACATTAAAATGAATTAGTAACGTTTTGGAACGACTCCAAGATGCCAAAACGATTTAAGTGTGATATAGCGAAAAACTGGTAAATCTATGGTTCAAGTTGGCAGAATGAAATGAGGGCTAAATAAACTGCTTAAAAGATGAACGTTAAAAACCTTTTATTTAATTGACTTAAATTTTTGCATAAAATATATATGAATAAACTGGTAAAATTTTGGTGCAAATTCAACATAACGGCAAAATATTGATACGAATCCAGTATGTTGGAATACAATTGCGCTCAATAGAAATAGAGTATATATATATATATCTATATATATATATATATATATATATATATATATATTTATATATATATTTATATATAATAATGCATTTATATGTTGCCTATAACAATTAAAAAAATGACTAGTTTGCAACATAAGGATGAACTTTATGAAATCAGTTTTATATTCGGTAGGTTTTCATAACTTCTCATAGATTATTTCTCAATTAATGTAGTATGCCTGGAATATTCGTATTGTTGTATTGAGAATTGGCTTTGTAATTAAATGTGTTCTGTGTTATTTTCTGTCTTATCATATAGTTAAAAACCAATATATTAAACATTTGTTAACTAATTTCCAAACAACATGCTCTACACTCCCCTAACTTAATAGTTGCCATCCTACTAAATTGCATAGTCAGTGTGGAACAAGTTAACATAAGGACCACATTATCTTGTCAGCAAAGTTTGGGAAGTTTAAATCAATAATTCTCAACCCCGTGCGTATTCGCAATAACGGGACTAATTTACATATTAAGGACGAAGTTTAAGAAAATGTTAAGGTTTTTAAAAAACAGAATAGAATTTTAGCAACCGTAAAAAAACCTTATAGTTTTGTAGTAAGTAGTTACCGACAGTATATTTTTAGATGTTTACGAGACTCACTCGGTACTCCAGGAATTAATTACAGTTATTTGAAATTTGCAAACGAGCATACCAAAATAGTTGTTTTAGTGTAGAATAATATAAAAATGATCTGCCTCTTTTATTTCCGTATTGGAGAGAGGCTTGGGATAATGTGCACAAAAAACTGTGCTATTGCCTGCATAATTGTGGATAGGTTACTGCTAGTAGAAAACAAGTCACTTACGTGAAGAAGCAATAAAGGAAAGAACTACGCTCTCGGTCATCGATGGTCCTTGTACTGATTTTCCAGAAGTCAGATAAATGTTCAAAAACTGATAAAAATCTTGCGTTCTAAGGATAGAATCATGCCCGGCTTGATCAGAAGTTGTCAAAGAAAATAATAAATACTGCACCATGGAATATTAATATATTTTATTAATAGAGAATTGAAAGGTAAGGCGATCTGATATGGATCCTAAGTTGCAAAACCAGTAATTTTTAATTAGTTTATACATTTCTGGATATTTAAAAAAGTAATTTTCTTTGCGTTCCTCACAGTTGTAATAATATAGGTTTGTAGTTAGAAAATATACACAAGAAAATGCGTAAAGAGGAAGAGTTTGTATGTACTTAACATTATATGTAAATTATATTATTAACAAAAAATTATAAAGTAGCTTTACTCTATACACTAAAGGATCCCACGGAATCCCTATAGCAAATATTTTTTAAAAAATATTATTATTTTGTAGTTCTCGTTTTCTTCTCTCCACAACTTAATTCCGCATCTGGTGTTTGATATACAGCGTGTAAATTAATTTATGTTCATATTTTACCATGCGATTTATTTCATAAAAAAGAAAAAATCATATAAACAAGGGTGCTTAAATGCTTCGTTTTCGAGATACAGGGTGCAAAGTATCTCATATATCTCTTAAAATGTTCAAATCAAATTTGGCATAAAATGACAAATATTTTTTCCGAATTGGGATAATTATCGTATTAAAATTGTTATATTTTTTATGTCTTGCACCGTCTAGAATTTATTTATCAAAATGCTTGTTTATGCATGGTAAGTTTAAGCTTCATAATGCATACGGGAAATAGAAAAAATGATAAAATTGCAATAATCCATTATGATCATTAAGTTAGATATGAGTGAATAGATATTTTGCCAAATAACTTCTAAACGGTGCAAATCACAAAAAATATTCAGGGTGTAACAAAAGTAAAGAAACGTCTAATGAACTCAGGTACTTCTTACCTGAATTTAATGAAAATATATATACTTAGGTATGAAATTATGACGGATCCAATTGGGAGTTCCGCATTTCTGCCAAGTTTAACTTTATTTTGTAATAAAACAATTTTTTTTTAATGGAACACCCTATATTATATTACTTTTTTAAAATCTGCCTAAAATTCTCAATATTTTTTATTAACAGCAGTTTTTATAAAAGTCAACAGTTTTTGAGAAAATAAGGGTCTAATATCCATATTATAGTGTATTAGCTTTTATCAAAATTCCTGCACACACAAGGTTACCTGATATATTTAATAATGTCAGTTTTGTTGATTTACAAAAATGGATCGTTTAACTGAACCTCAAATAATTGAAATTTCAATGATACTGGGTTATGGGGATAGAATGCGAAACCTGCAAGATGTCACATTTTTAATGACAAATAATCCTAACATAAATCCAATAACTAAATCCGTAAGTAAAATTACTAAAAATTTTCGAGAAACTGGAAAGGTAAAAGATGCTGTATGTTCTGGCGGACCTAAAAGCGCAACAGATGGTGATAAGGCTCTGAATGTTTAAATCAGTTTAGCAAAAAATCCGCACCTTTCTACCAGAACATTAGGAAGAGAAAATGACGTCCCACACATGTCGGTAGACTTCTAAAAACCGAAAAGTTTAATCCATAGAAAATAACTCTAAATTTTGTCAACCAAATTATTTTTTCAGACGAAGCAACTTTTTGAATAAAAGTTAACAGGCATAATTGTCGATATTGGGACAGAAAAAATCCACATTGGATACGTGTAAATCATATCCAATTTCCCCAAAAGATAATTTGGTGTGATATAAAGGGTGCAAAAATAGTTGGTCCCTTCTTCATGGAAGGTACATTAACTGGTGAAAGATATTTGAATGATTTAAGGACCGAAATTATCCCAGCTATTGTAGAACAATTTTCGAATAACCCTAAGTTCCTCTCTTTATCTGCTGTATTAAGTGTTTAAACTCGATTGGTTTAGATAATGGTGCAACAAATGATGAAATATGGTTTCAGTAAGATGCTGCTCCATCGCATTTTACCCGGAATGTTCGGGAATATTCAGACAATGATTTTTTTGGAAAATGGATTGAACGTAGGGTGAAATAGAATGGCCACCTCAGAGCAAATAAACAATTTTCAATTTCAAAATTCAAGGATACAAGACCTTAGAGTAAGAATTAAAGTAGAGATCACAATTCATTCATAAATCACGTTAGGGGCATGCGCCAACGTGGTTCCCCTATTTTTCACATTCTATCGACCAATGTTTACGATAAAACAAGAAGTGAGGATGGCCCATGTTCAATCTGTGGCCATTTGTTGACGAATGCCAGTGGCGGCGCGAGTTTTCACTTCCCGAATAAGGAAATATCATTAATCGTGAAAAAATCATCGATCTTCATGTTTTTCCATTACTGTCGGTCGGTCGGTCTGTTCCGATATAGCTAAAAAATCCACTTACTCGATTAACTTTAATTTTATTTAAATTTCCAATTTTTACTTACGGTAGATTTAGCTATTGGATTTCTGTTAGGATATTTTTCATTAAAAATATTACAAACGTCTTGGGGGTTTCGCATTCTATCGATCCATTTTTATAAATCTGGCATGGTCAAATGTATCAGGTAACCTTTTGGGTACAGGTATTTTAATAACAGGTAATACATTAAATTATAGATATTAGACCCTTATTTTCGCAAAAACTGTTGACTTTCGTAAAAACACTTAATAAAAAGTATTGAGAATTTTAGGCACATTTTAAAAAATTTATATAATATAGGGAGTTCCATTAAAAAAAATTTTCCTTTTATAACAGAAAAACGGTAAACTTGGCAGCAAAGCAATGTGTACATATTTTCATTAAATTCAGATAAGCATTACTTGAGATCTTTTGCCGTTTCCTTCCTTTTGTTACATGCTGTATATAAGACGCAAAAGCTGGCGTGTGTTGTTTGTACCACGATTTTGGTCTATTGAGAATTGTACGATGCAGCAAGTCGGACACTGCTGCCGTCTGGCGACCCTGACCGTGGTAGTCTCTCGATGGATCACATTGAGCGATTACACGCATTTTAGTAGCTCCCGAATTTAATCAGTTTTTTGTAGTTTTTAAGTGTTAGTCTGTGTATTGTTTGATATCATTGTGTTTGCTAACTTTTCGCGAAGCCAACTGTCTATTTATTGAAGCCATATAATTAATATTATCACCCAAATTGCGAAAAACAGTTACTAACTTTTAAATATTGGTGAAGAAATTATTTGCCTTCTATCCGTTTTGCATTGTTCTGCTTATCAGTACTACTAAAAACATCATCTTAAAAACTATTCTCAGATTAAATACTCTGATGGTTTATAATAAAATAAAATAAAAATTAGTGCTTTATTGGAATAAATAGTTCAAATTTGGAATAACTGGTGCTTTATTGGTGATCCAAATTATTATAAAAATATTTCAGTTCTGCAATTGCAATAATAAATTTATTCAATCTGTTGGGAATTCCAAAAAAATTATTTGGTTGTTCTCTTCGCTTTCATTTGTAAATTCTAGTCTTTTGTGGTATTGATTTTAATATATTTTCTGCTTGATCAGTTGGAATTGCAGTGATACATTCGTTGACATACCGATAAAAAAAAGGTATGTAAAATTCCACATTATTTAGGAGACTTTCTTCTAGATCCTCCATTACTATTTTGGCAACCACGCTCGATATCGATGATCACAGCACAACCTTCTATATTTTTATATAGCTGATCTTTGTATAAGAAATACGTAGAGTTTAATGGTAGTTCTACTGATTCAGGAATTTATCTTGGGGTATATCTGTGTATTTTTTTATTTCAGACCATTTCTTTTTAATTATTTCTGTAGCCAATGAGGTTGGAACGTTAGTATACAGGGAGACAACGTCAAGCGATATTAGTTGATAGTGTTTTCGAATTTCTAAATTTTTTAATTTTTCTTTTAAATGATGGAAATACTTGATGTAGTAATTATTTTTATGTACAATATTCTTCAAGTTTCTTTTAAATACTTTGATAATGGTATAAATGTAGATTGAATACACGAGACAATTGGCCGTAATGGGATATTTTCTTTATGCAGTTTAGGTAATCCGTAGATTTTAAGTGGAACAGCATTACGAATTTTAGTTTTTTAGCAATATCAGGTGATATAAAAAGATCTTTTTCCCAAGAGTCAATTAATTTGTTGTTCCTTTTTGATACTGGTTCGTAGGGTCTTGTTTAATTTTTTTATATGTTTTTGCGTCATTTAGTATTTCTTTCATTTTGCCGACTACTGACATATTATGTTATATTGAAAACGGTATACATCATCTGAGAGGTGGAAAAAAAATAAATTAGAGCCGAATCATGTAATAAACAAACAAACAAACAAACAAAAGTATGCTTTATTGCCGCAGAAAAATTTTACAATTTTATGGACAAAGCAAAATATACCTAAAATAAGACATATCAAAACATTAATCGAAAAGAATTTGGATAGGTCAATGCTTTTTAAAAATGTAAATTATCAATTTACCAAATCGTAAAACACACGTTAGAATATAACATAACATTGCCGCAAAACAATTAATGAATCCTAATAACCTTATAAAAGTAAACAAACACACATGTACGAGGTGAATAATTTCGATGACATTGAAATCAAAATTGCAACTATGCGACCTTAAACTCTATGTTATTATAGTTATACAAATAATTGTGATGTTAAACAGAAGGTATAATGAACTAGTGTAGAATGTAGTATACAAAAAAGAATTAAATTTTGTTTTTAATCCAATACCTAACAAAAATAATTAAGTTTTAAGTGAATGTTCGACAGTTCTTTTCTCTATATGATGATTTTCATAATTCTATGCTACGAGTTAGGACATGACTCACAAAAGATTTAAGTAAACAAGCGAATTTAGTGACAATTTAAAGAGACTTACTCGCTGTAAAAATCATTAACGCTGTAAAATGGTCTCTCAATGAGGTATGCTTTGGTGTTTTTTCGAAATTGTGCAAGCATAGGGATAGATTTTAAATGTACTGGCAGATTGTTGTAAAGTTTTATGGCGTTGTAAATAATTGATTTTTTATTAATTCTGAGGAAGGAATGGGAAGATATATATCATGCCTAGAGTTTCTGGTAGGGTATACATGTTGTGGCCTTTCTGGGAGGGTGTTTATATGTTTTCTCAGCAAACATACCGTTTCCAAAATAAATAATGCAGGAAGTATTAATATTTCATGTTTTTAGAAATAGTATTGGCAGTGAGCTCTATTATTTAGACCAAACAAATAACGAATGGCTCTCTTTTGAAGCATAAAAATACTACGAAATTGCTCGGTGGTACAGCAGCCCCAAAAGGGAAGGCCATAGCGGAGGTGGGATTCAAATAGAGAGAAATAAGTAAGTCTGGCAGAAGGAACGTCTAGTTCTTTTGAAACTGATCGAATGGCGAAGCAGGCGGTAGAAAGTTTTTTAGTTAAGGTGTCAATATGATTAGACCATTTTAGGTTGTTATTTATATTTAAACCCAGGAATTTAACCGACTCTACGTATTCAATATTGCTGTTATGTACCTGAAGTGGTTGTAAAGTTCCCTTATAAGATAACGCCACCGTTTTATCGACATTAAAACAAAGCATATTGGAATCGGACCAAGCCTTAATTATAACCAAGTCTTTGGAGATACTAGAGTGTAAAGACGTTGTATCAAAATCACTCCAAGTTATGCTTGTGTCGTCAGCAAAAAGGGAAATTCTTCCATTAATTTTAATTTAATAATTAATAATATATTAACAAACTTTAAAACTTAACTAAAACATCAAACCAATTAAAATAAAAAGACACAATAAACTTAAAAAAAACTCAAAGATATCTAAAAAACAATCCTTCTATAAAAATTCTTAAGGCTGATAAAATAAATAAAACTGTATTGATGAGTTCTGCTGACTACAATATAAAAATTGTTTAACACTAGAGCCAAATAAATATTTGCAGTTAAACGAAATTAGATCTAAAATGTAATAAAACATAAAATAATATAAAATAAACGAAGTTATTTTCTATTATATATTATTATATAATATAATTAAATTACGCGGCTACTACAATGCGCTTTAGAAAATAAAATTGAAGATGTTTTAATAGAATATACTAAATGAGTTTCAAATTTGAAATAGGGACATGTACTTATGCCATGAAAAAATAAGAGCAGTTTTATACCGTGTTTCACATAGTTGAGTTCCTTTATTTCTTTTGTATGTGTTGCTTCCTAAATGAACTATATTGTTTTCCTGTTAATTCGAGAATTTCATTCTGTTTGATTAAACAATTATTTCGCTTAACTTTGTAAGAAAAAACTGATTTTGATGAATAGCACAAGCAGTAAAGACAAAAGTTCTTATTGCAATTTTAGATTCCACTGAGTGTTTAAAATTTTAAGATATTTGTAACTTAATTTTCGAAATCTTGTTTTAAGCAAAAATAAATATTTTTTTAATAGGAGCATTTGTTATGGAAACTGAAATTTTGAATTTAAAAATACTAACTCAAATTTTCGAGCTTTCTTAAATAAAATTTTAAGTGCTTTTAATAAGGCCTTCCCGCTTAAGACTATCAAACCTAAGCGTCATAAACCGTGGAGCACGAAAGGACTACGCATTTCTGCTAAAAAGAGAGAACGCATCTCTCTTATATATAAAAAAATTCAGCGACTGCATTCATATTCTCGACTATATCTCTAATTATGTCACTCAGATCTTGCCAAACTGATTATTTTTATTAATCTAAGCAAGGATGTTACCTCTGGAATCTCGCCAAGTTTGGACCCTCTTTTGTTTCTCCCTCTATGGAAAAATGTCGCTGATAACTTTTCTTAAGCTCTGTTAGCAGCATAAAACTATCGAAAGAAATGAATAACATCATCAGTCATAAAGGCTCTTACAACACTAATAAATAAATCCTTTATAAAAGGTATATTCCCTGAATGTCTTAAAACAGCTGTAATTATTCCTCCTCATAAAGAGGGCGAAAAAACTAACTCTTGCCACACAGGACAACACTTTCCCGGATAGGCCACAACACGTATATCCTACCTCTAGGGATGACATATACCTTCCCATTCTTTTCACAGATTTGAAGATTGAAGGACCTTTTTACTGCACTAATCATTTTTATAATAAATAAGTCTCATTAAAATGTTTTTTATTTGTTTGTTTGCTTAAATCTTTTTGGGTGTCATGATCCAGCTGCTAGCATAGAATTTGAAAAACATTTCATAAGGGGATGAATTATCTCGTCCGTTAAAATTAATTATTTTGTTACGTATTAGATTAAAGTTATACATTTTCTTTTTTTTAATACACTTTAATTACTGTATTAGTTCCGTACACTTTTTGATTAACTTCACTTATTTTGCTTGTATAGGGGATAACAAAATAGAGTTTAAGGTCGCGTAACTTTAATTTCAATGTCATCGAAATTATTCACATCGCATATGTATTGTTTATTTCCTTATTACTAAGGTCACCTATATTCAATAACCGCTATACACAATGTTATGTCCTAACGAATGTTTTTTTTTCTTGATGGTTTTATAGCTATCATTACTTGGTATATTATGAATTTGCATTGACCTATCGAAAAAAATGATTTTTTTTCGATTAGTATTTCGTTTTTTCATTGTTTTGTTTTTTTTAAGGTAAAATTCTAACAATTTTCCTGTTTTGTGTTTATCATGCAATTTATATTTTGCTTACTTTACACACGGAGTTGAATAAATATATGTATAAAAAATTAGTTTTCAGCTATTTTTAGTTAAATAAACAACTGTGCAAGTGATGTGCAATTTTTTAAAATTTAAGCTTAGTTTAAATAGTAATAACTTGCAAAAAAAAGTTGATTTCGGAACGGTTTTCTGCATTTTGTGTGCGCATGTTTTGTTAAATATTTGTGGGATATGTATATGTTTTTACACGAAGTTTGCCAACAGCGACAATTTGCAAATCCGAAATAATTTTGATTATAAGTGTAACTGCTTTCAAGTACTGTAATTTATTTAAAAAGAAAAAACTGTTTTTTAAGTGTTTGAAATTATTTTTTCACAAAAAACACCCTTTCGAACAATACCCCTGTTTGGTCTCAAATTACCTTGTATTTAAAAAACGCGCCATAACCATGGCAACTATGTTATTTTCTTTAAGTCGGCAACGCCGCAACAAGTTGTTCCATCTTCTTAATCAGACCGCCGCGGCCGTGCCGAGCAGATCGTTGTTTACAAAATTTAGTAATACAGTCCAGGTTTCAAGTTGAAAATAGTCTTTTTGTTCATAGTCAGTAAGAGAAAACGCCGAATGATTGTGATCATTCAACATATGGTCCATCGACCGAATAACGTGTGAAAATTTGTGATAATCGGTTAGAAATACTGCAAGGCCGGCGGCACTTGTGCTTTGGTAAGTCTCCATCCTTCTCTCCCGCTTAGTATTGTGTATTGAATTCCATTTAACAGCTGTTTCTGTCTGAGTAGTAATGTGCTTAGAACCCCTGTGTAGATTTCGTCGATAATCGATATTTAGTGTTTTGTAGATTTATTGAACAGGGTGTGTTAGGTGATCCTGAGGGATTATTGTTAGTCTTGCGGGAAAGATTTAGTAGATTTAAACGTTTAGATCGAATTTAAACATTTTGATTGAATTTAAATACGACTAAAATGCATTTTCGACATCTGTAGTTAGGCAACTGAACATACACGTACGCGGAGACAACCTTCGTCCATAGACGTAGAATAGATAGTAAAACGATTTTCGGTATTTTATTTAGTAACAGATAGTAATTTAGATTAGAAGCCTAATTTTATATTAGTATTTGAAGTGAAATTTCCAGTTTGTACCCAAAATGGGTAGGTATAGTAAAAATCAGTCAGCTAACGAAAATTGTCATCCTCATGTTGAACTAACAGCTTAGTTACCAAACGTGATTGTATGAAAGACGAATTAAATAGATTTTCTATGTTTTTAAATATGATAAATGTTAACAATTTTAGTGAACTCCAACTACGTATTCGAACCATTGAATCGCTGTTTGAACAATTCAGAGAAGTTCAGTTGGAAATAAACCTTTTAAACCCAAATGAAGAGGGGTGTAAAGAACGTGAGAATTTTGAATCGCACTTTTACTCATTGTTAGCTAGGGCTGGAGTTTATGTTTCTGATTTTCAGCTCGCGGCCAGTGGAAATAACAGTCTAAATCAGAGTGTAGGTTATATGGCAAATCCAATAATGGGAAGTGGCGCAAGGTTGCCAAATTTAGGTCTTCCTAAATTTAAGGGAGAATTTGATAAATGGACGCAGTTTATTGAAACTTTTCAAACTCTTGTACACAATAATCCGTGTTTAGATGAGATTCAAAAATTTTACTATTTATTAGATTGTCTAGAAGGTGATGCCAGGAGAATTTTAGATTGTTTAGAAATAAGTAGAACTAATTACCCTGTTGCATTATACTTATTAGAGAAAAGATTTCAAAATAAACCAGTTATTATTCAAAAACATTTAAAAGCACTTGTTGACATGCCTCCAATTACCAAAGAAAGTTGTCATTTATTAAGGAATCTAAACGATTCTTTAGAAGAAAGTTGTCATTTATTAAGGAATCTAAACGATTTTTTAGAAAAACACGTAAGAGCTTTGAAAGCATTAGGTGAGCCTGAAGACAAATGGGATAGAATTCTGATATTTTTAATGAGTAGGAAATTGGATATTGACACAAAAAAGGAGTGTCGGACAAATGTCGCATTTTAGAAACAGTTGAGAATAACATTCGGGTACCGAAAATAAACAGACATGAAAATAGTAGTTCACGGGGAGTGTTCTCGGCAATTGAGGGTAGTAAGATAAAATGCGAAATGTGCAAGGGTTCTCATTTTGTGTATAGTTGTGAAAAATTGTTAGGTCTTTCAATTCAGGAACGGACGGCGGAGGTTAAAAAACTTAGTCTTTGTTTTATTTGCCTGCGTTCTAGCCATCATGCGTCTGTTTGTAGATCTGATGGGTGTCGTGGTAGGCATAATACGTTATTGCATGGGTTTAGACAAGTAGATAGCAGGTCGACAGATAACAGCAGTAAGAACCAGAAAGTACAAGATGCTACAGCACCACAGACAGGAGCTCATACAGTGGTAGATAATAACCTACCTTCTGATGTTGAAACTGTTAGCGCAATTTCCTGCAGTAGTCCACCTATATCCAGGCAGGTGATTTTGTCGACAGCAGAAATTTGTATAATGGATAGCAGTGGTAAATTTGTCACATGTAGAGCACTTTTAGATAGTGGTTCTCAAATGAACTTCATATCTCATGATTTAAGTAAAAAATTAAATTTAGACATTAGTAAAATAAACATACCGGTTTCTGGCGTAAATCAAATGTCAATGAATATTAAGTATAGGTCTCAGGCGGTTATCAAATCGTGTTACAACAACTTTAACGCTAGTGTTTCATTTTTGATTATAGAAAAGGTCACATACGATTTACCGGTTAAATCGCTTAATATCTCTCACTCAGATATACCATCGAATTTAAAACTCGCTGAACCGGAATTTCACGTATCATCAAGGGTTGACATACTGTTGGGTGCTGAGTTATTTTTTAATTTGCTTTGTGTTGGCCAAATAAGTTTAGGTAAGAATCAGCCTGTACTGCAAAAGACCCTTTTTTGGATGGATCATTTCAGGGCGTATTTTAAACGGCAAGCATGATTTCTATTCAGAATCTAACGTTTCGTGTCATGCAGTTGCTCAGGAAGATATTCGAGATCAGTTAGAAAAGTTCTGGGTCGTTGAGGAAATTAGTGAGAAAAAACATTACTCAAAGGAGGAACGCGACTGTGAGCAGAATTTTATAGATACAGTAACTAGGGATACTTCTGGAAGGTTTTGTGTAACACTACCGGTTAGGGATAATGTAAATAGTTTAGGTGATTCATTAGAAATTGCAACGAAACGATTTTTAGCTTTAGAAAAGAAATTAGTTAGAAATAATATTCTTAGAGAAAAATATACATCTTTTATACAAGAGTACATAAATTTAGGCCATATGGAGAAAATTAGTTCTGAAAATATAGATTGTACAAATAGCATTTGTTACCTGCCACACCACGGCGTAATTAACGAAGAAAGTTTGACAACAAAATTACGTGTGGTATTCGACGCTAGCTCCAAAACTTCAACTAATATTTCATTGAATGATGTGTTAAAGGAAGCCCTTGTATACAAGATGATCTATTTGATATTCTCGTTAGATTTAGGCAAAAAAGCATAGTACTTACCGCGGATATCGCTAAGATGTATCGCCAGGTGAACGTAGTACCAGATCAGTGTGACTTGCAAAGAATTCTTGGGCGAGCAGAACCCGATTCAGAATTAGACCATTACCGATTGAAAACAGTAACCTACGGTACGTCCCCTGCATCATTTTTGGCTACTAGGTGTCTTCAACAAATAGCGTTCGACATTAAAGATAGGTTGCCTGATGTAAGTGAAATAATTTTGAAACATTTTTACGTTGACGACTTTATTCTTAGCGTAGACTCAATAGAAGAAGCAGTAAGAATTGGAAGGTGTCTCGTAGATGAGCTGAATCAATATGGGTTTCCGCTGCGAAAGTGGTCTTCAAATCGTCATGAGGTGCTTGATAATCTCTTGGTTGATAGGAGTGAAAGCAGTGAGTATTTAATTACAGATAGTAGTGTAAGAAAACCTTGGGTGTGTTTTGGAGGTCTACCACAGATAATTTAGAATATTGTGTGGAGACCAAAGAATTCATAAACAATAAGGTAACTAAAAGGTTAATCTTGTCAATCACATTGCAGATATTTGATCCTTTGGGACCGGTAGGTCTGGTTACTATAAGGGCAAAGGTTTTATTACAGAAACTCTGGCAACTAAAGTTAGAATGGGAAGAAACTATTCCACTGGAACTGCTTTCACTTTGGAATGAGTTTTATAGTCAGCTAAAGGCTTTGAATGAGATTAGAATCCCTAGGCAATGTGCTATTGTAGGTGCTGTAAGATTTGAAGTCCATGGGTTTAGTGATGCTAGTGAAACCTCGTATGAAGCTTGCTTATATCTGCGAACGACGAATAGATCTGGCGAATTTCTAGTGCGACTCGTTTGTGCCAAGTCTCGAGTAGCTCCCATCAAAAGGATTAGCCTTCCAAGGTTAGAATTATATGGGGCTGTTTTGCTTTCGAAGTTAACTAAAAAGGTATTAACAGCTTTAGACGTACGTGTTGATGAAGTATTTTTATGGACAGATTCAACTATCGTTCTGTCATGGATTAGGGAAGAAGCCAGTAGCTGGAAGGTTTTCGTGGCGAACAGGGTTGCAGAAATCCAAGATCTTACAGTTGACTGTCTGTGTAATCACGTGATATCAAGCGAAAACCCTGCTGATATTATTTCAAGGGGTGTGCAACCCAAATTGCTTAGGGATTTAAAACTTTGGTGGGTAGGGCCTAAGTGGCTATGTGAACCTCAAGAAAAATGGCCTAGTAGAGTCGTTAATTTAAATTCTGGTCATGTACCTAAAAGACGAGAATTACAGTTGAACTTTAATGTAGTCCAAGATTATACAATATTTGAATTGTCTGCATCTCTTTAATCTCTTAAATTAGTTCGAATGGTGTCATTGTGGTTTAGATTTTACAAAAATTTAAAATCAAAAACTAGTGAGAGAAAGCTAGGTAATATTTCCATTGAAGAATTCCATCATGTATTATTAACTTTAATCAAAATTGCGCAAGGTCAAGTGTTTAACTCAGAAATAGAATATCTTCAAAATTCCCAAATCGTATCAAAACATAGTCCAATTAGATCTCTCGATCCGTTTTAAGATAGTAGTGGTGTACGGAGAGTAGGTGGTAGAATTCAAAATTCTAATGAAACATATTACGTAAAATTTCCTATTATTCTTCCTCAAAAATATACCATTACAAAATTAATAGTGTTGGATCAGCACCATAAACAATTACATGCTGGTCCGCAAGCCATATTAGCGATGTTGCGTCAGCGTTATTGGCTAACAAATGGGAGAAGTGTGGTTAGGAGTGTCCTTTCTAAGTGTGTTACTTGTTTTCGAGTTAAGCCTCGAACTTTGATTCAAAAAATGGGTATCCTGCCCAAAGAACGGGTAACTGCTCATAGACCTTTTCTTATTTCAGGATTAGATTTCGCAGGTCCATTTAACCTTAAACACGGAAGGTTGCGCAATCGAGCGATAGTCAAAGGTTATCTGTGACTGTTCGTGTGTTTTTCAACTAAAGCTGTTCATGTTGAATTAGTTGGAGATCTAACTACTCATTCATTTCTTAATTGCTTGAAAAGATTTGTATCCCGTCGAGGTTTATGCGCACGCATTTTTTCAGATAATGCAATTAATTTTGTTGGAGCCAACAATGAGCTTCTAAACATTGGCAATTTCCTAAAAAATTTAAATAAGGACACAAATTTTAGTAACTTTTGTTTAGAGTCGCAAATAGACTGGCAGTATATCCCTCCTCGATCTCCACATCATGGTGGACTTTGGGAGTCAGCGATTAAATCTGCGAAATACCTTTTAACTCGAACTAGAGGAAATACGGTCCTAACCTTTGAGGACATGTGCACATTGCTGATTCAGGTGGAAGCGGTGTTAAATTCTCGCCCCCTTACACCCATTTCCTGTGACCCGGAGGACTTATCCGTTCTTACCCCGTTCTGTTTTGGCCGAGTACCTGTCCCTCCTGTAGAGAGCATCAAAATAGGCAGCATGGTTATCTTGAAAGAAGATAACGTTGCGCCCTTACAGTGGAAGCTTGGGCGTGTGGTCGACTTACATCCAGGCAAAGATCAAGTCACCCGTATCGTCAGCGTGCGAACAAGCAGTGTATATTCATACGAGCAGTGCAAAAATTGTGTTTGTTACCGATAGAGATTTCTACCCAATTGGACAGAACTGATTAATTTGTAATAATGAGTGTTCCATTGAATCTTGTTTAACTAACTGTTTATATATTATGTTTTGAATATTATGTATTCATGGAATTTGATGTATGTAAAAAATGTAGAAAGTTAATACTTTCAAGGTCGGCGGCTATGTTTGGTCTCAAATTAACTTGTATTTAAAAAACGCGCCATAACCATGGCAACTATGTTATTTTCTTTAAGTCGGCAACGCCGCAACAAGTTGTTCCATCTTCTTAATCAGACCGCCCGCGCCGTGCCGAGCAGAACGTTGTTTACAAAATTTAGTAATACAGTCCAGGTTTCAAGTTGAAAATAGTCTTTTTGTTCATAGTCAGTAAGAGAAAACGCCGAATGATTGTGATCATTCAACAACCCCTCTACATTAAACACTCTTTTTAAAAAAAAATAAATGTTTTAATTGTTTTAGCTGCCTTATCGACACCTTGAACAAAATTGTTTACAATTTTAATTTTCTGTTTGTTAATTTTATTTCAAGGGTGTGCTATTTAATGTTGTCAGATCCGAACTACGTAATACATATTTTTACTTTTCTTTATAAGAAAAGTGGTTTTGAAGCTCCAAAGATTTTCGTACCAAATATTAACCAAAGGTGGATTCATTTTGTTTCATTACATTGAATTAGGTAAACATATAATTTTCCTTTAATTAAACTTCTAGGGACTTTTAGAATAAAATCATAATCAACTACGCAGATTTTCCCTTTATCATTAATTATGTCTATATAGTGTCCAAAAAATACTTAATAAATACAAACATTTTATTCAACGTGCAGCAAATTTGAAGCCCACGATTGGGTCTCAAGGACGAAAATAGATGGAGAAAAGTTTGAATGGCTTCTAAAGAGTTACCCATTATAATTCATACTTGTCGAGAAACTTTCGAAAAAAAAATTGAAAATGTATTTTTAATCTTTATTGATTTTATTTGAGGTGTGCAATAAAATAACTTCGACACTGTCGAGGAAACTTTTGTCCTTTAATACTTAGGAAAATATAGATGATATGATTGGTTTAAAGAGGTCCAACCAACCATACACATTATATAAAAAAATCCAGGTGCGTATGTAAAAAAATATTCTTGATGAACCCAATAATATACACGTTTTTAATAAAAAAAAGTATAATCTCTTTCTTTCTCTTTCTCTCTGAAAAAATCTCGAAACAACAAAACTGATTCTTTTATTTGAAATTTCAAACCCATTTTCAAGGAATGAAGGATTATTTTATATTCTTAGTTTGTTCTATTTTTGCAGCAAATACAAAAGTCGTCTGCAAATTGTAATCTTGAGGCATTAAGGTGCAATGAATAAAAGTCCACTATGTTTAGCAAAACTTCTTAAGTTATTAAAGTTTACTAGTTTTTCTTTTAAAATGTATAGGATACGATTTTATTATTTTATTTATGTTATTTTCAAGTTCTATAAATGAAACTGGGTTTGCTAAAAATGATAACTTTCCTAGAAGTATTTTAGAAGAATCTTGTGTTATAGGATTAGATGTGTTAGTGCCTAAACTATCTAACTTTAACTGCAATCTGTCTGTCTCTCTCTCTCTCTCTCTCTCTCTCTCTCTCTCTCTCTCTCTCTCTCTCTCTCTCTCTCTCTCTCTCTCTCCAAAAAGTTACAGAAGAACTGAATGGACGTTAAACCAAAAACCAAACTAACCGTATCTTATCATCTAATAATCCTACAATTTAGTCCTGCGAAAGAAAAAATGCATTTACTACTACGCGCCAACATAAACAAGGCGACATAATTAAACTGAGCTGAACCAAATAATACAATAATAAAATAATCCCAAAATTTAATTCTGTGAAGAAAAAACAGTGGCGTAAGGAAAAAAGTTATAACCCAACCTTATCGAGGTTAAGCAAATATAACCTAAACCCGCCGAGCCGCACGATCTAATAATTCTACAAATTAAATCTGTGAAGGGAAAACAGGGCTTATCTACTTAAATAACCTAATTAATAAAAAAATAAGCGCTTACGTCCTCCTTTTTCCTTGCAATACCGAGCTTATTTTTCTCAAGGGATGTAGTTTGACCAAACGTACCGTCACCGTCAATAATCCAGCATTTTATTTTAATTTTCACAGCACGTCAATTACTTTATTCATTTAAAAAAGGCCTGGAAAGTCATTATAACGAAAGACAGCTCTAAAAATGTAAATACAACTAATACAAGAAAAAATACCACCACTAATATATTTTTCAAAATTCTGTAATTGTAAAGAATACAAAATTTATATATTTTCCGCTAAAAATACCTTAACTGAATCCTAATAGATTATAAATCTGGCAATATGGTATACGTAACCGAACCAAATTGAAAGTACTTCAAATTTGACAGATATGTAATAATATGACGCTAGACGTACAAAATTGTTTTGTGCACTAATATAATATTTTCCGTGCTAAAATTTGTTTACAAAGGTTAGTAAAATTGGTTATTAAGTTTGGTGTGCCTGGATAGATCACTGAAATTTCGTTTCAATACTTTAATCGAAGCATTTCGTCTGCCTACAGAAAACGCATTTGTCAAAATAACACGAAATAAAAAAAATTAAACGTCGTCTCTTTAAGCACATTTTAAACATTTCAACACACCATAAAAATGAGGCATTTTCACAGATTGTACGAGAAATAAAAGTTTAAATGAACTACAAACTGTTGGTATCCTCTCAGAAAAACCACAATGTGGTTGACCTTTCAACACTATTTTTTGTATTATTTTATTCCGTGTTTTTTCTATCAAACCAATATGTTTTTCTTCAATAACATTTCTGGACGATAGGGTGAATGTGCCTCATATTCTTATAATTCCCCTGGAAACTCATTGCGCCATCTAGAAGAAAAGGCAGAACAAGGTCTGACCGGTCAGCTAGTAACAAATAAAAATACTGTCATTTATACTTAGAAAATATGCATTTCACCGCTTATTTGCGCTCTAAATAACATGAAATAATAGATATTTTTTCCCAAACATTTTATGCTCGATAACACAAAAATATCCAAAAGCTTTGAGTAATAGCACAAAATTAAATTGTCATTTACCAGAACGAATCGTAATACTTCCAATATCGACATTATAATGAACTTTTAAAGCGTTTAATCCATTAAGATAGGCACCCGAAATTGCATCAGAGTAAGGTTGCTATTAAAACTTTGATTGAAACAATGAAGCGGAGTAATTGAAGTATTTTGATGTAGTTGAGATTTTATGCTAAAAAAGTAGAAACTTATATTTAAGTTAGTTTGAATTTTAACTGATACTAGAATAAATTTAGTCCCGCTTAGTAAATAAAGACCATTATATTGTTATTCCTGTAATAATGGTTTATTTCAAAAAGATTTTCCTCAATAGTGTTGTCAAGTAGACATTAATTTTGATGCTTAAATTATTTATTCAAATGAACGTTAAGTTAGTTGGTTCATAGATGAAACTACTCTCGTAATGAGTTACGGCAAACGATTCTACAGATTTTTCTACGCAATTAGCGCAACAAAGTCTATTTTACCAAGGAAAGTTAAAGGGTTTAAAATAAGTATTATCTACCAAGAGAGAAACAGAGAGACAGAGACACTATCAACCTTCAGGAGGAACTATTTAATAACTAGAAAGAGTGTAAGATAAATCTGACGGATTTATGGACAATGCTTTAAGATAGAGACTAAAAACCCTGAAGCCTAAGTCCAAAGTACGTTGTAAAAAGCAAAAATATCAAGATATAAGCTCGTGGTCAACCGAGCGTGCAATATCGATGCCCTAAAAAGAATTGTAGATTATAATAAAAGTTATTTAACAAAAAATTTACCTGAACAAGGAAAGAACATGTGAGCTAAATAAAACACACTCTAGAACAATAAAATGTATTTAATAAAAGGTTAGTTTTTGGAAAAGCCTGTACAAAACAAAAAAAAAATACACTAGTCCAGAATACGTGTGAAGTAAAAAGGTTCACCAATTGGACAAGCGTCTCAGCGTGATACGTCAACTGCTCCCGATGGAAACGTGTACCAGTAGACAAGACCTGAGATGTTGTAGGACGGAACGTTACTCGTTCACGTCAAAGGGAAGCTTTAAGCCTCGTACTAGGACCCTAAAAAAGGTTTTCTAGTATATTTTTAATAATTAAATAAAAATAAAGAAGAAAATATAACACAAGTAAAAGACAATTACTTCATAAAAACTTTAACTTCCAAACAATTAATTTATTTGATAGGTAATGAAAATAATCTAAATAAAAAAAATATTCCTACGAAAAAGATATTTTATTTAACTTAAGGCCTCGAAATCATTCATTTACTAAATTTTCGTATCACCGAAAAAAGCCCCAATACATTAAAATATATAAACAAATAATAAAACATTAAAATAAATAAACAAATAATAAAACCTTAGGAATGAACTGAGATCGAGAAAGAAAATCTTAAAATATTTTCAATCACAATTGCTTACTTCAGCATCAAAATACAGCATTACGAAAGCGTTTATATTAAAATAAATACCAAAGTTTCAACTAAGTATAGTTAATTCAAAATAAAAATAGAAATCATACTAGAAATTAGCAAAATCTCTTTTCAAGACAGGAACCACAGCAGCCCTGATGAATACCATAATATAATCGAAACGTTGTAAAAAATCAGCATAATATAATACAATTTGCAATAAAACGTATTAAAGAAATTAAATTTAATTTGAAAAAATCAACCATTAGAGGAATAATAAAATAATATACAACAATTTACATATAAATACAAAATGTACTGATCTCGGTCGATCTAAATAAAAAAAATGCAAAATAAAATATAAAATAGCAAAATCTTTCCAAAAGAAAGGCACTTACGTATCTGAAGAATACCTAATATTCCAGCGAAACGTTTAAAAAAAAATAAACTTTAAAAATTAGTTCAGAATTATATAACAATCTCGCATGATAAAGTTTTCTTTCAACAAATTATTTTCAGACTATCCCAAAGTTAAAAATACAAAATACTATAGATTTAAAGAAACTACGTCATATTAAATTACCGAAAAACTAGGCAAGATATTTTAATTAATAACCCAATTTATAAAAAAACAATTGCAACAATTAATTTGATTCAGCTCTGTGGGCTGCTACAAATGTTGCCTGATTTATATTAAAAGTAAAGGCATGAGCCTCAAATATAATACAAAAATTAACAATATAGCAACTATAATGACCATCAAAAATTTAATTTGCAATTTATCAGTAATCTCTTTTCTTTTTCTGCGACCACATGTTCGGGGATTCAAAAGGAATGTATTATAAAAATTAGCCACAGTCCCTAGACAAAAACATATTCATTATATGAGTAAAAGTTAATTTCGATATATGACCAAAAATTACCAAATTACATAACACAAAACCAAAAGTATTAAAAGGAATATACACTTTTCAAAATAAATTAAATTAATTTACCTATTCAATAGTGTTTAGTTCGCCCAGGAAGACTTCTTTCACAACGTGGCAGGAAAATGGCGGCCTGGTCCAACTTCAGCATCAAAAATCCTCTCTTAGAGAGATTACTTGGATGTTACAGAATATTATATAGTTCACAAATAGAAAACCCCAAGTAAATTAGTTCGAAGCTGAGGAACAATGCCACTAACGGATTCCCAAGAAAAACTTGGATTTTATTTTCCCCAGTTCGCGCTGAAGACCTTTCGATGTTACAGACCAGAAAAGTGAAGTGAAAATGTAGTTCCTTCCTGGAACCAGCTCTGTTCTACCTTCTAGAATTTACTCAACTCGGATGGCGAACTATCATTGGTTAGATTGCCCCAGGTGACATCAGTGTTGTCAAGAGGAACTCGGAAAAATTTATAATAGGGATTCCAGGGCAAGAAAAACGACCACTGATTGGTTTAAAATTTAAACAGCAACCACCTAAGAATAAACTTGGCAACAGTTGGGATCTTAGCATGCGCCTACAGAATGAGGGCATATCGCATGCAGCGAGTGAGAGCGCATAGGAAGTGACACGTCCCATAACCCTTAATTATACTGTAAACTAGGCAAAACGAATAGTAAACAAACATCTATCTTCCAGTTTCCAAAACTTAGATAATTAGAAAAATAGTTGAAAAGGCTATCCCGAAAAATCAATTTCCAACTGAAACAGAGAACAAACTATGGGGAATTGATTTCAAATGGGGAAGTGGAAAAACTCTGACAACAAAAAGGTACCTATGCTTAATTTAAATGAAATTTTCCCAACAATACAATATAAATAAATTTGTTATTTTACCATTAAAAGAGATTTATTCATAACGAAATATTTTAGGCAATTCACAGAAGACAAAAAATGGTCGAGTAATAATTCAGAACATAAAATTATTGAGAAAGGAAATATTTAAGGAAGCCAATTTGAATTTGCAAAACACTACACAGAACCGATTTAGTTATACCAATATGCAACTGCTACCTAATCCAAAAAAAAGGTATGAATATTGTTTGAAAGTTAAGTGAAAGAATTTGTACTAATATTGCCCTTATGTGTTAGATTTCCAGGGCAAAAAGAAATACAATTAACATAGGGTCAATTTAAAATAAAGAAATAAGCATGTATTGGCCTAAAAACAATATTATATATATCTAAAATAGAAATATTTATCAATGTACCCGTGCTTCATAAATATAAATTCCTACATGAGTATTAATACAAATATCGACCATACATGCAAAAAAAATCGGTGCATTAATGCAAGTATTTTATTATTTACAGCAACAGAAAAGATATGTTTGGACCAAAAATAGAGGTTTGAAGTCGTAAATGCAGCATCTTGACAAGATTATCGACAGGCCAAAACTTGCATAAAGGAGGCAAAACAGGTTTTCAAGATTGCTAAAATTAAATTCTTATTTACTCTGTAATATTAATGTAATTAATGTAATGTAAATTAATATTAAAGATTTATAATTTTAATTGACGAATGATATTCGCTATCCATGTAACAATGTTCGAACTTGCAGTAAATCGTTTCTTTAGAACGGGATGGTGACCTACTTTAGTTTAACAATACTGATAGTTGCAGTTGCACAATAGGTGGCGCTATACATACCGATTAATCATTATAATATAATCCGGTTTAACAAATGAAATCTTCGCTTGAGATATGAGTAATCTAACTAAACTATAAAACCAATATATAATATAACATATCAATTATTAAAAATTAACACTAAAATAGTACATTATAAATATTAAACTTAAAGGTTAAACTATATAACAAAATTAGAGTGTTACAATATATATATATATATATATATATATATATATATATATATATATATATATATATATATTTATTCTGTAATACTGAGGCACGCCCTGGTTTTGATTAACATTCGCTGAATACCGGAAAAAATATTCGTATTTACCTGCATCGTTTAGAGAGAGGGCAACAGATCATTATTATATAACCACCATATTGTCGAATCAATTTTGACACATCTTTAGATGTAAATGAAGTACCCAATCGGTCACCCATCTACATCACAAAGGTACTTTTCGGCTGACGAAAAAATATAGAAATGACTTTAGACCAAAAAACTGATAGTAAACGATAAGTTTCATATTCAAGACTCGTGAATGTAATCTACTGCAAACTGAGTAGTGATTTGGACATATTTTAAAAAATTAATTGAGTCAGTTTCAGCTTAACAATATACTATTTTATATGTTTGCTTATTTCATATTTTCATGATTGAAATAATTGTTCTAGTGAAAAATGATTTCTGTAATCTCAGAACCTACTGTATCATATAAATTAAAATATTAAAAAATAATTGTTACATGTTTCGCCTACTTAAGGCATCATTAGACCAAGGGCAGACAGCAAAACACAACGAACACCAACAATAGGTTTTATGCAGGATTATTGGACACAGATACAATAAAAAGGGAGAAAAAGACATATTTTAGTCTAAAATATTTAGACAAAAATCATAAAACATTATAGGCCAATTTAAACACAATAAACACTAAAATAAATAAAAAATCGAGCCCTGATTTACCTGATCATCTCTCAGATGTTGAACAAATCAATGCACATTTTATAAATTCAATACCAAATATTACTGCCAACCAAGAACAAATATCATATTATCAAAACAATCGTCTTCTGTCAGCAGACTTTAAATTTTAAACTGTCTCGGAATTAGAAATCTCTAAAATCATTTTAAATATTAAAATTAATGCTACGGGCCTTGACGCTATTAACATAAACACTTTAAAACTTTGCTTGCCTCACTTACTGCCCTATATTACCCCATGTTATTAATTATTGCATATGTCATGCGTTGATGCCCAATATTTGGAAACAGGCACGAGTCTTTCGCGTTAACTTTAGTATCATATCAGTTATGCTTAAATTAAGATACATTGTTTCTAGCATCACTGTTTGTCATCTTTTTTCTGATGTTTAGTTAGTATGTATATTTTTGAGATATACGATAGAATTTTGAACTGTAATCTAAATGTCTTATTTTTTGTTTTTGTTTTGTTTTAATATTTATTTCCTTGGTTTAGCTGAACTGACGCCTAGGGCATTTTTTTATGCCTTGGTCGAACTAAATCTCGCCCAATATCTTTAATAAAAACTGATTTCTAGGCATTTATAAATTGAATAAGGACCTTTATTATTATTATTATTATTATATGATTATTATTTTTTAATATTTTAATTTATATGATACTGTAGATTTTGAGATTATAAAAAAATATTTCACAAAATTTATAAATCAGTATTCTTGTGACAATGAATGACTTTTTTCATTACTTATAATAACTTAAAAATAATGTATTTGTTTTTAAAATTCTCGCTAGTTTATCATAGTTTAATATTATATACCAATCTATAACAGAGGCCAGATTATAATTCAATAGGGCTGACCGATGGAGATACAAACGAGCAGAATTCTAGATTAATTTACGCAATAAATTATAGCGCCATATATGATTATTCTAAATGCAATATTCAAAATATTATTAAATTTATTAACAGTTTACTATCATTTTGTTAATAAGATATTTGTATTTGATAATTTCAATACAAATAATTTTCAATATATATATATATATATATATATATATATATATATATATATATATATATATATATATATATATATATATATACCTACACTCATCGTAGTGTCACCATGTACCCCAGCTGCAGGTGTAAAACGGACCGGCAGCCATAGAAACCTGGTTACACCGAGGAGGTGATCCCAATCCCCTTTCAATGTCGACCGGGAGATGGAGATGGGTTAACCCCCCAGCCAACTCCTAACATTCGGTTTCGAACATTCGACTTCATTCGGATGGAGGGCCCTCATGACCGACCTTATTCGGATGGAGGTCATGGGCACTGTGGAATTGCCTAACGATGACGACCGCAATGCAAACGGACAACGCTTTGAGTGGACTGATGGGCTTAGGAGCGACCTTATTAAGTGTTATGATGGCAGGAGCTCCGGCCGAAGGGGATACATGGCTCGCTTACATACTCGATGGAGTCATATGCACCCCGAGCATAATGCTGCGCAGAACAAAGCGAAACTGCGCGGTGAGACTCCGCAGCCAGGGCTCCGTCAGAGTCCATCCTAGATTGGAACCTGAGGAGCTTGAAACATCAACATCTTCTGAGGAGGGAGCTGAGCGTATGGGCGCACCAAGGAACAAGTCTCTCCAACAAAGGTTAGCGTTGCACAAAATAAAAGTCTCAAGTTGGCAGAAACCCGTGTCTACGTGCAAGCTTGTCAAAAGACGCCGACATCTGGCAAGTCAACCATGCCGTTTATGATGCCTTTGAAAGCTTTTGTTAACCAGGAAGGCGAAGTGATAGCGTCCCTTCAGAGGTAAGGGCAAAACGACGAGTACAAAGGTAAAAATCCAGTTGGCGCGACAAAAAGTATTCAGAATTCAGAGTAATATTGACTATAGGCAGACAGGCAGACCATTTACAGCCAAGGTGCGTAAAATAGCTGCATACCTTAGACTCAATCATAATACACTAAATCAAACAGTGTAGCAGATCGAATAAGGATGATGATGATAGAAAAAAATGGGCTGATCGAAAGAGCTAGAGCCATTACAGAAAATAAAGTCTTT